>CM055902.1:27344993-27657493 GCA_029582155.1 Panopea generosa | reverse complement strand
TTGATCCAAACACTTGGGCGGCGTCCTATCTCTTATTGCCAAAGTTACCGCCAATGTTGATCGAAACACTTGGGCGGCGTCCTATCTCTCATTACCAAAGTTATCGCCACGGTTGATCCAAACACTTGGACGGTTTTCTACCTCTCATCATTGAAGTTACCGCTAAGGTCGATCCTAAGGGCGTTCTACGTATCACAGCCGAAGTTACCGCCAAATTTGTTCAAACACTTGGGAGGCGTTCTACGTATCACTGCCGAAGTTACCGCCAAGGTTGATCCAAACACTCGGGCGGCGTTCTACCTCTCACCACCGATGTTACCGCCAATGTTGTTCCACGCCGAGGTTTTCGCCAATGTTGTTCCACGCCGAGGTTATCGCCAATGTTGTTCCAAACATTCGGGCGGCTTTCTACCTCTCACCGCCGAGGTTACCACCAAGGTTGTTCAAAATTATTGGGCGGCGTTCTACTTCTCATCACCGAGATTACCACCAAGGTTGTTCAAAATTATTCGGCGGCGTTCTACCTCTCACCATCAAGGTTACCGCCTAGGTTGTTCAAAATTATTGGGCGGTGTTCTACCTCTCACCACCGAGGTTACCACCAAAGTTGTTCAAAATTATTGGGCGGTGTTCTACCTCTCACCACCGAGGTTACCACCAAGGTTGTTCAAAATTATTGGGCGGCGTTCTACCTCTCACCAACGAGGTTACCACCAAAGTTGTTCAAAATTATTGGGCGGCGTTCTACCTCTCACCACCGAGGTTACCACCAAGGTTGTTCAAAATTATTGGGCGGCGTTCTACCGCTCACCAACGAGGTTACTACCAAGGTTGTTCAAAATCATTGGGCGATGTTCTACCTCTCACCACCGAGGTTACCGCCTAGGTAAACCCAAATACGAGCTCTTGGGCGTCGATTTTAGATGATTCAGCCTTTATTCCGTTATAAAACTGGATTCCATATATAACCACATTCCCGATATGTAAACATGAACGTGTTGAACTCCATATTTATTTCTGCTACTGATTTTCATTGTATTTGTCACAACATATAGCAAAAAAAGACGTAAAATAATAATAAAAAAAGTACGTCGAAATACAACTTACACTTACCACTATTACTGCCCACCCAGTTTTCCTTGTCGTAAATAAACCAGACTGTATATCCAAATAATTATTTCCAAATGCTCGCCGTTTCCAGTTATACATTATTATATAGTCACCACAGTTTGGGTTCAGACCGAAATTGAAATAGCCCCATCTATAACATTGTAGATCCCATATACGCACACTCGTGTCAATTACGCGGAAAGAGGTAGATCTTCTGCGAATTGTTTAAAGAACGTTATTGATGTATTATGATTACCAGTTTACGATAATTAGCCGTAACATGCACAGCTGCAGGCACAGGAAAAACAGCCGAAATATTTTGAGGCGTTGTTCTTTAAGCAAGAAAAGTACTGTTATTTACATCAGTGATATGTTACGAGATATTAACTTAGTTTCCCAGAAATGTGATATTGGTAAAGTATAGATATTATAAATGGCTTTCTGAATCAAAGAACTACGTGTCTGTCCTTCCTTGAAAGTGTAATATAGATTTGGTTAAACTTTTTATATTTTCTAAGAATGCAAATAAGTAATAGTCAAGTAATTTAAGCCGTGCTTTATGTCAACGGCAGAGCACTGCTGATGGCGTCGTGATCGGGCTATGCAGTGTTGGTCACCGTCAAAATGTTCATACGCGACTGGGACTACTTTTTATTTCTTGACTTTCATTAGTTTTATGTATTTAATATAAAACAATAAACTCTGGATATTGGATTGTGCATTTTAAAAAAAATGTTGCATAAAATAAACCAAATGTTACAATAATATCTATCAAATTAGGAAAGCGCATGAATGTTTATTAAACACCGGCTATTAGTACTTTAAGATACTTTGATTTTCTATTGTTACCAGCAGAAGCAAAACATTAAAACATTAACAAAATCACGAATTCTGAATCATGCAAATGTTCATACCACACCACACCACTCAATACAATACAATACAATACAATACAATACAATACAATACAATACAATACAATACAATGCAATGCAATGCAATACAATGCAATGCAATGCAATGCAATGCAATACACAATACCATACAGTTCAATACAATACATCACGCTATGATACGATGTGGATATCAGTAATGCATTCTATTTTGGTACATCTGGCATACATCCAGTTGATTAGACCTGCACATCGAACATACACTTTATATGATGTCGATAATAATAAACATGGTACACTTATACTGAACAAACGGTACAAATATTAAAACTGCATACTTGTACGAGAGGTGCTTATGAACAATGTTGGCTATGGCATCAAGTAGACGTATAACATGCACAACCCAACTTTACCTGAAGTTTACCTGGCTGAAGTGTCTCATTCAGTAAACGACTCTACACCCAGTGCTATCTGTCGAATAGTGCACTGGGAGTGTTACTACTTGGGAAATGGTAAATTTAGTAGATACAAAAATACATTGCTTGATTGATGTTATTTGCCTGTGGGTAACACGAACGGCGTTTGCTTTTATTTCAACAATGAGTATATAATGTTCTTACAAAAACTGCAGATCGAGCAGCATGCATTATACATGCTGACTGTTTCACAGGTTAATTGGCATGTGTGTACACAGAAACACAATGAACGTCAAATTTTCAATTATTTCAGAAACAAAGGTGTAACACAGGCGGATACTCCCACGCACGGAAGCACTTCCTGTTTCCAATGGGTGTATTGTACCTTATGTATTAATTGCAGGATTTGATTTTAAAATTTTATATTCACCAAACTGGTCATGTGATTGATATCTATGTCCATTTTCAACCTTTAATAACCTACTAAATAACAGCAAGGTTAACTAAAAATAAAATTAGAATTTAGGTGTAAGAATCTGCAGACGGAGGCCCTCATGAAAGATTGAGGTTGGGTGCGACCATAAACCAGGTTTATCCCCCACCCACACACACACACACACACATGATGGTAGCGTGTCACTGACCACTCCAAAAGCGGAAAATTCTGTTGTTTCGTCTTATATTTGTTTGTATTGTCCTTGTTTTAAGTGTGTCATGCATTGTTTGTATTGTCCTTGTTTTAAGTGTGTCATGCATTGTTTGTATTGTCCTTGTTTTAAGTGTGTCATGCATTGGTTGTATTGTCCTTGTTTTAAGTGTGTCATGCTTTGTTTGTATTGTCGTTGTTTTTAGTGTGTCATGCATTGTTTGTATTGTCCTTGTTTTAAGTGTGTCATGCATTGTTTGTATGCGCTAATCTTTGAAAGGCATCGCGATGTTTACTGCAATCATTTGTTATGTGATGATTTTCAGAATTTTTGCAGACCATAATAAATTAATAAATATTAATTAATAAGTTGTAATGTTGAACGATTTTGATAAGATGCTACTTTATTCTATTCTCACAACCGTTGGATCACAATGTGTTAAAAGGTTAGGTTGGGGAGAAATTCCATAGCACCATACTCTGTAAATCCATCTTGTATGTGTATGAAAATAAAATAAAAAAGAAGATAAAACGCAACATCCGTTTGCTATGGACATAACTCTTACAATCTAGTTATAGAATCGTTAATTGTTGAATTTCTGAGTATTGGTATCCGGCTCATACTCGATGTTTCATATATTGATTCCGCCATTTAATATTACACAAAGAGATACTATCGTTGTGAAACTAAATCCCATGGCGCCATCACAAAGTGTTTTTCAATGTCAATCACAGCACTGGTCTATCATCGAATTCCAATGCCCTAAATATTGTTTTGTGAAAACCAGACGTTGTGAAAGTTGCGTATTTGTCGAGTTTTTTTTATTTCCTTTGAGTGATATATTTAGTTGCCTATTTACCGATATCTCACAAATTCCCCTTTTGAAGAGTTACGTTTTATCACTGATATTGGCATCTGAAAATGTTAGTTAATTATATTAATTGATTGTTCGTGATTTTGCTGCGGAACAAATGCTTATTTTAAGAATTGATGAATACGCGAGAGTGTCGGTGTTTAATTACATCAAACAGTCGATGTCACTTTGACAGATTCCTGCTCACTTCACTCCATTTTGGTTCGATAATATAACATGGCCTACATACGACTTCAGCGTTCGGCAATTTTTCGGTGATATCGCAATGGTGTCTACTTGAGACAGTATTTGTCTGAGCGCTGACACAGGGGAGTATTATGCCGCAGACACATGGCATAATACCCCCACCAAGTCACGTAGTATACTGACACACTTGGCCCGATCAGTTTGAAGGGGTAAAATATAACATTAAAGGGTAAAATACTGCACCAGAAGCAATAACGAAAAAAAATAACAATCCTTAAAATGCATTATAAGCAGAAAGTAAAATACACACACATTAAAGAGCATAATAGAACACTATTGTTGTTGTTGTTGATGTTGTTGTTGTATGGAATTAAGCATAGCGTTCGGCAATTTTTCGGTGATATCGTGACGGTGTCATGAGACAGTATTTGCCTGAGCGCTGCCACACGGGAGTATTATACCATCGAAACATGGCATGATACCCCACCCAGTCTCGTATTATATCGACACACTGGGCCCGATCAGTTTAAAGGGCTAAAATATACAAACATTAAAGGGCAAAATACTGCACCCGAAGCTGTAAACCAAATAAACAATTATTAAAGTGCATAATACTGCATTATAAGCAGCAAGCAAGAAAAATACACACCTACTAAAGTTTGTGAGGCGCTTTATTTGAAAAATTGTAAACAGCAGAATCTGTACATCATGGCCGAAAATCGACCTTCCTATCCAGACATTGGGTGTCTCAGTTTTCCGTCAATAGATGACGACACGAAACGACAACTGATTGAAGGGGCTTGTCCGTCATGCCTTGTTTTCCCATTTCACTTTCGGTAAGTTAATGTTAAGATATAAAATTCGTCACGTTATCGTGACGTTTTCAACATTAGCTAAAATCGTTATGAATGAAATAGTTCAGACTGTTTATGAACTGTTCTCTAATGTTCTAAACTTAAAAAATCAAAGGCCTGAGGGAAGGCTCTTTGTTCACAGTTTTGCTCACCATGTCGTCTTTCTTACTTTATTTTTTTAATTGCTGTCACCAAATATATGGTGACCCATTTAATCACCCCGTAATAGGTCTGTGGAGGTCGGAGTGCGCCTCCCCCAACAAACCATACAAATAGTTGACATGCATGTTTAAATATAAATATATATATATATATATATATATATATTATATTTATATATATATATATATATATATTACAAATATGTATAACGAAGGAGCAAAGAAACGAACAATGCATATTATACGAGCTATATAAAAGGGGAGTTTTTATGTCTTTACAGTATATAGAATATCTCCACCAGGATGATAAATTTTTTTTCATGATATAGTTCTAAATTAATCAAAAGACAAACGTGACAAGAAGAATAAGATATAATTATATCAAATATAAATGATCAAGACAAACAAAAAAAAGATCTTTTCAATTCATACATTTGGCTTTTCACAATGTAAATGTTAAGAAATCTTTTTCCCGAAAACCCAGTGATATTAAACCACATATAAAATAATTATTATTCCAAGTTATTTTTCTACCAGGTATTCAAACAGTTTAACAAAACACATTATATTAAAAACAACAAGGAACACATTTGGTAGTTTGTTTGAACATACTTCATTTATTTGATGATTGATCTAGGAAACAGTTATGAGCAACAGTTGACCATGTTATTTTTTTAAAAAAAAAACACAAACAAGCAAAAGGAATTCAATTAAGTAACACTATTACTACAATAAAGATTCATATGCATTCCAGTAATTTTCAAATTTTACTTATGTATCTTATATTTTTTTGGCATTTAATTTTTCAATTTGGTATAAATATTTTATGTGTGGTTTGTAATTGTTGAAAACTGGTTGTCTTCCATATAACTTGCACTTATAAATGTAATATTTTGCATGCAGTAATAATTTGTTTAGTACGCTGTCATATTTAATTGACCCAAAGATAATATCTTTCATCGACCGTGTATGTTTACATTCCCAAAAAAGCTGCGTAATACTTTCTATATGCTGTTTACAGAAAGTGCAAGAACTATCGTCTTTTATTTTCATTTTTGTCAATGAATAATTTGTAGCAGTCATTCTGTGATTTATTTTGACCTGAAACCATTGTAGCTTGGTGTCTTTAGTGCAACTAAAGGGTATTTTAAATAATTCATTCCATTCCTTATCTATATTTAGTCTGTATTGATTCCATTTAGAAATGGATGTTGGTAATACACTGGACCTATTAAGTACATCACAAATAACACGACAACCTTTCTTTGTACTTCTTATAACAGAAACTACAAGTGGACTGATAGGATTTTCTAATTTTATTGCTAGGTAAGTAAACTTGAGAGTTTGAAGGTAAGTATCCTATAAAATTTGAATTAACAGCAAATTTTTCTTTAAATATTCTAAAGGACAGAAGATTACCGTTTTCATTTATCAAATCATTAATCATTAGTATACCATCTTTTGTAAAATACACTTGACCTTTCTGTCTTAAGGTTATTGTTGTACCACAGAGGTTGGGTTAAAATTGTTTCCATGACAATGGTTTTGTAGCAGATAATAATAAATTAAGACTCTCATAAACATCTTTCCAGAACAGATTGCATATTTTACGTAAATTATTGTTCATAAAATCATTACCAAAAATTAACATCTTTGTGGTAAAGGGATACATTTGTTCATAGATTTTCATTCATTTTTTTTTCATCAAATAAAAGTCGTCTAATCCAAGTTAGTTTCAAAGAACATATGAACTGTTTAATATTAATCATTCTAAGTCCCCTATATTCATAGTTTTGAGTAACAACATTTCTTTTTATTTTGTCTGGGTAATTGTTCCATAGAAAACTAAAACACAAATTTTGTAACAACTTAACTTGATTTTCTTAAGTTTCTTGTCAGAAAATGATATACGGATTTACTAATGAGCTCATGAATATAGATAGAAAGACAGATAAAAAAAATTGTTGATAATGGATATATTTTTTAATTCAAATAGATGATGATCTATGGATAATTTTTAGTCGGTGATGACATAATTGTATACAGTTTTGTTTCTTCTGTTTTTATTGTATGCCTTTTTGATAACATAAACCAACACATTGATGACCCATCAAACACATGATTATAGTTGTTATGTAAGTTGCAACAAAAGTCTTCCATATAATGTAGTTACGACCATTAAATTAAATAAAACAAAATATTTGAAAGACAGATGAAATTTATTATATAATAAATCAAACAACCTGTGGTTTATATACAGAAAGAAAGAAGCGAACAAACAACAGAGTATAACGGGTTGCCTCATTTGTACTTTTGAGATGACCCACATATACAAGGGAGAGAATCTATGTCACGCGCATCGCTAAATGCGATACCGGAACGCTGTTTCAAAAGTTTGTTAAAGTGATTTTTCGTTTCGATTTTTGGTACATGTGCATATTTTAGTTCCCACTGGCCTTCTGGATCTTAGAGGAATCTATTTCACCGACATATAGATCAGTGCCATCAGCACAATTCCAGATTACCTCAAAACAGTTGCGCTTCATTCTAAATGTAAACGTTACCGGACATGATGTTCAACTGTATTGAGGTAATCGGAATTTTTGTAGATCGCGCTGACTTGTATATCAGTGATAAGATTCCTCTAATATCCAGAGAGACGGTAGGAACTACAAAATCTGCAAATGTAACCAAAATTGACACGAAATAATATGTTTAAAAAAACTTAATTCAAAACTTATTAATTCTAGTCAAGCTTTGCTCTCCTTGTTTTATCCTGCCCCATATTGTGGCAAAAACTGCATTTTCACTAATACAAATCACAAATCTATGTTCTTAGACGGAATCATTTTAATCGGTGGAACCTGTAAAAAGTACTTTAAAAAAAAAACACCCTTGAGTTCTTTAGGATTGATGCTCTCTCTATCCTTTGGCACTCCGTAGTCGGAGATAGGTAGGTCATCAACAACATCCGCCGGCCTTGAATAAGGTCAGTGTTCCTAGATGATATTATACTGCCTCCGTTACAATTGATATCACAAATTAAAATTTTACTCCTGGACTTACATACTAATTACACAGTCGGACCAATTAACCATAATAAGGGTCTCAAGAATTTAACAATATATGTATGCATATCACAGAATAAAACGTATCTATTGCATTGCTTTGAAGCATAGCGTGAAGCAGATATTTCAGTTTGTATTAAGCAGAAGTAGCAACATGTTAAGTTTTTTAAGAACCGTTTATAAAAATAAATAAGACCAAAGCATTAACAAAGTGAGTACTGTATATTTGCAAAAAAACACAGTCATTTTTACTTATTTTGATGGCCATTTTGTCTTTTACTCAACCTTGTTGTACATGAATCAACCATATTTTTACTTTTTTACGCTAAACACGTCATACATCATACAATAATCTGCTCAACATGCCGACACTATGCACAACTAGGCTTGGTATCAGTCACCCATGTGAAGTTTTATTGAATTCCTGTCAATGGTTGCTGAGAAATAGCGATCACAAAAAGTGCCCATACCGACCGACTGAACGACGAGCGTGACTCCTATATAGCCCCCCATATACTTTGTATCTGGGGGTATAATAAAGTAATTTGGTTTTCTTCCAAATGAAGCGAATTTGTATTCAGGTAAAAAACTGTATATAAAATCGACTTTCTAAAGTATCATCATTTATATTAAGTTTTCTAACAAAGATACTGTTACATTATCATTAGATTGTGTGTCTTCAATCACAGGCTTAGTTTAGGCTCAATTGATACAATGGTGTCCAGAGCTTCTTGTGCAATTTGAAGATAACAACTGGTTGTCCTGCCTATTTTATTATATTTTGTTCATTTGTGTGGTACCACTGTGTGATACCAGGGTATCAATAATGATGACAATAACAGGACCACTATATATGCCATAAATACCATGGTATAAGAAGCATTATTGAGTATTTGATAGAATTTGCTGACACTGTGCAGTTTTGCATGTATCACGGTTTTAGATTCATTATGCATACATTTTTTTCAATTATGTATATTAGTGTGTTGTTTTTTGTACATGTTTTGGCCTTTGTGTGTATTGGTATGACATGAAAAACCAATTTATCCAATCATACCCACTGATTTTTATTAATAAAAGAAACTTCCACACGATGTTCCACAATTAAGCATAGCTTTTAAACACTGTTTCGCTAATCAATAATCCAGTTTAGAATTAAAAGTAACGTAGTTTTTCTGAATCCAGTGCAAACCACCACGGTTACAAAGTATATATTTCTTTAAACTTATGTTTCTTATAGATACTTCTACGAATACCCGAGTGTGTTGATGAAGCATAAGTTTTTTTAGGATTTTTGTCTGTGAAGATTTTTTTTCTTCAATACAAACAGAATAAAGAGCAAACTTTCCTTGTTAATAAAAATATAATGAAACAAAATGAAACAATATGGTATATATAGTCATTGTATAACTTATTTGATATAAATAACAAAATATATATAAAGAATGGGAGTTAACAAATTCACTAAAAGACTTGGAAAGTTTGCCCTTAATTTTACAAATGTGAAAATGTTGAATTTATACATATTATATTATAATGTGCTTCTGTACATCTGATATTGTTAAACTGTTACAATTAAATAAAAAAATACAAAAAAAAAAAAATAATAATAATCCAGTGTTTCATCGGAACACAACCTCCCGAGGTCATTAGGACTGTGAGAGTCAAACACCCAATAACAGCCACTCAGTTCAATAATTGCTACAGTGCAGCAGTCAACAGTAAGAAAGCAAATCATTGTCACGGAATGCAATGCATCATCCATGCACTGGAATGGATTGGACCATCAAATATACTTCCCAGACCATAATTTAATATATTGGAAATTTTAGTTTGAATATTACTATAAAACAGTTTATGAGTATCATTTAAAAAACATCTTATTGCAAAAATCTGATTCTTTACTGTTATTCAGAGCGTATCTTAAATATTTACCATTTGGACCTAGTCAAACTATTTTAAGTAGGCAGTCTAGAGAGTCTTAGAGGGCTAATTTAAAACTTTATGACTGTGGTCTTAAAACACATGAGTGGAATTCTATTTATTCCACGAAAGACAACCAACCAATTGTAATAATATCAAATTATGTTAATCAAACATTATTTATTTTATTCAGAAGTCAAAATTGATATTTCTGGAATTGATTAGCTCTGTAATCAATAGTAACATTATGTTTAGTATTATATCAGTCAGTCACTTATGGGTCATTAGAAGGGATAGCCCTGTCTGTGATTTTTTTTTTTTTGGACTGTTACTTATTTTATTTGATGCAGGGGGGAGGGGTTGAACGCCGTATTCAACACATTTCAGTTTATATGTGGCATATCCAGTTTTATTGATGGAGGAAGACCTCAGACTGACCACCATCCTTCCGCAAGTAACTGGCAAACTTTCTCACATAAAGTTTTTGGAGTGAGCAGGACTCGAACCTACAACCGTAGCAGTGAGAGGTAAGTGAGATGGCGCCTCAGCCACTCGACCATGGAGGACCCTACAACTGATCATACAGATACATGTAGATACAAATCACTCTCTTGCTATTAAAAAACATACCGGTATATGTGAAAAAATATCAGTGTGCTAGAATTTATGAAAAAGACAAATGAATACATTGTGTAGGGGAATATGACAACTGCAATATGATATTCAATATTCAATCTCTGCAAGTCACTGATTACTTCCCCACATATTCAGAGGTATAAGATCCACAGCCTCAAAACAAAATTAGACAATCACAGAGATTATGGCTGGACAGGGATCTAAACTTCTAACCCCTGGATTGACAGTAATATGTATTAACGACTGAGCCAAACATGGCACAATACTTGAAAAAAAGCACCAGTACTGGATTTATAGTGGAATATTTACTCGTATATACCTACCACTCGGTGTATTGTGTACAGTAAAATCATGTGACGCTCAGTGTATAAATACTTTACAAATATCGATGATTCCTCATCTATTGCCGTCAACCTCTAGCTGATAAATGTATAACTTCCAATGAGCTTCGAGCATTTGTTCCACGTGATTGTACATAAGAAATCATCATTATAAGGTTATTATACAAAGAACTGTATGATGATTTTTTATTATTCACCTCGAGTTCTTTTCATATGAAACACAATATCAAATTAAAATTTTATAAAACAATTTATTTTAACAAAATGTAATTTTTTTAAAAAATACGAGGCTTGTTATGTTCATTAGGAGTGCCTCGGTGATTTCTAAGATATGCAGAGTATTTATACCGTTAGAGTTACTATTCCTTAACGTCCAATACGAAATTATTTTCGATTTTCGGACGGTCCAATACGAAAATTCTATCCGGATTTCGGGACGCTTCCGGTTTGAAGCGTACAATAACGATTTTTATGTACAGTGAAGTGGTACAAATGCTCGAAGGCGTCGAGTCCAATACAGGTTTTCACCACAACATTAACGAGTACAATAAAATCCATATTGTACAATGAACTGTATAATAACCTTATAGTATCACTCTTTATTTTCTCATCACTCTTTTCTATATTAAATATGCATTTATAGCGTCGGCCATCTTGGATATTATGTGCCGGTTCCAAAAATGATGTGCCGGAGTCCAATCACGACAGTGAACATAGATTTGTGCATTTGTTGTTCTGGACAGTCACTATCGATCAAAGACACTGTGACACTGGCTAAACATTTTCATCCCTGAAACCTTGCTTATTCAAGGTTCCTTCTCAAACGATTCTGTACTTGCAATTGTAAAGAAGGCTCGAACATGTTCTGGTCTGACCAACCAGATTCAACAACAAACTACACTGTTACTAACAAGTTGGCATGAATAACAACACAATAAACAGCTATTGACCGACAGTTTTTATCATAATTTAGTGACTCTTGCTTTCATCTAAATTAATGTAATGTACTGTGTAGCACATAGGTGCTATTAACGAAAACAACTAGTAGATTATAGCCATTGTTTTACAAACAAACAAAACGACTGGATGGCGTCGATTTCTATGGGATTCGAACCCGTAAACATCCGTCTAGTGGAGAAACGTTGTAGTCACAAGGCTGCAAGGCAAAGTAACCATTCAACAAAGTCAGTAATACAATTTTATTTATATAAACTCACCCTGCTGTGTTGTGAAGCAGCTTAGTCATGTAATCTGTTATATGGTCTATTTATACACAAGGTATTTCCGATATTTTCTACATAATAAACGCTAATACATGGTTTATCCCGTTCTTCTGTCAGCAATTATATAAAAGATTCATAAACATCTATATGCGGGAACATTTCTTATCTCTTTTAAGATCGTCCTGCGCTGTTCTGTATAAACCGCAGCAGTGTTCTAGTGGAAGAGCATCTGCCACCGCTGCGGTTATTCATATTAGTAAACAGATTGTTACTCATAGTGTTGATCCGGAGTCCGAAGTCCAGTGGTAGAGCATCGAACCCTTGATTGGAGGGTTGTGGGTTCGATCTTCTGCCATGGATATGTGTGGTGTACTCGAACACGACACTTTTTCCGCATATGCTAAGTATTGGGGAAGACTTTGATTGTCGTTTGTCTGAGCTGTAATAATTTGCTGCACACTCGAAGTTAAATAAAAACAGTTTAAACTAAACTTATATTGTTATGCATGTGTTGTTACAAATATTGTTACGGTGACTGTAATACAAACAGTTAAAGATTCTGCTGGAATATATATGTGGAGATCCTGGCCCAGTGGTAGAGCATCGGATCCAATATCGGGGGTTCTGAGTTCGATCCTCCACCAAGGCTTTGTGAGGTGCCCATATGCTTAGTATTGGTTCCTACAATCTTTAAGTGCGAGTTGTCCAAGTTGTAATGACTTGTTTCACAATCGATGTAACAAGTTTAAACATATATTTGTACCATTTATATAATACATATATTGAAATGTCATTTTATATAAGTCAGTGCAGGAATGAGAGATGGAGAGGCCATCTGTGGGAAGACACAATTTAAGTGGTTTAAATTTTTTCCAATTTGGAAACCGACCGTATCACGAAACTAATTTTCAACATAATAAAATGATTAAATCATGGAGTAAATATGAAAAGTACTGAATTGCGTTGATGGTTCTTATGGAATTCGAACCCATATGAAACCATGTGACGGACAACTTTTTGTACCAAACAAAGCGAAGTAACCATCTAACTGTGCCAATAATGGATATTTCACCGGAAAATGTACCAATACATACAGTACCTACCACTTTGTAGTGTGCAATACTACATAAGGAAAACAATAGTCATATCCCTCTTTAATGGTCAAAGGACAGATATAGCAAAGGGAGAGAGAGGGGAAAAGACAGACAGACAGACAGACAGACAGACAGACAGACAGACAGACAGACAGACAGACAGACAGACAGACAGACAGACAGACAGACAGACAGACAGGCAGGCAGGCAGGCAGGCAGGCAGGCAGGCAGACAGACAGAGAGAGAGTCTGGCATAATATCCAATTGACTTGCAACCAACCCAATTACCATTGTTCTGTTATTTACACGTATCCTTCCAAAACAAATTACTGTACACGTATGTCAAAAGTATTCACCTTTCATTAACTCTTGGTTGCTTATGTAATAAATAAGAAGAGTCGGATGCTCAAGTATCTAAAGAGTTTACGTTTAGTGTATTAACCGCTCACGTTATATATTATTCGCGACTGGAGTATTGCTATGTACTAACTTGATACTGTTATCAAATCGAGGTAATATTTCAGATAATCTTATCTTATCGCACGAAAGGTAATTACCTCATCTGGCATCATGGGCGTAGAAGCGTTTCAGTTATTGGGGGCCAACCTGAGGAGAGAGTAAAATATGGGGGTGGGGAGTATACACGATAAAATAAGATATAGAAATATTTGTCAACATACTGTAATTTCTGCACGTTATTAAACTATATGCCGTGCTGTTTGACATTCAATAGTTGCTAAATGGCTCCAAATAATGTGTCAGCTCAAAAAAAAATCAAAACACATAAAAACTTGGAAATATCCCGTTTGGTAGCCCGGAATTAGGAGAGGCCATAAAAGGTGACCACAGGGGTCATCGCCTTGGAATGGTCAGTAGTGAACTCAACACTGTTTTATGGGTACACCTAGACGAACCTCACTCTTTCCCCGTTGGCAAACTTAATTACATAACGTTTCTTTTGGTTAAATTTATGTCATTACAAATTGAACAAATTATCGGAAATGTTTTGTTTGATTCAAACATTTTACATTTTAGACATATCCCGCTCGAAGTCTTTCTGTGTAAAACCAGTACTAAGCATACGCGGATAAAGTGTCTTGCTCTAGAACATCAAATATAACAGAGGCGGACTCTCTAAACCAAGAGTACGGTCCTAGGTCCAATACTCACTGGACCAAGACTACGGTCCTAGGTCTGATACTCTCTAAACCAAGACTATGGTCCTAGGTTCGATACTCACTGGACCAAGACTACGGTCCTATGTCCGATACTCTCTAAACCAAGACTATGGTCCTAGGTTCGATACTCACTGGACCAAGACTACGGTCCTAGGTCCGATACTCTCTAAACCAAGACTACGGTCCTAGGTCCGATACTCACTGGACCAAGACTACGGTTTTAGGTCCGATATATACTGGACCAAGACTACGGTCCTATGTTCGATACTCACTGGACCAAGACTACGGTCCTAGGTCCGATACTCTCTAAACCAAGACTATGGTCCTAGGTTCGATACTCACTGGACCAAGACTACGGTCCTAGGTTCGATACTCACTGGACCAAGACTGCGGTCCTAGGTCCGATACTCTCTAAACCAAGACTATGGTCCTAGGTTCGAAACTCACTGGACCAAGACTACGGTCCTAGGTTCGATACTCATTGGACCAAGACTACGGTCCTAGGTCCGATATTCACTGGACCAAGCGCTCGACATCTCACTGGATAACACATTGATCGTACAACTATCAGATAACTTCACAACTTAATATCACCAATAACTTGATCAACCACATTGTTATGCAGAGACTCTATCAGTTATCACATTTGTACACTTTTAAGGGTGCACTCAATTACGTATTTGTGCCATTAATCTCAAAATTAGTGGAAAAAACATACTTGATATGGCTGAATGATAAAACGTGATTGATAAATTATCTTAATTATGTCTTAATGAGAAACCTTCACGTAATAAAGCACGTGTGTACACCTGGCATTACATAATTAGCACGTGAACACGTGCATCAAAGAACGTTAATTGTCAACAAATGCATCTCTCCAAATATGTTTCCTCGAAGTTCCGCTTTCTGGACCAGTTTGATTAGGCTAAGCACAAAGTTTGAAAAAAAGATAAGCGATGTATCCTACTATACATGTTTGCTTAGACACGCTTAATGGTAAATCCTTCTTCTTCTACATGTATAATAATGGTCAATCGTAATAACCGACGATACTGGCCATGAATGGGTGAGGGTAACATATATATATTATCAGGCATCCAAACGTACACAATCCACCCAAAAGAACTTGACAATGTGATAAAAATAAATATGTGCAGCAGAAGAGAACCTTTGTCAGAAAAGTGTATGTAGAGGGATTATGTAGAAGGTGGTTATGCGACTACTCCACGGAAGCACTTCCTTTTTCTAGTATGTGTGTTATGCATAACAGTAGATATCATACATTGCTCATACATCAGATCAGTTTTTGCATTATGAATGTATTAATCACATGAATGTTTAAACCATATGAATACATGCACCACATTAATGCATACACCACATGCATGTATACACCACATGAATGTATAAACCATATGAATGTATTAACCATATGAATGCATACACCACATGCATGTATAAACCACATGAATGTATAAACCATATAAATGCATACACCACATGAATACAAATACCATATGAATTCATACACCACATGCATGTATAAACCACAAGAATGCATATACCATATGAATGCATACACCACATGCATGTATTAACCAAATGAATGTATAAACTACAATTATAGATTATTAACCTCATGAATGTATAAACCACATGAATGCATTAGTTACATGGATGTATAAACCGCATGGATGTATAAACCACATGGATGCATTAACCGCATGGATGTATAAACCGCATGGATGTATAAACCACATGGATGCATTAACCGCATGGATGTATAAACCTCATTAATGTATAAACCACATGGATGCATTAATCGCATGGATGTATTAACCGCATGGATGTATAAACCGCATGGATGCATTAACCACATGGATGTATAAACCGCATGGATGTATAAATCGCATGGATGCATTAACCGCATGGATACATAAACCGCATGGATGTATAAACCGCATGGATGCATTAACCGCATGGATGCATAAACCACATGGATGTGTTAACCGCATGGATGCATTAACCGCATGGATGTATAAACCGCATGTATGTATAAACCGCATGAATGTATAAACCGCATGAATGTATAAACCGCATGGATGTATAAACCGCATGTATGTATAAACCGCATGAATGTATAAACCGCATGAATGTATAAACTGCATGGATGTATAAACCACATGGATGCATTAACCCCATGGATGTATAAACCGCATGGATGTATAAACCACATGGATGCATTAACCGCATGGATGTATAAACCTCATTAATGTATAAACCACATGAATGCATTAATCGCATGGATGTATAAACTGCATGGATGTATAAACCACATGGATGCATTAACCACATGGATGTATAAACCGCATGGATGTATAAATTGCATGGATGCATTAACCGCATGGATGCATAAACCGCATGGATGTATAAACCGCATGGATGCATTAACCGCATGGATGCATTAACCGCATGGATGTATAAACCGCATGGATGTATAAACCACATGGATGCATTAACCGCATGGATGTATAAACCATATGGATGCGTTAACTGCATGGATGTATAAACCGCATGGATGTATAAACCATATGGATGCATTAACTGCATGGATGTATGAACCATATGGATGCGTTAACTGCATGGATGTATGAACCATATGGATGCATTAACCGCATGGATGTATAAACCATATCGATGCGTTAACTGCATGGATGTATGAACCATATGGATGCATTAACCGCATGGATGTATTAACCATATGGATGCATTAACCGTATGGATGTATAAACCATATGGATGTATGAACCAAGTGGGTCATTTATGTATGAGCCACATGGATGTTTACATTACAATGACGTATACGCAATAAGAAAATATTCATGATTCATTTATTCAATCATTCATTCATTTATTCATGCATTCATTCATTCATTCATTTATTTATTCAGTTATCATAATGTCTTAGGCATCGTCTTAAGATCACTAACCTCTAACCGCTAAGGTCGTAGGTTCGAGTCACTCCAAAAACTTTATGTGAGAAAGTTTGCCAGTTACATGCGAAAGGAATGTATCAGATTTATTCTGAGATCTTCCTCCACCAAATAATTCATTCAGTTATTCGCTCATTCAATGACAAGTACGTACCCTCTATCTAAAACAAACAAACAATATCTAAACATCAACATTTTATTGCTATTTGGCAAATTCACAAATTTACTTAATTGTGAAAATAAAAATTGGATAAATTGGATAATTAGATTATGCACATATATAGTCAAAACTGATTACTGAATAATAAGAGTATATTTTTCGTATTTACATTGTTGTTAATTCTGAGAGAAAAGGAACGAAAAGAAATTAAATATTTTTGTAAACGAATGTCAATGTGCTCATTATTATTGACATAATTATTAATGAACTTACCTTAACATACAGGTACATATCCTGAAACTTAACTTTACATACAGGTGCATATCCTGAAACTTAACTTTACATACAGGTACATATCCTTAAACTTACCTTAACATACAGGTACATATCCTAAAACTTACCTTTACATACAGGTGCATATCCTAAAACTTACCTTAACATACAGATGCATATCCTAAAACTTACCTTTACATACAGGTACATATCCTGAAACTAACCTTAACATACAGGTGCATATCCTAAAACTTACCTTTACATACAGGTACATATCCTAAAACTTACCTGAACATACAGGTACATATCCTAAAACTTACCTTTACATACAGGTACATATCCTAAAACTTACCTTAACATACAGGTACATCTCCTAAAACTTACCTTAACATACAGGTACATATTCTAAAACTAACCTTAACATACAGGTACATATCCTAAAACTTACCTTAACATACAGGTACATATCCTAAAACTTACCTTTACATACAGGTACATATCCTAAAACTTACCTTTACATACATGTACATATTCTAAAACGTACCTTTACATACAGGTACATATCCTAAATCTTACCTTTACATACAGGTACATATCCTAAAACTGTAAATGTATCTAACAATAGTTTGATGATGTGGTTCTGAAATCACCCAGCGTTTCTTCATCATTTTTGTATACATTTCATAGGGTTACATGATGGAAGTTACAGATACTCTAATTAATGTAAACATAGGGCACGGTTGGCACCTCTAACTATTCATTCATAATACTTATATATACATGAAAGACTGTTTTATTACTTGAATTTATAGTCTCAATCAATATAATTAGACTTATCAACATTGGACACATTCGTTTGTATATATTACTTACATCGTTTACATCCCCTTAAAGATTTGTTGAAGTCAGATCCATGGGGTTAAATTTGGTGCCGCCACAGGGATCACTGTTTTACATAGAGTTATAGTGGGAAAATGTTGTGGACACGATAGCAGCTTTATTTTTCATTGAATCCAAACTTGCACAGCAGTAATATAACCACAAGGTCTCGGATGAGTTATTGAACCAGCGTGATTCGACCATAAATGCAAAGTTCAAGGCCTAGACCTTAGATATTTTAGATGTAGCTTTGCATGGAGGTTCTCTAAAAGGTTTGTTGAGGTCGTACTTAAGACTTTATACACAATATTGGAATAAAGACGAGTTACGCAAAAAATATCTAACATTGACGTAAAAACTACGATCTGTAGCATCCTTTTTTTAAAAAAAAAATACAATACCAACAGAAATACGAAACGTCGTTGCTATGACTTGAAGCTTTCCTGTTATTGCTGATGCGCGATGTGACGGTAGTAGTGCATTGAGTTCAGCTGTCATGGCTGAGATTTCAGCGCCTTGGTCGTCTCGTGAAAGTGTTCACTACGGAATACAGTTTGTGACAATATGTACTACAATACAGTGTGTGACAATATGATACTACAATACAGTTGTTACAATGTGTTGTTGCAATGTAATTTGTGACGATCTGTACTACAATACAGTTTGTGACAATATATACTACAATACAGTTTGTGGCAATGTGAACTACAATACAGTTTGTGACAATGCGTTACTACCATACAGTTTGTGACAATATGTACTACAATACAGTTTGCGACGATGTGTACTACAATAAAGTTTGTGACAATATGTTACTTCAATATAGTTTGTGGCAATGTGTACTACAATACAGTTTGTGACAATGCGCTACTTTAATACAGTTTGTGACAACATGTACTACAACATAGTTTGTGACAATGTGTACTACAATACAGTTTGTGACAACGTGTACTACAATACAGTTTGTGACAATATGTACTACAATGCAGTTTGTGACAATATGTACTACAACACAGTTTGTGACAATGTGTTACTATAGTGCAGTTTGTTACAATATGTATTACAATGCAATTTGTGACAATGTGTTACTACAATTCAGTTTGTGGCAATGTATACGACAGTGCAATTTGTGACAATGTGTACTCCAATACAGTTTGTGACTATATGTACTACAATACAGTCTGTGACGATATGTACTACAATACAGTTTGTGACGATATGTACTAAAATACAGTTTGTGACGATATTACTACAATAGAGTTTGTGACAATGTGTACGACAATGCATTTTGTGACAATATGTACTACAATACAGTTTGTGACAATATGTACGGCAATGCAATTTGTGACAATATGTTACTAAAATACAATACAGTTGTGACAATACGTTACTACAATAAAGTTGTGACCTTAATATGCTACAATACAGTTTGTGACAATATTTTATTACAGTACAGTTGTGGTCTTATGGTACTACTACAATACAGCTTGTGATAATACTATTGTAATACAGTTGTGACAATATATACTACAATACAGTTGTGACCTTATGGTACTACAATACAGTGTGTGACAATGTGTATTTACAATACAGTTGTTACAATACGTTACTACAATACAGATGTTACAAAACGTTACTACAATACAGTTGTGACAGTGTGTTACTACAATGCAGTTGTTACAATACGTTACTACAATACAGTTGTGACAATACGTTACTACAATACAGTTGTGACAGTGTAGTACTACAATACAGTTGTTACAATACGTCAGTACAATAAGTTGTGACAATACGTTACTACAGTAAGCTGTGACAATGTGTTACTACAATACAGTTGTTGCAATACGTTACTACAATACAGTTGTTACAATACCTTACTACAATACAGTTGTTACAATACGTTACTACAATACAGTTGTGACAGTGTGTTACTACAATACAGTTGTTACAATACGTTACTACAATACAGTTGTTACAATACGTTATTACAATACAGTTGTGACAATACGTTACTTCAATACAGTTTTGACAGTGTGTTACTACAATACGATACTAGAATAGTGGTGTAGTTCTATTCTTGTTCCATGCAGTTAAGCCATATTGTGTTCTCCACCTTGCATACAGGTATGTAGCGTCACCCTCACAACTATTTATAACACTAGAGAATATATTAGAGCCAACTTGGAAAATAATACCGAAATGGGATTAAGATTAGCCTTACCCAATTAGAAACACGTATTATCTTATGAAACCTAGTTTTAATTTTCAGATTTACCTTTCGTACGATTCTAACCTTTTATTTGAGATCGCGTAACGCGGGTGATAATCATGCATCTATATCATCTGAACACTGATATGCAAATTGGATTTGAATGGGGATTTTTTCCGGATAATGAAGACATACCCTTTGTAGGACACCTAATGACATGGTACGCATTTAGTCGGAAAAGATAACCATAAGACAAAGCATTATTAAATCAAACAATAATTATGAACACCGGTATATTCCAGTATTGGATCCCAGCCCCCAGTATCAATTCTCCCTTTCATGTATTTGTGTCCAGCAGTAGTTATGAAGCTGGGTAAATTCACTGATAATGAAATTGAAAATATCGTCTCTATCTAAAACCTTTTAGCGTATTGAGATAAATATCGGATTTGCAAATTTAACCATTTGGGATTAAGGTTTCGTCATTACCAAATCAAACAGTTATTGTGAAATGCGACATATTTTCTAATTATTTATTTGCATAAAGATGCATGTCGGGCAAAAATTTATTCCAGATAACCAGTTCCATCATAGATATCAGCTCAACATCACAAATATGGAAAACGTGATTAGATTATCCTGCCTAATTGCTTTGTTTTGCTACATGCTGCTAAGTATATTGATAATTGGGATGTTTCAGGAAAGTTGTAGCTCAGCAATGGAAAACACGTTTTCTTATTTGTGTGGAGCGCGCGGCCCAGTGGTAGAGCATAAAACTCAGAGTCGGGGGATCGGGGGTTCGATCCCGCACTGTGGCTATGTCAGTATCCTTGAGAGAGATATTTTCCGAATATGCTTAGAACTGGTTATACCCAGCCGGGAAGACTTCAAGCATGATTTGTCTAAGTTATAAGAACTTGTTTCACAATCGATGTAAAATGACTAAAAATTGTTTTGCAGAAGCTCTTTTAAGACAGAAAATACACGTATATTTAGATGTTCCTTTGTCATTAACTGTAAACCTGCCCAGAAAATACTAGTACAGTTAGATGTTCCTTTGTCATTAACTGTAAACCTGCACAGAAAATACTAGTATAGTTAGATGTATATTTGTCATTAACTGTAAACCTGCCCAGAAGATACTAGTATAGTAAGATGTTCCTTTTAATACAGAAAATACAAGAATAGTTAGATGTTCCTTTGTTATTAACTGTAAACCTGCACAGAAAATACTAGTATAGTTAGATGTATATTTGTCATTAACTAAACCTGCACAGAAAATACACGTATATTTAGATGTTCCTTTGTCATTAACTGTAAATCTGCACAGAAAATACAAGAATAGTTAGATGTTCCTTTGTCATTAACTGTAAACCTGCACAGAAAATACACGTATATTTAGATGTTCCTTTGTCATTAACTGTAAACCTGCACGAAAATACACGTATATTTAGATGTTCCTTTGTCATTAACTGTAAACCTGCACAGAAAATACAAGAATAGTTAGATGTTCCTTTGTCATTAACTGTAAACCTGCACAGAAAATACTAGTATAGTTAGATGTTTCTTTGTCATTAACTGTAAACCTGCACAGAAAATACACGTATATTTAGATGTTCCTTTGTCATTAACTGTAAACCTGCACAGAAAATACAAGAATAGTTAGATGTTCCTTTGTTATTAACTGTAAACCTGCACGGAAAATACTAGTATAGTTAGATGTTTCTTTGTCATTAACTGTAAACCTGCACGAAAATACACGTATATTTAGACGTTCCTTTGTCATTAACTGTAAACCTGCACAGAAAATACAAAAATAGTTAGATGTTCCTTTGTTATTAACTGTAAACCTGCACAGAAAATACTAGTATAGTTATATGTTCCTTTGTTATTAACTGTAAACCTGCACAGAAAATACTAGTATAGTTAGATGTTTCTTTGTCATTAACTGTAAACCTGCACAGAAAAAATACGTATATTTAGATGTTCCTTTGTCATTAACTGTAAACCTGCACAGAAAAAATACGTATATTTAGATGTTCCTTTGTCATTAACTGTAAACCTGCACAGAAAAAACACGTTTATTTAGATGTTCCTTTGTTATTAACTGTAAACCTGCACAGAAAATACAAGAATAGTTAGATGTTCCTTTGTTATTAACTGTAAACCTGCATAGAAAATACTAGTATAGTTAGATGTTCCTTTGTTATTAACTGTAAACCTGCACAGAAAATAATAGTATAGTTAGATGTTTCTTTGTCATTAACTGTAAACCTGCACAGAAAAAAACGTATATTTAGATGTTCCTTTGTCATTAACTGTAAACCTTCACAGAAAAAACACGTATATTTAGATGTTCCTTTGTCATTAACTGTAAACCTGCACAGAAAAAACACGTATATTTAGATGTTCCTTTGTCATTAACTGTAAACCTGCACAGAAAAAACACGTATATTTAGATGTTCCTTTGTCATTAACTGTAAACCTGCACAGAAAATACAAGAATAGTTAGATGTTCCTTTGTCATTAATCGAAACCTGCACAGAAAATACAAAAATAGTTAGATGTTCCTTTGTCATTAACTTTAAACCTGTACAGAAACTTTAATTTACGCGCGTGTGTGTGTGCGTGCGTGCGCTTTAGTTTTGTCACGTTTTGTTTTTCTGTTTTTTATTTACATGTATTTTTTTGGGTTTTTTTGTTTTTGCTTATTTTTTTTTTATGCAAATTGTTGTGTGTATTTTTTCTTTCCGTATAAATCACGTGACACTGTTTTCCATCATATAAACAAACAAAGTGCTTGAAAGTGCTGACAATCGGACTTTCATGCAAAAAAAATATCTAAAAGTGACATCATACATGTACAATGTCCTCAATATATTTGTATTGTTTGATTTGTCTTTGCTTGCTTGTGTTAGATACATAAAAGATGAAAGTCGAGGAATAAAAGTAGTCGCGTATGCTTATTTTGGCGGTGATGTGCACTCCAACGCTTTTTTGACCAACGAGACATACGTAGGGTTAGCCTTTCTTGAACAACGAGACATACGTAGCGTTAGCCTTTCTTGAACAACGAGACATACGTAGGGTTAGCCTTTCTTGAACAACGAGACATACGTAGGGTTAGCCTTTCTTGACCAACGAGACATACGTAGGGTTAGCCTTTCTTGAACAACGAGACATACGTAGGGTTAGCCTTTCTTGAACAACGAGACATACGTAGGGTTAGCCTTTCTTGAACAACGAGACATACGTAGCGTTAGCCTTTCTTGACCAACGAGACATACGTAGGGTTAGCCTTTCTTGAACAACGAGACATACGTAGGGTTAGCCTTTCTTGAACAACGAGACATACGTAGCGTTAGCCTTTCTTGACCAACGAGACATACGTAGGGTTAGCCTTTCTTGAACAACGAGACATACGTAGCGTTAGCCTTTCTTGAACAACGAGACATACGTAGGGTTAGCCTTTCTTGAACAACGAGACATACGTAGGGTTAGCCTTTCTTGAACAACGAGACATACGTAGGGTTAGCCTTTCTTGACCAACGAGACATACGTAGGGTTAGCCTTTGGCATAAAGCCAAGCTTACTAGTGATCGTAAAATTACAGTCAAATCAGTCTTAAGAAGTCAGTCAAGGAAAGGAGCAAAAGTGGCCTTTTAAGACAGGTTATTGTTTTAAAGCAGGTTACTTTCCTCTGAAAGCATATAAATGGGAAATAACAAATGTGACTGCTTAATGCACAGTGGCTGCTTAATAGAGGTGGCTGCTTTATAGAGATGGCTGCTTAATAGAGGTGGCCGCCTTAATAGTTTGACTGTACACCACACACACATTTACACTTTTTGTTATGAAAGGCAACCAAATGTACGATACTTGTTAACCATTTACCGAAGTCATGCCCCTTTTTCTAATCTGAAACGAAATTAAGGGTGGTTAGTAATAATAGGCCAGTGTCATTATTAAGCTACACTGGAAAATTATTAGAAAGATTATTTGTAAAAAAATTTACTTATCAATTATTTATTATGTAAATACCAATCGGGGTTTTTACTTAACCATTCGGCAAATTTTCAACTCATTGATATCATATATACCAATCATTTGACAGTAAACAGTATTCCTGTATGGTGTTTTGTGATATTTCTAAAGCATTTGATAGTCTGGTACAAAGGTTTATTGTTTAAACTAATAGAAAATGGTGTAAATGGCAATATGCCCATTTGGATTAATAACTATCTTAGTGACAGAAAACAAAGAGTGGTGACTCTGATCTCAAATCTATATCGGCAGGTGTTTCTCAAGGATCTGTACTTGGTCCTTTACTGTTTCCTATTTTCGTCAATGACATAACAGAATCATTGTTAATTTTAACAAGATTGTATAACAGTTCACTTTTCTGTTCAGCCGCAACTCTTCAAGATATAGAAGGAATATAAATCATGATTTAAAATTGATCTCTAACTGGGCCAGTCAGTGGCTAGTTAAGTTTAATCCAAATAAAACTGAAGCTATGCTATTTCCTTTTAATCAATACGAGACTTTGCCTCAACTTATGTTTAATAACATCTCAGTCACTTTTGTTGATACGCCGGAAATCTTGGATTAACATTAAGTAACAATGGAAAATAGGATACGCATATAGAAAATATTAAAAAGTCAGTTAGGAGTAATGAGAAAATTGAAATTTACCCTTAATAGAAATGCCCTAAATAAAACTTATCATATGTTAGACTCCTTTTTGTATATTCATCAATTGTTTGGGATGGATGATGCCCAAATCATATTGCTGAATCACTTGAAAAATAACAAAATGAAGCAGCAAGAATCGTAACCGGATTAACAAGGTCAGTTTCGTTACAAAATATTTATACAGTGTGGCTGGGTTTCTCTCAACGAAAGGAGAAAGCAACAAAAACTTATGTTCATATACAAAGCCACAAATAAAATGGTCCCTACCTATATAAGCGACTTGATTCCTCCCTGGATTCGCAACACTACTAATTATCAATTAAGAAAACTTCAGATAATGTAACAACTCCTTACTGCCGAACTGAAATAAGTAGGCAATCTTGTATACCTTCTCCGATAGCATTGTGGAACAAGTTAGATCCAGCAATAAGAGTGATAGAGTCAATTATATCTGCCTTTCAAAACAATATTAGAATGTCTCCTCATAAACCTCCAAACTATTACTCAGAGGGAAACAGATACTTATCAACTCTGCATGCTAGAATCAGAAACAACTGCAGTAATCTGTATAGTGATATGTATTTAAACCATTTAAAGGATAATCCGTTTGTACTTGTGGATATTTGACTGAAGATGCTGAGCATTACTTTTTAAATGTGACTTATATGTAGCTTCAAGAATTGAGTTTTTTTTCGCTCAGTTAGAGCATTCCATCCAATAGGTGTAAGGTTAATATTATATGGCAACTCTAATCGTGTATACGATGATTATACTAAAATATTTACAGCTGTACAACAGTTTATTAAATATTTTAAAATACTTGAATCCGAGTACTAATTAAGAAATCCTTCATGAAAATCATTGTTATATTCAATAAGATTATATAAAAAAGGGCCTTCTATAACTATTGGCAAGCATTCATAATCAATATTGATAACTAGAATATGTAAACACAGTTATTTAAATGACAACATTGATGATCATATCGGATTAACATTTGTGTGTGTGTGTTACAAGTCTGTATAGTGTCTAAATGCATATATTGCATCACTATTCCTTTTCCAGTCTTCTGTATTTACTAACCTTATAAGAACTAAAATGAATTGTTATTACTGATTTTTTTTCTATTATTTCAATTGTTATTAACTGATGGATAATTGTGTACACATTGTGGTTAGTCTCTTTTCATTTTGTATTAACTTTATCCTTTTATCATGTGTTATGCCATGTCAAGTTTTTTTTTTCTCAATTCTTTTGTAATATTTAGGGAAAGGGCCGTAACTAATGTTGTGAGAACTTGTGGCCCAGCCCCATTGCTGCAATTATAAATGCAATAAAATATTATTAAACTGAAAAAAATACATTCTGGTGTATTTTAATTGTATATTTACATTATGGATATATTTCATAGATGCATAGTAGCGTTATGTGAAAAATCATCAAAACTGTCGCATGTCCTTTTAACATGCATAAAACTTCAATTTCATTGGCGTTTCTGATTTAACATAAATCATATTTATAAGTAAATAGTTTATTATATTGACATGTGTACATGTAACATGATATACCAATATAGAATTTTAAACAACACACCCGGCCCAATGGACCTATACAAATATATAGTTATATGTGAAATTATCCTTGTAAGTTAACATCATCAAAAATTAAATAATAGATACAAGGTAATAACGTAACAACAGGTTTCTTACGGCTGTTTGGCATGTTGTTACTTTTCTGTGTATATATAGTATCTGTACTTCCGGTGTTGACCTGTTTGCACTTGCTGTTTATAGATTCCATAATAGTTGTGTTCACTACACGAATGTTTTACTTCCCTGTTCTTGTTTATATGTGTTAAATGACAGAACACCAATAAAATATGACTTCAAACATTCAAGTTGGCTCTGGCGGGAAATGCATTGACGCATCTAGCAATAGCGCATGCGCCAGGAAGTAAGGTGCGGTACTGTTTTGTACATTTTATTTCTACCATTTTGACGGCTGCCAGAAACGTTTTTATTTTGCGCACATTACAAAGTCAGTAATTCATTAGTGAATGTGTTTTTCTCAAATAAAAGTTCTGTCCTGAAACTGGTTTTAATATCATTATTGAAGTATTGCTTTGTTTCTAATTGTAGATTTGAATTTTAATTGTTTGCTTGCTAACGTTTTGTCTCATGTGTTTTTTCTGATCTCGCTTTTATCTATTTGTTTTGTGTTTTGTTCTTGTTTTCTGGACGTAAATTAAAAACAAACTGCATTTAACTTGTTATATAGATACATGCAAGATGTACAGTATCCATTGAAATCCATTAAAGTTTATAAAAAAACACATATAAATATTGGTGAAGATTATGAGTGCCAAGAAAGTACTGAAGCACACTAGACAGTGTGTTTGTTCAGCACTTCAGTGTACCGTAACGATATTACGGCAGCATTTAATGATGCGGCAGACTTTACCGGCCCAGTATGCCAGTTTTGCATACATTGTAGTTTTAACCACAATACTTTTTAAGATCAATACGCTACGTTGAGACGCTTATTGTTGTTTAATAAACTAGCAATTTACTGTCAAAAAGGATTTAAAATAACAGCAGCTGCTTTTAATGTTTGAAGGAGTCTAATACTTATTTAATACTGTTTATCCTATCCATGCTAACAATGATCACTCTCACTATACCAACTAAAATGGCTGTCTGTATATGTTTATGATAAATGTTTTATGTATTTCACGCATGCATTGATTAATTGTATTTTTGTATGATGATGAACTCTATATGCTTAAGTCGAAATAAAATATATGTTCTGTTCTGTTCTGTTCTGTTTAAATAATTGTGTACTATTGACAGTAGGGCAAACATTACATCAATTGTAGTTCTGCCTCTCCTAAATTCAAATTGTGCATCAGAAATGCTGTCGTGATTTGTCACAAAATAGTTTTAATTATAGTAAACAAATTAGATAGACAACTTAACAATGCTAATTATTTACGATATTATTTACATTGATTCATCGTGCCGTCTTGTGATTATGTTGACAAAGCGATATCACAATGACCCTAATAGAACACCGTAGCTGTTACATTAGTTCTTCCAGATTGATGCGTACATAGAGATGTAGTTATGTGCCGAGGAAAAATAACAAAGGGAATTAACTCTTTCAGAGAGAGATACACACACGGCGCTGTATTGTCTCCCTTAGCTCAGTCTCTCTCAGCTCCTTTAATGTTCACTACGCTTTACCCAAACAAGAGTTGTCAAAAGATAACAAAGCTCGCCGATGGGATAAAACTCACCACCCATGCAAAGATTGAGATTGGAGGCAAACACCAAAACTAAACGCAAAAGTTTAACCTGGGTGTCTACAGACGAAAAATTTAGTCCAAAAGGGCCATAACTTTGCCAAAATGCAACCCCCGAGTTATGGTTGTCTCTGTGTGTTCTATTGATGATGCTGAACACACATACGAATTTTCATTCATATCCAATGAGTGGTTGCATAGATATATTACCTGATAAAAAAACTTTAACCTGAAAAATAAAGTCAAAAAGGGCCATAACTCTGCCAAAATGCAATCCCGAGTTATGGTTCTTATCTCTGTGTGTTCCATTGATGATGGTTAACACACATGCGCAGTTTCATTCATATCCAATGAGTGGTTGCAAAGATATCTTACCTGATAAAAAAAAAACTTTAACCTAAAAAATTTAGTCGAGAAAGGGCCATAACTATGCCAAAATGCAACCCAGAGTTATGGTTCTTGTCTCTATGTGTTCCATTAATAATGGTGGATACACATGCGAAGTTTCATTCACACCCAATGAGTGGTTGCAAAGATATGTTTAACTTAAACGCAACTAAACGCAAAAGTTTAACCTGGGTGTCTAAGTCGAAAAAGGGCCATAACTGTGCCAAAATGCAATCCAGAGTTATGGTTCTTGTCTCTGTGTGTTACATTTGTGATAGTGAACACACATGCGAAGTTTCATTCACACCCAATGAGTGGTTACATAGATATATTAAACTTAAACGCATAAGTTTAACCTGGGTGTCAACAGACGACGACGACGACGACGACGCCGGGGTCATGGCATAGCTCTCCTTGGTGTTCGTCCCTGCGAGCTAAAAGGAGAACATGCGAACTTCTAAAAAATAGTAGAAATGTTTGCATGTACGTCAGGCATGCGCGTGCTGTGGGGGTGCTACTTGGATTAGTGAGTTACAAATATATACGTGCAATGCAAGACCCTTCCAAAACAACACCGTTTGTTCTGTGGACCTTTCAACATTCGTTTTTATCATAATTACAACCAGTCGTATAAGGGTTTCTCAGTGGTCGAGTGGTCTAAGGTGCCATCTCAAGATCACTTACCTGTCACCGATAAGGTTGTAGGTTCGAGTTCTGCTCGCTCCAAAAACTTTATGTGAGAAAGTTTGCCAATTACTTGCGGAAAGATGATGGTTCTAATTAGATTCATTCTGAGGTCTTCCTCCATCAACCAGATCCGATATGCCATAAATGTGAAATATGTTGCAAATGGCTTTAACGTTCATTCAAAAAATATATAAATAATCTCCATAGTCTAAACAGAGCCATCTCTGACGGTATTAGGTTTGATCCAAGAAATAAAAACAGAACGAAATGAAACTGAGGTCACTTAAGATGGTGGCCATAAAAATATTGAACGACACAGAAACAAATGTTTGCACATGAATTCGATTCTTTAAATGTGCTAGAAACACAACCAAGTTTAATATCATACCAGAGACCAGTGCTGTGCGCAGACGTAGATTCGCCGTCGTCTTGATTAAAATATATCTAGATACCTACACACACGTGCTGTCAATCAGTACGTATTAATTAATAAAACAGTACCTTTATAGATGTGTTTTAGCGTGTCAGGCCAATAACGTATATATCCCATATTTGCTTCCGGCTTCGCCAAGTCCCTTTGGCAAAGAAAGTAAGAAAGGGAATGGCCGTATCTAATGTTCAGAGAACTTGTTGCCAGACCCTTTTGCCTTAAATTGTATTTTACTTTTATGCATGATATATATTGTAATATGTGTTTATATGGCAATAAAATATGTTTATACTAAAGATAGAAAGAAAGAAAACAAACAAACAAACAAACAAACAAACAAACAAACAACATTTGAAACAAACAACGAATCTTAGTCTTATCAAATCAAGCGTGAATTAACTTTTTTTATTTGAATGTTCCACGCATTTGAGACGCAAAATTTAAAAAAAACGTGAAAAAGGTTTTATTAGACGCATAATATAGTGTCACTGCTTTTTCTAATAACGACGACAACTGTGGTCATGCATTTGGAATTAGACTCAGCCTTAAAATATCAACACAGTTATTGATGACGTAGTACGCTGGATTTGCTCGTTATTCACAAAGGAAGACAAATATCGAAGTTTCTATCCAAAATGAAAATCTTTTAATTTACGAAAGATGTTTGTAAAAACATAGAATAATACTTTAAGGTATACTTATTCACCCCATTAACCAATAATGTACAAGTTGTGCTTTTCAAATTTGTCAATTCAAAAGTTTTGTTCTGTGCCCTAATAAATTTGGGGCGATAAACTGTCAACATGTCTCGATTCAACGAGCATTGATTTATTCGATTTATATGAATGCAACCATACCAGTTTCCATAAAAACAACATATTCCCGTTGAAATGTTACGAAACAAGGTGATGCTGCCACAGGAAAATGTATTCTCGTCTACGGGGTCAACTTTCTTCTGACACCGGGAAAGCTTGCAAGGTTCCATACAAATATTATTTAAAAAAAAATACCGTACAACTCTTCTTCTTCCTGATGAATTATTATTTAATTAATGAGCACAAATGTTGTCATTTTACAAACATACACATTTTGTCATCTCAACTATGTCCACTAGGTCTGGGTTGGAAGAGGAAAAATGTAGCTGGACATACTTTATTCTTATTTCTATCTTTTAACTATCATACCTATTTTACTGTCTTAATGTTTTTTTACTTAGCACTACCCATCGCATAATAGACATGTGTGACTGTGTTGACATATGATGTAGATGTTCATCCATGACACATCATCAAATCATCAAGAAAGTCATCTCCAGATCTCGCTTTGTAAGCATAGCCTCCCAGTTATAATCACACATTGAATGCTGGGAGTAAGATGTAGATGTAATAGTCATCTTCCAGGGTATCCAGACAACCCGACACCCAGACAAACCGACACCCGGTCAACCCGACCCCTTTTCGCTCAAACCGACACCCTTTTCAGACAACTCGACACCTCAAGAAAAAAATCCAGACAAGCCGACACCTCTTTTAAAAGTGTTATTTTTTTACTGTTAAAAATTAACGCTTCACAGTAGAAATATTCAATTTCGGAAGTAATGTATGGATTCTTTTGAGTTTGAGCAATCCACGATGTAGTTTAATTGTTGTTGTCTTTTACAATTCGGGCATAGAATAGTTCGTACGAATATCTTATATGATACATTATATATTTCAGGTCTATTGGGTTAAATGGAAAAGCTAAAGAAAAACACAATTTTGATAAAATATATGAAATATGTAATTGACATGAAACATTTAAAGAAACAAACATATTTTTTACACGTTTTACAGAACAGAACAGAACAGAAATATTGACAAGAAACATTCAAAGACACAAAAAACATTTTATACAAGTAATAAACACATTTTACAGAACTTAAATAAAGTCAATTTCTTTGACTATTGATACTAAAAAATGACAAATTTATTATTTTAACATATATACAAGAAAAGAACAGAAACGGAAAAAATTCTTTCACTCATCACTGTCAGTTGAATCTTCCCGTGTTAATCTGACTTTGTACACTATGGACACCTGTTTCAACAGAGAGGTAGCGGACATCTCTCCTTCCTGGTATCTGTAAAGATAAAACATATACTTTTAAGTTCTATGTTAAAATATGTGCCTCATGCAGTGTGTGTCATTGTTGTAAACTATGTAGATCAAATAAGTTCAAATAAGTTATAGCTAAGTAATTAAAGTCAGTTACCTGTCCCAGAGGGTAAATATCCTTGCCGCTGCTGCTTTAGTCGTTTTTCAAACATGAAATTTATATAGGGTGTCGAGTTGTCGGAATAGTGTCGGTTTGTCTGGGTGTCGGTTTGTCTGGCATTCATCTTCCTGGGCTCTTGTTTACCCATTTTTGGGGTTGTTATTCTGCCCCATTCTAATGGCAAATAGTACCTTTTTTACCCAATCCAAAGTAACAAAATTCCCAATTTTAAAATGCAGAAAAAATAACAAAAGAAATATTTGGTGGAAAAGTTTTTAATATTATGATTTTAATGTAGTCTTTTACAAGAACATCACATTTTTTATACATTTATTATAAACTAGACATATATTATTACATATATTGAAGGAACCTGTGCTATGTAATATTCCCAATTTCTTTAAAAATAATGCTAATTTTCCCAAATTCACAAGTCCCGACCCCATTCCCAAAAGTGCAAGCAAGAGCCTTGTCTTCATCTCCCATGAGAATTGGTGAAACATTTATATTTTGAAATTTAATACACTCACTGTTTGATTTGAAAGACGTGTATTTTTTTTTAGCTCACCGGGACAAAGTCAAAGGAGAGCTATTGCCATGATAACCCGTCGGCGTCGTCTGTAGACACCCAGGTTAAACTTATGCGTTTAAGATGTGAATGAAACTGCATGTATGTTCACCACCATCAATGGAACACACTCAGACATGAACCATAACTCTGGATTGCATTTTGGCACAGTTATGGCCCTTTTTCGACTTAGACACCCAGGTTAAACTTTTGCATTTAGTTGCGTTTAAGTTTAAGATATCTATGCAACCACTCATTGAATAAGAATGCAACTTCGCATGTGTGTTCATCATCATCGATGGAACAAACAGAGATAAGAACCATAACTCTGGGTTGCATTTTGGCAGAATTATGGCCCTTTTGGACTTAATTTTTCGTCTGTAGACACCTAGGTTAAACATTTACGTTTAGTTGCGCTTAAGTTTTGGTGTTTGCCTCCAATCTCAATCTTTGCATGGGTGGTGAGTTTTATCCCATCGGCGAGCTTTGTTGTCTTCTGACAACTCTTGTTAGCTCTTGTGGCCAAAGGTAAGCAGGGCTTATGTCATGGTAAATTGCCCATCCTCCATCTGTTAACCTTTTTCTTGTAGACGCAATAGCACTTTTTATTTTTCATTGAATCTTAACCAAACATGCACAGCAGTTATATAACCTTAAGATCTCAGACGAGTTATTGAACAGCATCATTTGGCCACAAATGTCCCCACCACAGCGCTTATAAGAACATTTTAAGTAAAATTTTAAAAAACATTTTCTCTGAAAGATAAATGCCAATACCTTAGATATTTTATATGTAGCATCTGTTGCCAGTAAAGCATTCAGATCCTCTTGGGCTTCTTGTTTTAATTCAGTTGTCAAAATGTTTAAATGATGGACACTATTGGTGGCAATTTGAAGACCTCAAATTCAATGTATGTACATAAAGTATCCACATAAAGTTCATTCGCTTTGATATGCTCAATTTGAAAGTTAATTAACACATTGTCATTTTTTTTTGTTAGTGAGAAAATTTGTTCTGTCATTGATAATTAAGAAAGTCTGGAAAAAAACGACATGTATGCATGCTTATTGAATGTTCAAATCAATGTGTCATTCTTTATATTTATAAATATTAAAATCTCACTAAACTATGGAAGCACTGATGATGAACATTTGTAACCAACATAATAAGTAGCAAATATATTTTTTTAATTTTGTAAATTTGATATTGACATTACAATTTGTTGTTGTTGTTCAGAGATAAACTTTTAAGTTTTATTTGGTCTTTTATCCAACTGCAAATCACAAAAGTGTGAAATACTAATAACCACAAATTTTATGCAAAGAAATCAAGGATGTCTTAATTTTTGTCTTTAATCTGAGATTTTTTTTATGTTAGCAACAATCCATTTGGCTGACAAGTGATATGGTTTGAGCTAATGGTTATGCTTAACATGCATGTAATTTACATGATTTGAAATAAATTCTATAAACACATACCTGTTTTATTGTTAGTCATTCATTTTTATAATGACATCATTATGTTTTGTATAATTCCATTATTTTTAATGAAATTAAATTTTTAGAATATTTTTTTAAATATTATCAATAACTCTGGCAAGCTGTTTATTTTTTAGATTGGGTCACAGTTAAATGTAAATATATATAATCAATATCTCGTAATGTGTTTCAGAAGTGTTAAGACAATGAGTCGTCAACAAGGTGGATCAGGTGGTAAGCCTCGGGGACATATCCCACCCCCGGTATCAGTCACCGCTGCAGCTGTGGCAGCCGCTGGTAAGCTTTACTGTCATTTATATCGATAAAGTTTCTATCTGTTTAATCTACCAATGAAAGTAATTACAAGTAAGCAAGGTGAGGATTTCATTAACAATTATTATACATTGATCAGCTTGGTCAAATGTCCCTAATGTCTGTCAACTACCAAATACATTAATATCCAACTTCAGCAACTGCTGCATTATTTTGGTTTTGATGTGACCTTTGAAACTCTCAGATATATTATATTATTATATACTCTCAGACACTGTAATTCTTTTTTGTTCATTAACGTTTCTTGTAAATATACTGGATACTGTAAGTATTTTATATATAATGTGGATAAATAATATGTTTTAATCTATTGCAGGCAATTCCACATCCACAAATCAAGAGCTGGCCAGTTATTTTGAATGCCCTGTATGTTTTGATTATGCCCTACCTCCCATCATGCAGTGCCAGAGCGGCCATATTGTGTGCCAGAGTTGCCGCCAAAAACTTACTATGTGTCCAACCTGCAGAGGACCATTGGGTATAAATTTACTCAATCCTATGTTTAATTACTGGTATAGCAAACTTGGCAGCCATAGTATAAGTCAAATGTAATCAAACATATATTGTATATATTTTCACTTTGTTTGTACACATGTTTAACATTTTAAGTACATTTATTTATCCAAATATTTGAAATATTTTAGCAAAGTACAATTATTAATGGCATATAACTACATGTGTCGTAACATTCAATGTAACTTTCTGTTTGCATATTAACATGGTTATGTTTTGCACATTTGTAACTGGCTAAGATTCCTTATCCCTGAAGCATGTATTTATTTTGATGTATATTTCAGGTAACATCAGGAATCTAGCCATGGAGAAGGTGGCAGCTACAGTGAACTTTCCATGTAAATATGCCAACAATGGCTGCCCCACAACCCTCCTACACACAGAAAAACCAGAACATGAAGAAACATGTGAATATAGGTATTGGGAATACAATCAGCAGTTAAAATGAACTTCATATTGTGTATATTCCTTTTTATTATACCCGTTTGTGGACAATTTTTGTGATCGCTATTTCTCAGCAACCATTGGCCAGAATTCAATGGAACTCCACAAGGGTGACTTGTACCAGGCTAAGTTGTGCATATTGTCAGCATGTTGAGTGAGAATAATTTTTCAATGAGTAGTGGCCCTTTTGATTTTTTAGTCATTTTTTTTATGGTTGCTATTTCTTGGTAACCATTGGCTGGAATTCAATAATTCTTCACAAAAGTGATTAGTTCCAAGCCTAGTTGTGCATATCATAGGCATGTTGCGTCCGAATAATGTTTCAGTGAGTCATGACCCTTTTAATTTTTCAGACATTTTTTTTGTGGTCGCTGTTTCTCTGCAACCATTGGCAGGAATTCAATGACACTTCACAATAGTGATTTGTTACTCTTAATTGGTTCAAAGTGTCAAAGCGGGCAGCAAAAGGGTGCAATAACTGTGTCGGGGCTTCATCTGGGGGTAATAGTCACCTTCAGTGATATTTCTGGTTTAAGGTATCTTTTTATTTTGGGTCTGTCGTCCAAAGATCCAATTAAATCAAGATTTTTGGATAAAATGTCTAAAATTAATATATTTAGTACAGAAACAGATATTTCATAGTGAGTTTCTTTATTAACAGCTCTGTCGGTACAGCTTCTAACTTCCGTGACTTCCAATTGACACTGCATCTCATTGTTTCACCACTTCATGATTCAAGTGGGAAAGTTATTAGTTACTTGCAGAGATGGGTGTGCTTCAGTATTGGTTGGCTTTCGAGAGTCCAGGAAAGAGTGGTTAAGTTAACCAATCATCTGTTAACCCTTGATGCCATATAAATTATACTTAATATTTAAACAAGACTTTATTGACAACATACTATAGTTAAAATGTTATATAAAATAGAAGGTAAATATAAATAAAAAGGTCCAAAGATATTGTAAACCAAACATTTTATTCAAATGTCTCGTACAAAACATATGTCTCATTAAATTTAGACAAATGAGACATTTAATCTGATAAAGAAAGGTTAATTTAAATCCTGCATTTCATCACCCTGAAAGCTTGTATTATACTTATTTATCTGATAAATTGACACTTTCAGACCTTATTGTTGTCCATGTCCTGGAGCATCTTGTAAATGGCAGGGTGGTCTTGAACAAGTGATGCCTCACCTCCTGTCTTCACACAAAAGTATTACCACATTGCAAGGTAGGTTTAATATTAAAAGAATAAAAAAAACAGATGTAAATAACAATAATAATGATACTAATGCATGCTTTATTTCAAGAGAGTACACAGCCCAACATGCCGCATCTTCCCTGTGTGCCTCCATAGTATACAGTAACATATATACATTTTAAAATATAATTACTGACAGATGCACACTAGAAACTTTGGCATTTTGAAAAGATGAAACATTTGAAGAATTCAGTAAATACATAGTTTGTAGATTCATTGGTTTTTCTTCTTTTTCTTTTCTATTTAATTTAAAAGCAATATAATTGCTTTGGAAGAAATTCATACTGTTCTTTAGAGAAATACAATTTTTTCATAACAGAAAGTAAACTAGGTGTCAAACTGATTTATTCAAGTTCTCAAGAGAAGACAACCTTGTATAATTGGGCTAAACTTGATAAATCCTTTGGTACAAATTCTTTTGAGAAGGTAAATGACTTTATTATTGAACTAACATTGAAGCTATGTCACCCAATTGTTCAAGTTGTTAGGAGAAGGTAAATAACAAGTCTATTGTTAAAACAATAAACTTTACTGTGGGGAGATAGTTGTTGAAATTTCTTCTGGATAAAATATTTTAGGTTCTAGAGTTTGCTGTTGTACAAAATGTTTTCATGAGAAAAAATGATTTAATTTGCTTTTGAATTTCATTACCTTGCAAATCAAAGTTCTGTCAATGCTATTGAACTTAATTGTTCCAATTGTTTTTAGCTCTATTGGCCAAATGCCAGAAGTGCTTTAATATGCGATGGCGCGTTGTCTGTCGTTCGTCGTCTGTCGTCTGTTAGCAGCACTTTCTCTGAAACCACTAGGCCAATTAAACTGAAACTTCACATGGGTGTTTCTATTGCATAGGAGACTATACAGAAGATTTATTTTTTTATCTGAAATTCAAGATGGCCGCCATTACTAAAAATAGTCCAAAACTTAAAAAATCTTCTTCTCATGAACGGCCCAACAGATTTCAAAATGTTTATGTAGTAATGATGACCAACTATAGTTTTGTTAGATTTGTTCAAATGGTATCCCTATGATTAAATATGACCCTGCCCCGAGGGTTCAATTAGGGGACACATGTCATTATAATATTTTATTTTTTTTTTTTTTAAAATGGAAAGGATTTTGCCTTATTCTTCACAGAAGCATTGTTTGGTGAAGGAGGTTCCGATTTGTAAAAATGACTGGGTTCCACTGTCTTAAGGGGTCAGGAGGGGCCCCAAAAGGGTAAAAATTGAGAATTACTAAATTTGTTTTCTTAAGAACTGGTATGTCAGATTTGTTCATATTTTGCATAAATTATCCCTATGTGTAGGGGTTTGATTCCAGATAAGAATTTACGGGCTAAAATTTATAGGGGCCCTGTAAGGGGACTTAGAATTTTACATAGGGATACTATGGGAAAACAGAAAATTCTCTTTTTCTTTCATCTGTTCTTAAACCATTTGGCCAATTAAACTGAAACTGCAAATGGGTGTATCTATTGCATAGGAGACTATACAGAAGATTTTTTTTTTTATCTGAAATTCAAGATGGCCGTCATTACTAAAACTAAAAATAGTCCAAAACTTAAAAAATCTTCTTCTCATGAATGGCCCAACAGATTTTCAAAATGTTTATGTAGTAATGATGACCAACTATAGTTCTGTTAGATTTGTTCAAGTTGTGTTCCTAGGGTTAAAATTGACCCTGCCCCGAGAGTTCAATTAAGGGGACACATGTCAATATAATATTTTTTTATATTTTTTTTTAAATGGAAATAATTTTGCCTATAACTTCACTAAAGCATTGTTAGGTAAAGGAGGTTAAGATTTATAAAAATTACTTGGTTTCTATGTCTTAAGGGGTCAGGAGGGGCCCAAAAGGGTACAAATTGGCAATGAGTAAAATTGTTTTCTTAAGAACCGGTATGTCAGATTTGTACATATTTGATATAAATTATCTCTAAGTGTAGGGGTTTGATTGCAGATAAGAATTTAGGGGCTAAAATATATAGGGGCCCTGTAAGGGGACTTAGAATTTTACACAGGGATACTATGGGAAAACAGAAAATCTCTTTTTTTTTTCATTTATTCTGAAACCACTAGGCCAGTTAAACCGAAACGTCACATGGTTGTTTCTATTGCATAGGAGACTATACAAAAGATTTATTTTTTTCTATCTAAAATTCAAGGTGGCTGCTGTTACTAAAAATAGTCCATAACTTAAAAAATCTTCTCATGAACGGTCCAACAGATTTTTTCAAAATGTCTATGTAGTAATGATGACCAACTATAGTTTTGTTAGATTTGTTCAAATGGTGTCCCCAGAGTTAAAAATGACCCCGCCCCGATGTTTCTATTGCATAGTAGAATTTCAAAAAGTGCTATGGCCACTATGAGTCAGTAGAGCGTCCTCAGGCCCTCTTGGGCCTCTTGTTTAATTTGTTTTAATCTTTTTGGCGGTGGGGTGCAAGGGGTAACTAAATTAGATATTTAATTTATATATATTCATTTTTTGGAGAAGAGACAAAATCCTGATTATTTAAAGATTAAACTTGTAAACTGTTTATTGTAGGAGAAGATATAGTATTCCTTGCAACAGACATTAATCTCCCAGGGGCCGTCGACTGGGTGATGATGCAGTCTTGTTTTGGTCAAAATTTTATGCTTGTGTTAGAAAAGCAAGAAAAAATGGAAGGTCAGCACATGTTCTACGCCATAGTTCAACTGATTGGTACCAGAAAACAGGCAGAAAATTTTGCATACAGGTAATGAAAACATTTTTTGCATGAATGCACATGCAGCTGTTGATACAAATATAAAAGTATTCTAATAACTTATTAATAGTTGATGTTGAAAAAAACTGAAAAAGGAAACTAAGTTGTCTAGTGTCATGACAATCTGATTACCTTTTTATCAAAGAATGGTGAAAGGGCAATAAAGGGAATATATTGGGATTTTTTTCAAAAATTTCAACTAAAATTGGCTTTATATACTCAATGACCCTGTATTGCAAAAATAATATCTATTTAAACGTCAAAATGATATTTTGAAGGACGGTGGTTCTACTCAGTTTTATTCTGAGGTCTTCCTCAACCAATAAAAGTGGACTTGAACCTCATTCAGTTGGCCAAATTGGATAACTACCATCTGAGTTGTAGTCCATTGATTGAATATAAGAACTTTGCTTTTATGGTTATAAGTTTATAAATTCTATAAGAAATACAACTGTTGTTTTATTGATATCAAATTAAAATGATCATTTTAAAGAAAAATGATTGATAATAGTTATTTTGAAACTAACAGTCATCAAAATATATATAGTTTTGAATTATTTATTTTACTTGATTGTGAAACAAGTTATTACAACTTCGTCAAATCACACTCAAAGTCTTCCTGGGTAGAACCAGTTCTAAACATGTGGGTGAAGTGTCTTGCTCAAGGACACCATGAAAAGCTGTGATGGAGAATTGAACCCCCAAACTTCAGATCCTGGGTTTGATGCTCTTACACTGGTTCACAAACTCCACATGAAATATATATGTATTGGTTCATCTTCTCAATGAAGTACATTGTTGTCTTTCAGACTTGAATTAAATGGTCATAGACGGCGGTTAACCTGGGAAGCTACGCCGCGGAGTATACACGACGGGGTCCAGTCTGCTATTGGTGCCAGTGATTGTCTTGTGTTTGATACAAATATAGCACAGTTGTTTGCGGATCACGGCAACCTTGGTATCAACGTCACTATCTCAATGTGCTAACTTGTTAAATATATATCTTGTTCTTCAGTCATTTGTGCTATATTGACACTGTCCAGATGTTACAAAGGTGTGTAACTGGAACAATGTTTAAGTTTGTCTGGATTATTCCTTTTGTCTGGATTTTAAGTCTTTCTGGATTAGTAAGGAATGCTACAATTTATGTGAAGGGTGTGTATATATATGTATATAATATATATGTGTGTGTGTGTGTGGAAGATAAAGAAGAAACAGAAATCAGGGCAGTTTGCTATAGCATATTCATTTTTATAGTCTCTGAGGAAGTTTTTACCATTTTTTTAACATACATTTTCTTATCTCAAGCCTGTGTACTCCTAACCAAGTTGATCATATATCCATAATATTCAATCTTAAACTTCATTCAATCGTCACTATGAGATTTTGACTTTTTGTGTCATCAATTTTGTTTTTATGAATGTGCTTTGATGACAATATCGCTAGGAACTCATTAATGACAAAGTATTTGTCATTTTGTGTAGATCAGTATAACTTACCTAAATGGGAATAAGTACAAATTTTATAATAGATACCTGGAAAATGTATAAAATTTGAAGAAAGGGTTTGCACATTATTTTAAGAATAAACACTTTATCCATGTATGCTTAGGAGTAAAGGTTCAAGAAAACATTGAGTGTGATTTGTATATTAAGTTGTAAGAACATGTTTCACAATCATTGTAAAATATATATGTTTAAGTAACATAATAAGTCTCATCTTAAAATATTTTTATGCCCCATCCCCACAACACAAACAATTTTTGGGGTGGCATATAGTTATTGCAGTGTCCGTCCGTCCTTCCATCTGTTATTTCGTGTCCAGCCTGTAACTTTGTCATACATAGATGGATTTTGTTAATACTTGATACAAATGATCAACATAACATGATGACGTGTGGCGCGTAAGACCCACACCCATACCTCAAAGGTCAAGGTCACACTTTGAGTTTGTTTGACAACATTTTGAGTCTTTGTGAGATTTCGTGTCCGGTCTGTTACTTTGTCATGCATAGGTGGATTCTACAAATGGTCAACATAACATGATGACCTGTCAGGCATAACACCCAGCCTCCCACTTCAAAGGTCAAGGTCACAATTTAACTTTGACAACACTTTCAGTATGTTTGAGTATTGTGTCTGGTTCGTAACTTTGTCACCAAGGATAAATTTCAAAAATACTTGGAATGAGTTTGTTTGATATTTGGTGTCTGGTCTGTAAAAGTTAATATATTATATTGAGGGATTTAACCCGGCTCAATTGATCATGATGACATGACGATGTGTCGCATTTAAGAACCCAGACCCATACCTCAAAGGTCAAGGTCACATTTTGAATTTGTTTGGCAACATCTGTTTAAGGTTTCATGTCCAATCTGTAATTTTATTATACATGGATGGATTTCAAAAATACTTGGCGCAATTTATCATATGATCAACATGACATGAAAACATGTTGCTTGTAAGGCGCAGAACCTTACCTCAAAGGTCAAGCTCACACTTTCAGTTTGTTTGATATTTCATGTCTGGTCTGTAACTTTGTCTCACATGAAGGAATTTTGAAATAGCTTGACACAAGTGATTAACATATTATGATGATGTGTCACATGCATTTACTTGTAGAAATACCCACACCTTTACATCAGATGTCACGGTCAAGGTTACACAAAGGTTCAGGTCACACTTAAATGTAAAACACATGAAATTGCGTGTCTAGTCTGAAACGTCAGTCCATTACTCTTGATATTCATGGATACTATATCCCTCCCTACCTATTATAAAATATATTGTTATTTTCACAGACCATTTTAGGGGCATGTGACTCTTACCAGTGACATTTCTTATTTATATTGCCGTACAAAAGAACATTATAGGCTTTATTTTAAACTAATCTGTTTGGCAGATGACAGTAAATTTTGTAGTTTTCTTTGCCAATTTCATATGATAAAATGGTTGCACTATGATTGATTAATTAATATCTTAGTATAAAAATTAAATTTTGTTCACATATGTGCCCACAGCTATTTTTTTGTTTTGACAGTTGAGTTTCATTCGGTTCTATAAAATTATAGAACATTTCTGTGTTACAATATTTACGCATGTATGTTTTAGTTAAGGTTCTATTTATTATATTTTGCTTAGTATATTGATTTTTTAAATAATATGTCATTTGTGCTTCAATTTAGATTTGGTTATGCTCAGTTCACACTAAACACATGGGTATTAAGTCAACGTTTTGATGAGTGTATGCCATTTTGTTAAGAAAGTAAAAATCTTTTAATATTAGGTTGAGGTAAGGAAATTCAAACCTGAGGCTTCTCTCTTTATATCTGAAACAAGGCTCTGCTGAGGTTCCCATAAAAACGATAATACTGATGGTCGTCTCTGGTAAATGGCTGGTATCATTTAAAATTAGCTTGCATGTGAGAAATGTGTTGTTCATTTCATTTCTTCATAAACATTGTTAAGATTAAAGTTTGATTGAGAGAAACGTATTGAATAGGTACACTTATATCTGTGTAAAGGCCATGTTCAATTATTGATAAGGTTTGGGAGACTGACCCAAAATTTTAAATCAGCATAATATATGTACTTCTGCGTTTCTCTTACAAACTACATAAATGGGTAAACAGGAAAGAGTGGTTAGGTTAAATAATAGTCTGTTAGCCCTCAACAGCGTAAAAATAATGCTTAATATTGAAACAAACAACCAAACGAGTTTGAATGGGAAAAATATGTAATGAAATGTCACAAACAGAAGCTATTTGCTGGAGTATGCACATAAATTAACAGCATGTAACATACATCAGTGAGGGTCACATGATTACCACTCATGTAACATACATCAGTGAGTGTCACATGATTACCACACATGTAACATACATCAGTGAGGGTCATATGATTACCATATATGTAACATACTTCAGTGATGGTCACATGATTACCACACGTGTAACATATATGAGTGATGATCACATGATTACCACACGTGTAACATACATCAGTGATGGTCACATTATTACCACACGTGTAACATACATCAGTGAGGGTCACATGATTACCACACATGTAACATACATCAGTGAGGGTCACATGATTACCACACATGTAACATACATCAGTGATGATCACATGATTATCACACAAGTAACATACATCAGTGATGGTCACATTATTACCACACATGTAACATACATCAGTGAGGGTCACAAATACCACATGTATAACATACATCAGTGAGGGTCACATGATTACCACACATGTAACATACATCAGAACGGGTCACATACTTACCACTTATGTAACATACATCAGTGAAGGTCACATGATTACCACATATGTAACATACATCAGTGATGGTCACATGATTACCACTTATGTAACATACGTCAGTGAGGGTCACATGATTACCACACATGTAACATACATCAGAACGGGTCACATACTTACCACTTATGTAACATACATCAGTGAGGGTCACATGATTAGCACATATGTAACATACATCAGTGAGGGTCACATGATTACCACTTATGTAACATACATCAGTGAGGGTCACATGATTACCACTTATGTAACATACATCAGTGAAGGTCATATGATTACCACTTATGTAACATACATCAGTGAAGGTCACATGATTATCACTTATGTAACATACATCAGTGATGGTCACATGATTACCACATGTATAACATACATCAGTGATGGTCACATGATTACCACATGTATAACATACATCAGTGATGGTCACATGATTACCACATGTATAACATACATCAGTGAGGGTCACATGATTACCACATGTGTAACATACATCAGAACAGGTCACATGAATACAACATATGTAACATATATCAGTGAGGGTCACATGATTACCATATATGTAACTGCTAACATTTTTTGTAAATAGAAACGATGAACAACTGAATAAGTATTAAAAATAAAACTCTTTGTATACAATTTAATAATTCACTCTTTAGTCATAACTGTTTATAAGCAGTTAGATAATACACTGTTGTTTGATTCATTGTTGGGTAACAAGTAACAAGCAAACACCACTAGATTGGTTCACTCTGCTTCCTATTTGGAAATGTGATTTATGTTTTTGCTTGTTTGCGAAGAAAGCTCAAAGATTATATGAATAGCTCTCAAGTCACCATTATACTAAGTATATACTTAAGTTTATAAAAACTAAAATCAAAGAAAACATTCGGGAAGTTATGATTTTAGACTGCCTCCAGAAAAGCAACATTTGGTTTCATTGACATTTATATAGGAATAATGAGGTAACCTCTTAGGTTAAGTAAGGCCTAAGAAAATGTTAGTGACACAGACGCCTGGATGGAGCCAGTACTCGGTGTTATTTTTGAGAGGTCATCAGGTCAAGTCTGGGATTGAACCTTGACCTCTGGCTGTAATACTATTTTATACTGTATAACTGGTACTTTCTTTTTAATACAATACACTCAACAGATTTTATAACAATTGTGTGGCATTCCATGTGCGGCTACATCAATCACCATGTCCCTGTTATAGTTGTAATTTACATTCATTTATCACACATTGGAGGTGTAAGCAAGAGATTTACAAAAGCTATAAGGCTATAGGCTTTCTTCTATAGCATTTTCACAATGTTTACACAGCTATGTAAATGATTTTATTTTGAATGTAAATAAATGTTTATTTTGTGAATATTAAGTTTTGTTTAAAAGAAAACATTGTGAAATACCTTCACAGTTAAACAAATATTGTAATTGGATGTAGAGAAAATATACTTGTACAAAATTTATACATTTTTCTTAAAAGAAAATATATGAATTTGTGTTTCTTACCATATGCACATGTACATTGTATGTTTATAGGATAAGTTTATTAATTTATTTTAGCTTGATTGCGAAGTAAGCTCTGAAACTATATGAATCACTCTGGAGTTTGTTTCCTGATTAGAACTAGTACCAAATGTTGTTTTTGAAAGGTCGACAGGTCAAACTGGGTATCAAACTCGCCACCTCAGTTGATATGATTGTGAAGGGCATTGTTCAAAGATACGCAGTATTGACATGTGAAAAATGAAATATTCATAGTGTCATTACGGTGTATGTGGCCTGAATTATGGGGTTTACATTCATGAGTAGTTACTACCTGTACTTTAGTGATATTTATTTGTTTTCCACACATTGTAAAAGACAATTTATATTTAAGTGTTACAAAAATCTTTCAAATGGTTGTATCTCATATATATCAGTCTGACACTTTTGGTCATTTTTTCTTCCCTGTTTTTGTTAATATCTTGTTTGGCAATTTACATACTTTTTTAAATTTGAATCTAAATTAAAGTTGTAATTTTGCAAATGGAAATCCTCAACATTTTCATTTTTTTCGTAGCACTTTTAAACTATTTTAGAAACATTTCACAGTTGAGCGGTCAAGGGTTCCAGCTCAACTCAGTCCAAAAATTTTATGTCAGAAAACTTGGTATTTACTTGAGGAAGGATGGTCGTTCTTATTTTAGGTGCAGTAATACAACTGTAACATGTGTGAAAATGTCATTGGACCCATTGAATACATTCATTGAGTTAAGAGAATTTTTGTTCCAAGGGAACATTTATTTTTATATGATACAAACTAAATTATATTATAGGGTAACTGAGCATGTGGATTCCTATTGGCCTTGGTATTTAGCCAGAGGACTGTGAATTGACCTGGGGTTACAGGCTATATATCAAGGCCAGTATGAATTTATATTATGACAAATTTAATATTTAAAAATAACATGTTTCCAGCTGTTCATGATCACGTGATGCCCAGCCAAGTTCCTGACATGCTCCTCCCTACATTATTTCCTTCTGTCTTCTGCTTCAACAGCACTCCAGAAGAAATGAATCTTTGTGTTAATTACACCAGCATGAAAATAAATAACATTGAAAGTTACATAGAGTGACAAAAAGTCAGAATAATATACAAAGTTATGTTTTCAAGATGGTGTCACTATATAAGATTGCAAAATCAATGACTCCCATATTGACTAATAATTTTAACTAATCAAAACACTCGGTTTTTGTATTGTCGAGCTCAGCTTAACATTGTCTGTTCTTCACCATACAAACCCTGTGCTTTCTGTCTTGTCACATCATACACGTAAAAGTCAATAAACAAAATATTGTATTTATTTTGAGTCTTCCATAGTCATAGATTAAGTCCATTTAAAGCTCGTATTTTTGGAAAAAATTAGTGAGTTTTTGTTGTGACTCTTGCGTCGACATCATTGTCATCCTCTTCTGGTTATATTTTTAAGTTTAATCCAGCTTTTTCTCTGTTTCTGAGCAAACTACTTACGTTATAGTGACTCAATTTCATAAACATATTCAATCATGTTTAAAATACAATCACTATATAGCTTAGTTACCATAAATTTCCAAACTTTGGGCTCTAAAACCTTAGATTAAAGTTTTTTGTTTAGCTTGGGATACTTGCTTTGTCCAATTCAAGTTTTATGTTTGGCTCAGCTCTTTCTATTTCTCTACAAACTACTTATGTTATAGTGACTGAACTTCATAAACACACGTTACAGCAACAATGTTTATAGCTAAGTCACATTAGTTTTGATACTTTAGGTTCTAAAACCTTCAATTAACATTTTTTTTGTTTAGCTTTGGTTTGAAGTTGTGTTTTCTTTTCTTAAATCTAATTTGTTTTTCAATAATAGTATTTATTCTTTAAGCTGGGAAAATATTTTACATCACTGTCCTCGACATACTTAATGGACATTAAAAATGATGTGCATTTGTTGTCTGAAACCACTTTCATGTACTAACATGTAAGCATTTTATTGTTGTATATGTGAATATAGTACATGTTTGTACATATGTGATTACACAAATAATCAGGAAGCTTATTTTGCCACTGCACTTGTCCGTGTATCTGTTATTTGTACATGTTTGCAATACTGGAATACGCATTTCTGTATAAGCTTATTTAACTGACATGTTGTATATTGAATAAACAATTATTGATTCATTTAATTAACAAGAATAGGAGATTTAATCTGTGTGAGAATAAATTCCGTTCATTGTTAAACGTTAGTGTGAAATTGGAAGAAACAAAATTGGAGAACATGGAAAATTCCATTTGTCCAATTGTGTGGTCTTTGATTGGAAATAAAACTGGAGAAAAGGTGTCTTGATTGAAAACAAAATTGGAGAATATGGAAAATTCCATTTGTCCTATCCTTTGGTCCAGATAGGATATAAAATAAGAGAATAGGGAATGCCCCATTTGTCTAATTGTCTGGTCTTGATTGGAAATAAAATTGGAGAATAGGGAACACCCCATTTTACCAATGGTATGGTCTTGATTAGAAATAAAATTGGAGAATAGGGAACACCCCATTTGTTCTATCCTGTGGTCTAGATTGGAAATAAAATATGAAAATAGGGAAAACCTCATTTGTCCAGTTGTGTGGTCATAATTAGAAATAAAATTGGAGAAAAGTGAACAAACACCCCATTTGTCCATTGCTTATCAATCACCAATACCCTCTGACTTACAAGGCAGACAGAGATTTTGTATGAAGCTACTCCAGCACAATTTGCTAGATAGGTTGAAATTGAAATCCCTGTTAGTGGAAGTAGTTAGGTGAACAACATTTGGTAGTGATATGTTACGGCAGACAAATATTGTCTAAATTGTGAATTTTTTTGTTTAATATACACTTGCTGAACACATGAGGTCAGTTTCATAAATCTTCGGAAGACTTAGACTTTGGCACTAATAAGCAAATACACCTCCAGGCTTTTCAATAATGTAAAAATGAATTTTAATATGAATTGTACTGTCTAACGATAAAATCATGTTTTCAGATGATGTAAATTAAACTCTGTATGAAATTTGTTTCTTTTATTCATAGTTTAAAATCTTAAAAAGAGCCGGGCCGGTTAACTCAGTCGTCTAGACTTACGAAGGTCAGTGTTACAGGTCCCAGTTGTTCAGTGTTACATTTCCCTATTAGATGAACACAGAATATTTTTTTGTTGAAACATTTTTTTAGGGGCCACATGGCCTTTGTTTTATTTATGTATAAATGTGTTTTTATTGTTTATGGGCTAAAACTGGATTACTGCAGATGGGTGATATGCCCAAGATCATTGCCATATTCATTTCTGTCATTATAATATATATATATATATATATATTTCTGGGTATAACTTACTGTGAGTCCTACAAGTTGCTGCACACTGTATCGTTCTACATGTCCTACAAGTGTTTAATGGAAGAGTTTTCAACAAACTTTGCTGACAACTGCCAGTATGAAGGTTCTAGGTCGACACTCCATGATTCATTATAGCGGATGACACCTTTACTTTCAGTGTTAAGATTGTTGGTTAGTGTGTATGGAATAAACAATTGCACATATTCAGGTAATTCCATCATGTTTTAGTATTATACCTTGCACATGTACATTGTATAGGTAGTGCTTTGATTTGTATACAGATTTTCAGCAAAGAACACACCAGACCTATTGCCTCAGCATATATCACTAATGTCATTATTGCACAATGATAAACATTTTAGTTCACATACATCAAAGTTACACGCTGAAATATAACTTTTTATTAAAAAGATACACAGCAGTCTTGATAACTTGTCCACTTAACTGAAAATTGTATATATACTTGATGGAAATATGACAGTAAAATGTGCAGTCCCTTACTTTCTGACTTAAATTATACTTTTAAGAATGTTGTGACTTACAAATTCCTATGGAGCACGTGATCCAGTGTTAGAATACAGGACCCAGGATCAGCGGGTCGTGGGTTTGATCCTCCCCCATGACTGTGTCGTGTCCTTGAGCACGACACATTTTCCGTATATGCTTATTACTGGTTCTACCCAGGAATAGTTTGAGCATGACTTGTATAAGATGTAATAACTCACAACCATAGTAAATTAATAATAAACTTAATTCCTACAGCAGCATGGCTTGTTAATGTGTCAATTCAAATGTATGTACTTCGTTAAATAGTCGGATAGGGGATAAATACATTGCTCTAGATTACAACTAAACGGTTGGTGTTTGTTATGTTGCCTTGTACATTTACATAGATGTACCAGTAAACTGTAAATTTCTCTTTCAGAGAGAAAAGTTTCTACTTATTTTTTTTAACCATACCCAATTACCATTACTATTCCTATTGTTATTTAAATGACATAGAGCTAAGGTCGTAGGTCTGAGTCCTGCTCACTCCAAAAACTTTTATGTGAGAAAGTTTGCTAGTTATTGCAGAAGGACGGCGGTTCTACTCATGTAGTTGATTTTCAGTTCTGTTTTTTTCCCATTTGTGAAAAATGAATCTTGCTCAAGAGCTGTTCAGATGCAGTTTCATAAGTAAATATGCTAAAATAAAAAAAAGCCTGAGATTGCTTTTGAAGTCAAAAGCTTGATGTCAAGGTCAATGTTACTAAAAATATATGGACAAAAATCATTTCTGTTCAATAATTTAGAATTTTAGATATCCACAAATTTCATGTAAATTGGTCTGAAATCAAAGATGGCCATGACAGCTGAAAAAAGTGAGATCATAAAATTTGGATAAACTAATCTACGTCTAGAAAGGAAATGCTTATATAATTAAAGGGAACTACTGTAACTTTTTTTTTTAAGTAAATAATCTGAAATGATTTGTTTCCCTTTGTGATAAATCTAGTTTTTACATTTTTGCTCAATACTTTATGAAACTTTGAGGACATGTACTCCACTTAAAAAGAAAATTGGGATGTGTTTGTTGCCACTCAATTGAAGGTCAAGGTCACTGTTAATCAAAAACCCTTGTCATGTTCTGTTCATGTTTTATTTATAAATACTTCTATTAAAAGGTAGTTATGGATTAATTTTGTCATGACCTCAAGGTCATGTTCATTGTTACTGAAATAGGAAAGTGGATTATTTTGAATGATATGATTTCCAATTTAAATATTTTGATGAAAATGCTTATTTTGAAAGCAAGCCTGATATGCTTTTGATGTCACTAACTGAAAATAACTAGCAATAATTTATTCTGATGGCAGTAAAAATATAAGCTTCTATCGGACAGCGAATCAGTCATGGAATCTATATTCTTGATGAAATATTGGAAAGGGGGTATTACACATAAAAAAAGAGGTTATATATTATATATATATATATATTGTGTGTGTTCTTTTCATATAACTTTTCATAAGAGCTCGGGGAGAGTTCCACAAATATGTTTCAGTGAAGAATAAAAAAATGTTAACAGAATTATACCATTTTAATCAGATTTATTTTTCTGCATCTCACCAAGAAATGTGATGTTACCAATATTGAAAATAGTATTGAAGGGATCCCTGGTAATTTTGGAGTCTGTTAAATCAATCTTTACACCTATATACATAATTTATGTTTAATTAAAATTCTCAATCTATGCTTTCATCGGGAAAATTACAAAAATTCACAAAGAGTCACATTCATTTGTATATCTCTTCAGAGTTATATCTCTTTCAACCACTTTCCAGAGTTGTATCCCTTTAAACCACTTAAAAGAGGTATACCCTGTTAGACCACTTACCAGAGGTATACCCTGTTAGACCACTTACCAGGGGTATACTCTGTTAGACCACTTACCAGAGGTATACCCTGTTAGACCACTTACCAGGGGTATACCCTGTTAGACCACTTACCAGGGGTATACCCTGTTAGACCACTTGCCAGCGGTATACCCTGTTAGACCACTTACCAGAGGCATACCCTGTTAGACCACTTACCAGGGTATACACCCTGTTACACCACTTACCAGGGATATACCCTGTTACACCACTTACCAGAGGCATACCCTGTTAGACCACTAACCAGGGGCATACCCTGTTAGACCACTTACCAGGGGTATACCCTGTTAGACCACTTACCAGAGGTATAACCCTGTTAGACCACTTACCAGGGATATACCCTGTTACACCACTTACCAGAGGTATACCCTGTTAGACCACTTATCAGGGTATAACCCTGTTACACCACTTACCAGGGATATACCCTGTTACACCACTTACCAGAGGTATACCCTGTAATACCACTTACCAGGGGTATACCCTGTTAGACCACTTACCAGAGGAATATTCTGTTAGACCACTTACCAGGGGTATACATGTATACCCTGTTATACAACTTACCAGAGGTATACCCTGTTATACAACTTACCAGAGGTATACCCTGTTAGAACACTTACCAGAGGTATACCCTGTTAGACCACTTACCAGAGGTATACCCTGTTAGACCACTTACCAGAGTTATACCCTGTTAGACCACTTACCAGAAGTATACCCTGTTATACAACTTACCTGGGGTATACCCTGTTAGACCACTTACCAGAGTTATACCCTGTTAGACCACTTACCAGAGTTATACCCTGTTAGACCACTTACCAGGGGTATACCCTGTTAGACCACTTACCAGAGGTATACCCTGTTATACAACTTACCAGGGGTTTACCCTGTTAGACCACTTACCAGAGGTTTATCCTGTTAGACCACTTACCAGAGTTATACCCTGTTAGACCACTTACCAGAGATATACCCTGTTATACAACTTACCAGGGGTATACCCTGTTAGACCACTTACCAGAGGAATACCCTGTTAGACCACTTACCAGAGGTATACCCTGTTATACAACTTACCAGTGGTATACCCTGTTAGACCACTTACCAGAAGTATACCCTGTTAGACCACTTACCAGAGTTATACCCTGTTAGACCACTTACCAGGGGTATACCCTGTTAGACCACTTACCAGAGGTATACCCTGTTATACAACTTACCAGGGTTATACCCTGTTAGATCACTTACCAGAGGTATACCCTGTTAGACCACTTACCAGAGCTTTACCCTGTTAGACCACTTACCAGAGTTTTACCCTGTTATACAACTTACCAGGGATATACCCTGTTAGACCACTTACCACAGTTATACCCAATTAGACCACTTTAATGATCCAATGGGTTTATAAATCTGTCCTTTATATGCATGTGAGTAGTCATTAATCCTTAACTGGATCCTACTCATATAAAGCTATCAGATCATGTATGTAAATGTGTCCACCCTGTCCATATGTGTTGCATGTAATTCCATAGTATATAAGTCATGGTCGACACCAAATTTATTGGTTTGGCAGAGGCCTTGATATTGTATCTATGGTTTGCATTGTAACTAGGCGCACTCGCCGTAGTCTGGTCTGTACATTTATGTCTTGATTATTCACAAATAATTATCTCCATATACATTGCAAACCATAGATACAATATCAAGGCCTCTGCCAAACCTGGGCTTGATATTGTATCTATGGTTTGCATTGTAGCTAGGCGCACTCGCCGTAGTCTGGTCTGTACATTTATGTCTTGGCTTTATAATGACATATTAGCATTTACGGGGTATTGGTCTTTCTTGTGGGGTCCTTATAAATTGTGAGGTCTAAATAGGACCTCGCAAATAATTAATCATTTATCTTACTATGTGTAAAGTGCGCAATAAGGTTTTATATCAAAATTGAAATTGAATTGTCTCCCTTACACCATTGATGCAATCGCCTATGCCCGACAGGCCAAGTCCGCATGAATTTCAATCGTGAAACATCGGGTATTTCAGTATCCTCCTTATAAAACACCTCGTGTATAGCTCTAGAAAACACCAACGCTATTCACCTGTGTTACAAGTCTGTGTTCAGTAACAAATTATGTATCCGTCATTAAGTTGAATATATGTCGTTATTATATCGATTTTTTTATTTATACGCTCAACATGGGTTAAGTGTATAGGGAAATTTAAAATATCTGTTTTGATTAACTAACGTTTATGTTTTCAACGTACATGTATATAAGGTGGCTTAAGGGGGCCACCATTTTATTTTATCATGTGACTGAAAGTTTGTTCCAAAATGGCGCCTTATTATGTCAGAGGTCTATTGCGTAGCATAAATGTCAAGGTGATCAGTGTGCATGAATTTCAGTGTATGCGGAATATCTCGGCGTTTTTCGTTTCCCGCTAAATATTTGTCATTTTGGTCAAGTTTACCGTCAAAGACTTTATTTGGTACATTTAAATATGGAAAAAGATATAAAAGACACATTATAATTGTCTTTAAACTTTTGTGGTAATATTACAAAAAACTTTGGCGTATGAGCTTTTAGGATTCAAATGTAAATTCTGCATTACATTAACTGATATTATAAATTTATTAAACGTCGAAATTGCTCGTCCCTTATTGATTGATATGAAGCGATAAACTTAACTAGACTCATTAGTCTTCTAGAGTGACGTGTGTGAATATAAAAGCGAGTGAAATCTTTATTTCGCAATTGAATACTAAGACACATTAGCATTTACGGGGATTTGGTCTACAGAGCTTTCTTATGGATATTGGGAAGATGCCCAAGTCTTCGAGATCGGGGGGAAATGTTCTAACCAATAATTATCAGATATTACAATAATACTTAATATCCAGGTGGATTTTTATACCATATCAATGAAATAAAACATTTTTAAAAAATCAGGCCTTGTGGAAAAAACATGATTTTTTAATTGGGCAGCCACCGAATGCCGGCCTCTGTATAATAAGGTAAAAAGGCACTGGTCTATATAAAATCCTTGGTGCGAGACTCTCATAAAAGCGGGGTCTATATAGGACTCACTAATTGCTGCAACACCTACGCTTACGTTGTCGAATGTACCAAACATCCACAGGTCGGTCTCAGAAGGAAATAGTATATAGGTTGAGTTACGAGGCATATATATATATATATATATATAATTTATAAATACTAGTAAACATATCACCCACATATGTATATATATATATATGAAAGCACGCTATGGGTGATATGTTTACTAGTATCTAGTAACTAATTATGGGGCGTTCGACAAAACCCCGAAACAGGGTTTGAAATTTTAACCTCATAACTGACCAGTTGTCTTCGTATATTATTTTTTATATTTAACATGGATTTAATTTAGTTTTAGATCCTCAAATAAAATCCACAGAGGGACTGCATTGTCCAAAAAGGAAAATGACAAGGTCCTCTGGGGCTTGGATAGAGTGACGCGAGTTTGCGTGTTAATTTTTGTTTGGAAGGTTTCGAGTTCACGAGTGAATTCGAGGATTTTTTTCATGATTTCGTTTTATCCGTTTCTACTGTGTCTTCGGGAAAGTAGGTTCTATACAGGAACCCGACAGTTATTGCAATATCTAATCGCTATATTAACGCCTACGTTGTCGTATGTACAAAACATCCACAAGTCAGTCTCAGAAGGATTGATTGAATATTTAGCGTCATTTTAATGCCATCGAGGGCTAACAGACGATCAGTTAACCGAACCACTGTTTCCTGGGATTAACCAGTACACGAGCACACCCCATCTCCGCAAGTAACTGATAACATTCCCACTTGAATCAGTGGTGAGAGACGAATGATAATCAGACACAATGTCGTATATCAGTCTCAGAAGGAAAAGATATACGATAGTATATAAGTTGAATTACGAAGCATATATATGCGTATATATATATATAAGCACTATATGGGTTATATGTATATCTATATAGTACCTAAGTTTGGAGTGTTCGACAAAACTCCGACACCAGGTTTGAAATTTTGACCCTAATAATAGTTGTAGAGACGCTATCATCAATTTAATTTTATAGAAGGACATAACTATGGGTGTATTGTTGGATTTAGGGGTTTGACCTACAGATGGTATAGGAGGCAATTAGGGGTCATTTAGAGGTTATTCTGATACCAAAACCCAGGCCTAACTAATTAATTGTTATCTTATAAAAAATATGTTTATGGGTCCTGGGTTAAGGTCTTTAAGGGCTTCCTATGCAAGCATAGTAAAAGTTACAGAGAGTTATCGGGTTTTCTATGTCCCCAGGGATGGGCAACCTTAAACAAGCGAAAAAAAATTACCAAGAATATGGGTATATGGGGATATACCTCACAACACAAAGTTCCTAAAACTCGATTTAACCACGTAATTAGATGACATATATAGTTTTATATGACTTGGGTTAAATCTCAAGGTACCATTAGAAAGATAAATGGATAAGGACCAGAGTTACGGTTCTTGAAAGTTGGGGGGGAAATCTTCTCTTTTTTATGATTGTGTCCCTCAATTAGGGAGTTATGGTAATTAAATCAGTAACATAGAAAAGTATAAGTAATTTTTAAAATGGTTAGAACAAACTGGCCTTTATTTGACAAGATGTAGTTAAAAAGTAAAATCGATTTAAGTCTTATATTCAATTTGCGTGAACGTGCTTCAGATTTATTAATAAAACTCGACGCTGCCCCCACCCCCCAAAATGGTCGTTGAAAAATAACAATATAATTATGTTTTAATAGGTAGCGATGTATCCATGAATATAAAGAGTAATGGACCGATGTTTCGGACTAGACATGTAATTTCATGTTTTTTTTTACATTAAAGCGTTACCTTGACCTTTGTATAACCTTGACCTTGACATCTGATGTAATGGTCTGGGTATTTCAACAATTAAATGCTGCTGAAACATCATCATGACATGCTGATCACTTGTGTCAAGCTATTTTAAAATCCCTAAGTTACAGATCAATTGTTGATAAATTGAGCCAAATGTTTTTTTTAAATCCACCCATGTATGATAAAGTTAAAGGACGGACTTGAAATCTCAAACAGATTCAAAGTGTTGTCATACATACTTAAAGTGTGACCTTGACCTTTGAGGTATGGGTCTAAGTCTTACTTATGACACGTCGTCATGTCATCTTGATAAACTGAGCCAAGTTAAAGACAAAGTCACAACCCAGACACACAATATCAAACAAATTGAAATTGTGACCTTGATTTTTGAGGAAATGTTCTGGGTCTTACATGCAACACTTAATTATATCTTGTTGATCAACTGAGTCAATTGTTTTTAAAATTTATCCATAAATGACAGACCGGACAAGAAATGTCAAAATGACTTAAAGTGTTGTCAAACCAAATTAAATTGTGACCTTGCATTTGAAGTGGGAGTTTGGGTATTAAGTACAACACGTCTTCATGGTATTATGTTGATCATTTATAACAAGTATTTATAAAAATCCATCTATGCATGACAAAGTTGCAGGCCGGACACGAAATTTCACAGACTCAAAGTGTTGTCAAACTCAAACTGTGACCTTGACCTTTGAGGTACGGGTGTGGGTCTTACTCGCGATACGTCATCATGTTATGTTGATCAATTGCAGCAAGTATCATTAAAATCCATCTATGCATGACAAAGTTGCAGGCCGGACACAAAATCATACAGACTCAAGTGTTGTTAAGCAAACTCATTTTTTTTTTGCGGTTTCTTATATATCTCGTTAGTTATAGCATATTATACCCATGCACAGTTTCTTTTTTCCGCTAGAATATAAGAAATCGCAACAAAAAAATTCAACAGAGTTTTATCTGACCTTTATTTAACACCAGCTCAATTGATATGGTTATTGCATCAGCAGCGTCTTGGATAGAGATCAATTTTCAGAGACGTTCTCTAAACAAAGTTCATCGCATCAATACCGTGTATGTCGATGCATGCTTGCCAACGACGCCTCATTGATGCGACAAGTGTGCTCAAAAATGCCTGGGGAATACCATTCCAGATTCTCACAAGCGCACGTGACAGGTCAGGTAACGTCAACGGCTGATTTTGTAGGCGACTTAAGCGACGCTGCATCTCATCCCACACGTGTTCTATAGGCGACATATCCGGTGACATTGCAGGCCAGGGCAGCACATTCACATTGTTCTGGATCAAGAAGTCGGTGACGACCCGTGCGACATGCGGGCGAGCGTTATCCTGTTGCAGCGTTGCTTTACGTTGCTGCACAAATGGAAGGACGTGAGGCCGTATGGTTTCGTCACGGTATCTGATGCCTGTAAGTGTGCCGTACACAACCACAAGAGCTGTTCTGCCACGGGATGAGATGCCACCCCACACCATGACACTACCTCCGCCAAATGGACGTCGTTGAATCACACAACTGTCATGGAAACGTTCACCAACACGACGGTACACTCTAGAACGACCGTCGTTGCTGTCGAGATGAAACCTGGACTCATCCGTGAAAAGAACACGTGCCCAGTCCTGTTGCGTGAAGTGTATGTGTAGTCTACACCAGGCAAAACGTGCTACATGATGACGTTGCTGGAGAACAGGACGTATGGCTGGACGTCGTGGACGTATGCCTCGTTCAAGCAATCGATTACGTACCGTTCGGGGACTAATTCTTCTAAGGCCAGGAATACTTTTAGCCGTCAAAGTAGCAATTCTGAGTCGTTCACGGAGCTGAACGACCCGGATGTACGTATCCTGGCGATTAGACGTTCCGCGTGGACGTCCTGACCGAGGCCGGTCTCCACAAGGCGTTTACAGTATTTCGGTGCACACCAAATTGTCTGGCAACGTCAGTATGACGTACACCAGCTTCAAACATGCCTACGGCGCGGCATCTGTCAGTTTCATTCAACCTTGGCATGGCGTATCAAAGACGTTTTTCAAAATTATGCTGGTTTTGTGTCTTACAGGTACCAACACTATGCTTTTACATAGGCTTAAGCGACAAACGTGTTTGCGATTGACTTCTGGCCGAAAAACAACTTACCTGTGTAAAGTTTCAAGCTTTAATTTATAAAATTGAGCGATACATGAACATTTTACACATGCACAGTTTCTTTTTTCCGCTAGTATATATCTCCTAAGTTGTAGCATATTACACCCATGCGTCCAATTGTGTTATTGATTTACTTTCTGATTTTTTTTATGTTTTCTAAACTAGAGAAGTATTTACTGTTTTTTTTCGTTGTACTCAGCATGTAAAGCTTTTGCTCTTATCATAATTCCATTAATTTTTTTATCTATTAATTCATTTTTCCTTCTAAATGTTTGTGTGTATCTTCTATCTCTTTGTTGTCTTTTATTGTATGTAGTTTAGATTCAATATTTTTTATTTCATTTTTTAAATTAGTTTCTTTTTCATTATCTGTCAAGTTTTTCTTAGCTGTTGAGAATTTAATTGTTACATTTCTTATAGTACGTTTGATTAATTCCCACAGAGTATTTGGATTCGCATCTTTATTTATTTCTGCGGTTTCTGCTATATTATTTATTATTAATTTTTGATATTCTTTATCTAATATCAAACTATTATTAAGTTTAAAATACCCTGGACCTTTATTGATTTTAATAAAATCAAATTTAATATCAACGATCGAGTGGTCAGATTTGTATCCGGCTGCAATTTTAAAAGATTTAGTATAATAAACAAGATTATTTGAAATTAAAAAGTAATCTAATCTACTAAATATAATTGGTTTTGTATTTGAATGCCGCGTAAATTGTGTTTTTTTGAGGATTTAAAAGTCTCCATATATCTACCAAATTATGTGTATCAATTATATATTTTATTTTGATTCGACTATTTTTGTGTGTATCTTGCCTGCCATTTTTCTTATCTACATCAATATTTAAAATCGTATTAAAATCACCTGCTATAATAAAGCTTTTGTCGTCATTGTTAGTGATATAATCGTCTAGTTCTTGAAAGAAAAAGTATTATCGGTATTAGGTCCGTATATATTTATGATAGTTATTTCCTTTTCATTAATAACAATATCTAGTACTTGTAATCTTCCTTTTAAAATTTCTTCATGCTTAACTATTTCTAAATTTAGTTTTAAGGTGATTAAAATGCATATCCCTTCTTTATTAGAGTTTGTACTACTTAAATATACATGCCCATCCCCATTCCTCTTTAATGCCATCTATTTTACAATTTAATAAATGGGTTTCTTGCAGTAAGCAGATATCGTATGCTTGTGTTTTTAACCAGTTTAATATTTGGTCTCGTTTTATTTTATTCCCTAACCCCTGGACATTAAAAGAGCATATACTTAAGGCCATGGTGCAAAAATGAGATTGTATTTCAACAACAGCAACAGGAAAAGCGATATCAAAGAGTAGGAGTTAAGACGAAAGATGCAAGGAACAGATATAAGAAGACAAAAGTATAATTTAAACATGATTTTTGATGGACGATTTTCGGTAATCATAAAAGTCGATGTACAGTTAACTACGTAGAATATTTACACGCAATAATCAAAGATGTCTATTCAATCAATCAGAAAGAAAAGTGTATTATTATGAGTTTTGTGAGTCATGTTTTATATAATATGTACAGAAATAACACAATTAGAGTTTTAGATTAAAGACATAATTGCATAATAAAGACTATTACTACAGTAACAAGATTATACATGAAAACGTTTATCTAAACCTTTGCAAAGTATGTATTTATGAACCTACATATCGACTGTGTAGACTTGAAAAGTCACATATCTTAATTTCATACAAGTCATAATCAATTTATACAGACCATTACTGACAAAAACAAATTCTGCAGACACGTATCGGCTAAAAAGGCTTCTGTTTTTAAAAATATCATAACATAACAACAAGTTTATATTTAGTTCATCAAAGACAAAAAAAAAATCTATAGAAGCATAATTAGTTTAAAATGATTGTTTTAAAATAGTCAAAATTTATGTTTAGTTCAATTCAAAAAGTCATAATCAATATCTGTAGACACAGACTGACTACATATGTTTATTTCGAATTTAAGAAGAAAAATATATATAAAGTTTTTAATCAGACGGTTCAATAATGATAAACTCTTTCTAACTTTATAGGATTTTGTTAAAATAGCACTCGTAATGTATAGTTTAATGCATACAGTCAAACTCTGTTTCTGTTGACACATACTGACTAAATGTGTTTATTTCTAAATTAGAAAAAAATATTATGTAAAATTTCAATCATACAAATTAAAAAACATTTATATAGATACATACTGACTATCTAGGATTGCCTTAAATATCACATAATATGTATCCTGTAGTTCAACTATAGAGTCAAAAAGTTTTTTAGACACATACTGGCTAAAATAGGCGTATTTATGATATAGTGCACATACTATATATAGTTCAATTCATACAGCCAAAATGCAGTTCTATAGATCCATACTGATTAACTGTTGTATGAACCCAGTATTGATCTATTGTATACACCCAGTATTGATCTATTGTACGAACCCAGTATTGTTCTATTGTATTTTTGATATATTGTATGAACCCAGTATTGATATAGTGTATGAACGCAGTATTGGTATATTGTATAAACCCAGTATTGATCTATTGTATGAACCCAGTATGGATCTAGTGTATGAATCCAGTATTGATCTAGTGTATGAACCCAGTATTGATCTATTGTATGAACCCAGTATTGGTATAGTGTATGAATCCAGTATTGATCTATTGTATGAACCCATTATTGATATAGTGCATGAATCCAGTATTGATATAGTGTATGAATCCAATATTGATATAGTGTATGAACCCAGTATTGATATAGTGTATAAACTCAGTATTGATATAGTGTATGAATCCAGTATTGATCTGTTGTATGAACGCAGTATTGGTATATTGTATAAACCCAGTATTGATCTATTGTATGAACCCAGTATTGATCTATTGTATGAACCCAGTATTGATCTAGTGTATGAATCCAGTAATGATCTAGTGTATGAATCGAGTATTGATCTATTGTATGAACCCAGTATTGATATAGTGTATGAATCCAGTATTGATCTATTGTATGAACGCAGTATTAGTATATTGGATAAACCCAGTATTGATCTATTGTATGAACCCAGTATTGATCTATTGTATGAACCCGGTATTGATCTAATGTATGAACGCAGTATTGGTATATTGTATAAACCCAGTATTGATCTATTGTATGAACCCAGTATTGGTATATTGTATAAACCCAGTATTGATCTATTGTATGAACCCAGTATTGATCTATTGTATAAACCCAGTATTGATCTATTGTATGAACCCAGTATTGATCTATTGTATGAATCCAGTATTGATTTATTGTATGAACGCAGTATTGGTATATTGTATAAACCCAGTATTGATCTATTGTATGAACCCAGTATTGATCTATTGTATAAACCCAGTATTGATCTATTGTATGAACCCAGTATTGATCTTTTGTATGAATCCAGTATTGATCTATTGTATGAACCCAGTATTGATCTATTGTACGAACCCAGTATTGATATATTGTATAAACCCAGTATTGATCTAGTGTATGAATCCAGTACTATTATATTATATAAACCCAGTATTGATCTATTGTATGAACCCAGTATTAATCTATTGTATGAACCCAGTATTGATCTATTGTATAAACCCAGTATTGATCTGTTGTATGAACCCAGTATTGATCTAGTGTATAAATCCAGTATTGATCTAGTGTATGAACCCAGTATTGATCTATTGTATGAACCCAGTATTGATCTAGTGTATGAATCCAGTATTGATCTAGTGTATGAATCCAGTACTATTATATTATATAAACCCAGTATTGATCTATTGTATGAACCAAGTATTAATATATTGTATGAATCCAGTATTGATCTATTGTATGAACCCAGTATTGATCTATTGTATGAACCCAGTATGGATCTAGTGTATGAATCCAGTATTGATCTAGTGTATGAATCCAGTATTGATCTATTGTATGAACTCAGTATTGACATAGTGTATGAATCCAGTATTGATCTATTGTATGAACCCAGTATTGATCTATTGCACGAACCCAGTATTGATATATTGTATAAACCCAGTATTGATCTAGTGTATGAATCCAGTACTATTATATTATATAAACCCAGTATTGATCTATTGTATGAACCCAGTATTAATCTATTGTATGAACACAGTATTGATCTATTGTATAAACTCAGTATTGATCTATTGTATGAACCCAGTATTGATCTATTGTATGAACCCAGTATGATATATTGTATAAATCCGGTATTGATCTAGTCTATGAACCCAGTATTGATATATTGTATAAACCCAGTATTGATATATTGTATAAACCCAGTATTGATCTATTGTATGAATCCAGTATTGATCTATTGTATGAATCCAGTATTGATCTATTGTATGAATCTAGTATTGATTTATTTTATGAACCCAGTATTGATCTATTGTATAAACCCAGTATTAATATATTGTTTAAACCAAGTATTGATATATTGTATGAACCCAGTATTGATATATTGTATAAACCCAGTATTGATCTATTGTATGAACGCAGATTTGGTATATTGTATGAACCCAGTATTGATCTAGTGTATGAATCCAGTATTGATCTAGTGTATGAACCCAGTATTGATCTAGTGTATGAATCCAGTATTGATCTAGTGTATGAACCCAGTATTGATAAAGTGTATGAATCCAGTATTGATATAGTGTATGAATCCAGTATTGTTCTATTGTATAAACCCAGTATTGATCTATTGTATAAACCCAGTATTGATCTATTATACGAACCCAGTATTGATCTATTGTACGAACCCGGTATTGATTTATTGTACGAACCCGGTATTGATCTGTTGTTTAAACAAAGTATTGATCTAGTGTATAAACCCAGTATTGATCTATTGTATGAACCCAGTATTGATCTATTGTATAAACCCAGTATTAATCTATTGTATGAACCCAGTATTGATCTATTATATGAACCCAGTATTGATCTATTGTATAAACCCAATATTGATCTATTGTTTAAACCAAGTATTGACATATTGTATAAACCCAGTATTGATCTTTTGTATAAACCCAGTATTGATCTATTGTATAAACCCAGTATTGATATATTGCACGACCCCAGTATTGGTCTATAGTATGAACCCAGTATGATCTATTTGTATAAACCCAGTATTGATCTATTCTATGAAAAAAATTACTTATAACCATAACAAATTATTTTAAAAGTGTGCGGTTATTAACCACTGAAAATAAGCCTGACTGTTAAGCGTTTATGTTCATAAATCATTTCAATCAAGATTAATTATTAATAGGTTTACAGCCCTGTCATGAAAACAGTACTTTATAAGTCTGATATTGTTTCATACTTATTGTCAACACACAATTCAAAACTACAATAATTGATGTCTCCCGTGATCTTTGATCTTCAAATTGTATGTTCCTTCTTAAAGGTTTACACATATTGATGGAAGCATTCTTGAATGCATTATATCTCACTATAAATGTCTGTCGTGTATCTGTATAATATGTATGTGTGTGTTTTTGTCATCGTCGGATATCCACGTGTCATTCATTTCGATACTCTCCATGATGGATGGAGAATATTGTAATTGACACCCGTGGGTATCCGACGATGGTTATCATTGTTCATGGGCCATGTTTGGCTTAAATAAACTAATTAACTATGATATAAAACTTATCTACCATATCACATTCTAAACAATATTAAAAATATACAACCTAGGATAAAAGGCAAACACATGTTAACATTTGAAAAAGAACGGTATATACATGTTATAACAGAGCAAACTCCTGTATTTCTTACAAACTTACAGCTTTGTTTTGATTCGTTTCAGAATTCCCTTTCATTTGATATATACGTCGTACTAAAGAAAATACAAACTAAAATTTGTCCCCTAACATTTGAAACAGCCCACTTAAAGACTTGCACGCAATATTTCTGTACAATTTTTTGTTAGAAATTTATAGTATTTGCTTGGATACATCACTACTAAGTTGAAATGTGCATAATAATATTAGTAATGTTAATAATTATAATAAAATAATAATAATCAATAATAACAAATCTTTCTTTTAAGAAGGTAGTGTATTAATACCACACAACTATAAAACTTATATTCCATGATATAGACTAAACAACATTCATGTTATATAACAGAGTAAATGGCAAGCACATCTTAACAATAATAACTGAAAAAGAACGCTACATATATGTTATAATGTAACAAACACCTGTCGGTTGTTTTGTTTTTGTTGTTTTTTTTTATATTATAAATGCGAATCTATGTCTTATAGAATTATATTTCATTTGATTCATACATCGAAAAACATTACAAACGTGAAAAACTAGAGTATCCAGGAACTTTAGAGACAGTCCACGTTTACACGTCGTATTATGGCCCCGAGCTTGAAAATAACTGTTAAAATAGACAGTACAAAGTATAGCTGTGACAAACCGGAAGTAATAATTTTATTTCCTTTTCATAGTCAAGGTTGGTCATTATTGGTTATTATGCTATTTTCATATAATCATTAGAGCACCAAAAATATGAAACGGACGCACAAAAATGTAAGTTAAATTAAATTATATTGTTTGAAAATACTAAACATCGTTTTACAAATTGACACTTGTCGAAGCATCAACGTTATTATTATATATTTAATCACTCCGTTTTAAGGCTATTTTTAATGCATATTATATTATATTTTATCACCTATATTTTAGTGCGGGGTGTAATAAACCCATGACATATTTTTTTTATATTTAACCTAGTGTAATATCAATTCTGATTTTTCTTTTGGTGTTTTCCGTAAAACTCGGCTCTCGTACGTTAAATGACGAACTACTTTCCGGCTTGCCCAACTAATATATGTTCAATACAAAAGGCAAGAGGCCCATCAGCGTACATATATTTGTCATAATGTCATTTGAGACGTTTTAAGTCATTCCATGACTGACGGAAACTCATATGCCCGATTTTTATTTCTGACTATAAAGAGATGATCTGAAAAATAAATGACAAATGTACCATTTTCCTGAGTTATGTGTGTGATAAAAGATTCTTACATTCGTGCTCATTTATTAAACTCATTGGCAAAAATGATATGATGCTCGGCAGAGCCTCGGATCATATATTTTGACAACAGATTTGGTAAATTTAATAATGAATGAGCCCTCATGTAAGATCCCCTCTCTCTATATATATTACATCCGGTTTTATTGGCGGAAATACCACAAAACCAGATTACATACATACAAAGTATGGCAGTTATAATATCGTATTCAAATTACGTTCAAATTCTTCCTGGGTAGAACCAGTACTAAGTATATGTGGAAAATGTGTCTTGCTTAAGGACATCACACATTGCCGTGGATGGGACATCACACATAGTCGTGGATGGGACATCACACATTGCCGTGGATGGGACATCACACATAGTCGTGGATGGGACATCACACATAGTCGTGGATGGGACAACACACATAGCCGTGGATGGTACATCACACATAGCCGTGGATGGGACATCACATATAGCCGTGGATGGGACATTACAAATAGCCGTGGATGGGACATCACACATAGCCATGGATGGGACATCACACATAACAGTGGTTGGGACATCACACATAGTCGTGGATGGGACATCACACATAGTCGTGGATGGGACATCACACATAGTCGTGGATGGTACATCACACATAGCCGTGGATGGGACATCACATATAGCCGTGGATGGGACATTACAAATAGCCGTGGATGGGACATCACACATAGCCATGGATGGGACATCACACATAACAGTGGATGGGACATCACACATAGCCGTGGATGGGACATCACACATAGCCATGGATGGGACATTACAAATAGCCGTGGATGGGACATCACACATAGCCATGGATGGGACATCACACATAACAGTGGATGGGACATCACACATAGCCGTGGATGAGGATCGCACCCGCGACCTTCTGAACCTCGTTGCCTTGGTCTTCCGCTGGAACACGACCACGCGCTCCAAGTATAGTTGTGATATTGACTGGTGTGCTATTAATATTCCATTAAAATATATTTGACTTTATTACAACTGCAGACACCGTTCGATCGAATTAAAGAATTCGTCTCTTGCTTGGATACTATACCAAATACCTATATGTTGTACCAATTATTTGTTTACTGAATATATGCTACCTGTATACTGTACCTGCTACCTATATGATGTACCTATTGCCCATATGTTGTACCAGTTATCTGTGAACTGTATATGTTACCTGTACCTGATACCTGTATGTTGTGCCTGTTACCTATATGTTGTACCAGGTTTCTGTGTACTGTATATGTTACCTGTACCTGATACCTGTATGTTGTGTCTGTTACCTATGTGTTGTACCAGTCATCTGTGTACTATATATGTTACTTGTACCTGATACCTGTATGTTGTGTATGTAACCTATATGTTGAACCAGTTACCTGTGTACTGTATATGTTACCCGTCAACTGTACCTGATATCTGTTTGATGTGCCTGTTACTTAGATGTTGTTCTATTTACCTGTGTACTGTATATGTTACATGTAAACTATACCTGATACCTGAATGATGTGTCTGTTATCTAAATGTTGTACCAGTCACCGGTGTGCTGTTTATGTTACATATATACTGTACCTGATACATGTATGTTGTGCCTGTTACCTATCTGTTGTACAAGTTACCTGTGTACTGTATATGTTACCTGTATATTGTACATGGTACCTGTGTAATGTGCCTGTTACCTATATGTTATACCAGTCACCCGTGTATTGTATATGTTACCTATATACTAATGCCTGTATGTTGTGCCTGTTACCTGTATACTGCATATGGTACCTGTATAGTGTACCTGGTATCTTAATGTCATGCCTGTTACCTATATGTTGTACCAGTCACCTGTATACTGTAAATGTTACCTATATACTGTTCCTGATATCTGTATATCGATCCTGTTACCTATAGGTTGTACCAGTCACCTGTGTACTGAAAATGTTACCTTTTTACTGTTCCTGATATCTGTATATTGATCCTGTTACCTAAAGGTTGTATCAGTCACCTGTGTAATGTATATGTTACCTATATACAGTACCTGATATCTGTATGTTGTGCCTGTTACCTATATGTTGTACCAGTCACCTGTGTACTGTATATGTTACCTATATACTGTGCCTGATATCTGTATGTTGTTCCTGTTACCTATATGTTGTACCAGTCACCTGTGTACTGTATATGTTACCTATATACTGTAATTGATATATGTATGTTGTGCCTGTTACCTATATGTTGTACCAGTCACCTGTGTACTGTATATGTTACATGTATGCTGTACTTGTATGATGTGCCTGTTACCTTTTTGTTGTACCAGTCACATTTGTACTGTAAATGTTACATAAATACTGTACCTGATATCAATGTGATGTGCCTGTTACCTATATGTTGTACCAGTTACCTGTGTCATGTATATGTTACCCGTTACTGTCACCTATATAATGTACCTGTTTGATGTACCTATCACCTATATGTAACTGTTATCTGTATATTGTACCTGTATGGTGTGCCTGTTACATATATTATGTAACTGTTACCTGTTTACTATACATGTTACCTGTATCTGTATAATGTACCTGATCGATCGAATTAAAGGAGCATTCGTCTCTTGCTTTATACAATAGATTTAAAATATATACCACAATCGTTTTGTAGAATTATAACTACTTTGTAATTCAGCCATGGAGCACTGCGGTTAGAAGTTGTCAATTTGCAATTTTCTTACACACCAAAACTAGAATTCCTTTGTTGTTGTTGCATGCGTGCTGCGTTCACAAAATACTGTATGAACTGAATGTCCATGTACAGAGGCTTTACCGTGTACAAAATGTGATCGAAATACTGTAGAGGTGCAATATGAAAATCACCGACGAGTAAATAGCTGCTTGAATGGCGGGTATTTTTAGTTTATCGGAGAATATAACAAAATCACCGTCTTCGTCATTCGGACAATGTATGGCGATATAGAATAACAATGTGTATATTTCGTCATTCTGGCAATTTATAGCAAATTACGAGTAACAAAACATTTTCATTTCGTCGTTTAGAACATGTATGGCGAAATACGAATTACAATAACACGTGTATGTTAGGGCGTGAAATGAGATGTATAACACAAGACAACTGACGGAAGGGAGCGAAACGACCGACTGAAGCTTTTTATTTAAGAAGAAATCTCATTTTATGCCCCAAACATCCGACAGCGCTTTGTGCGCGTGCAAGTGTTCTTACGCACATGAGTTCGTTTATAAAAGTAAAACATTAGATTTTAAAAGAGAAGTAGATCTATGCACTAATCCAAAATATCGGATTTATCTACGCATATATGATATTTCATAAATAAGGGAATACCACATATGGTTTTAAAATTTACTGTCCTGCATGTTTCAGATTTCGCGAGGATGTTTAACGAGGTGGTGCTTTGTATTAATGAGTTTCTGTTTAGCGTTAACGGCTCTAGAACGAATACTATCGTCCACACGATGTGATCGGTTGCCACGCAGACGAGAATCCATCCATGGACATGTTACAGACGGACTTGCAAAACGTATAGAAGTGCAAGAGACGCTGGATGGTGTTCTCGCATCACAGTTTAATATTGTGTTCCGAAACGTTTCCAAAGAATTTAAAGAAAGAACAAAATCGTTGGTGTACAGATGTGACGATAAGTGCGAGCTGGAGGGAAAGTACGAGTACGGGTTACTATCGTCGTATTTGTTGTCCGTTATCACCAACAGAAGTTTTGCTGTGTTATCGAAACACTGTTCTGTAATATCTTTATATGATTCAAACATAGTCCATTGGAAATTTGATGATATGGGTGATATAAACGGAAAACGTTTACAAGACGTATTACCATGGAAACAGCGTTTTATGACAGAGAAGAAACTATTCGAGGAACATTTAGAAACTCTGGATTTTAACAAAGCTTTCCCTGGTGACATAGCTCTCATGCACTCGAATTTTGATTGGATGGACATCATCCGGCGACAAAAATTTGCATATTCTGAAATTCCATGGATTAAAACCATACGATCCTCTGATTTAACCCGCCTTTTGAATGTGGGCCTGTTTAGTGTACCAAAGAATGTCAAGGACGGATTAAACATGCAACTTTTGTATCTTATGGGAAATGATAAACTTGTTTGTTTTCACGGTCATCCGCAGTTTGATGGTATTTTTAAAGTATTTAAGCATTTCAACGCGAATTATAAATCTGGTTTTAAAATGTATCTTAGCGGTAAAGACACTAACTGTGCCAATGTCAGTTCACATATATCTAATGATCTCCCAATGGTGACACTGAATTTAGACGGATTTGAAACGCAAAAACGGTGCCCAAGCTCTTTCAAAGAAATTGTGGACAGTCACGTTTTGCGTTTATGTCACGTCTTGGTAACTATGAATAGTCCAATCGGAATTCGCGCAGCAGTCATGCGGGGTACTTCTAGTGGATTGTTTTGTTGTAGTAACACAGGAGTTATCTACCCATGTACACATGAGCTCATAGCTAACTCTTTCAGAGACTACGACAAAGACTATACGCCTCTTGACTTAGATTATATGGTTGCACGGAAAACCGGATTTATTAAAGTGAGAAATAACAAAAAATATATATAACGGCGAATACAGCTAGCCAACGGAATATGTGTGAAATAAAACTGGTGCTTTCTTAGGTTTATAACGGAATGCTTCCCAAACATGTCACCATCTAACCATTACTTGGCATTATAATAGCATCTTGCAAACAGATACATACAAGCTTCTTTACTTGTAATCTAATGTGTATATTGAATATATGACTGCCATGTATATTGTGAATAAAATATTGTTTAAACTAGATAGCGGATACGGAAGTCTGCCATATTACCGATGTGAGAAAATAATATTAGGTTGAGTCATCCTTTCCGATAAAAATAAATTAATTGCTTGATTTTCATCCCCGGCCTTTGATCATTAATCATTAAAGGTGCATCACCTATAACATTCTGTTCAGTAAATTATGGAAAGTTTATTGAATCACAAACAGGAAGGCTACATACGAAGATAATGGTTTATTCCGTCCTTGTATTTTTACTTATCTATGAGAAATTCGTCAATACACATGTCGGCATTTTCCGTTTTATTCGTCAATGTTTTTACATAACCCGATACTGGCCAATGAGTAGCTTTATCGCGGGCCGCGATTTAGTATTTGATCATTAAAATAATAGACTTTTACACTACAGAGACAAAATACAATAAGAGTTATTGAATAGAATATCTATAATATATCATGTTTGATATAAATGTACAGTTCGAAAAAATATCGGCGATATAGTTGAGGCCTCTTTAAAGGATCATTCATTTTACGACATTTTCGTTTTAGAATCTGAAAAAAATGGAACTCTCCCTATTTTGAAATAAATTTGGATGAAAATTTAGGAATTAATTTATTATGACCTTATTTAGATTATTATGCCAAATACTTTTATATCAACACCCTGATTATACAATAAAGCACTCTTTACTAATAATAATTCAACATATGAGTAAAATCCTTCCATTAGAAAAAGTAAGTAGATTTAATAAATGATAGTGGTTTAATTATGTTCAAAACTTAAATTAGTACATGTATTTATAACTGAATAAAAATACTGCTACCAATGGGTAAACCAATTTCAAAACAAATTAAAAAACAACAACACGTTTTTATTGTTGAAGAGAGTGTATTTCATTTCAATCACATATTTTGTCCACGCTGAACAGTCAACCAACTGTACCTGCAACATATTTACTGTATATATGACCGTACACTGTACCTTTTACACATATACTGTACCTGTTATATGTATACTGTAACTATATACTGTATATTGTACCTGATTAATGTGCGCGTTACCTGTATATTGTACCTTTTACCTATATACTGTAGCTGTTATTGGTACACTTTATATGTTACCTTTATATCGTACCTGTTAAATGTACAACATACCTGTTACCTGTTAAGTATTGTACCTGATACTTGTACACTTTATTTGTTACCTGAATAGTGTACCTGTTACCTGTATGCTGTACCAGTTACCTGTATAGTGAACATGCTACCTATACATTGTACCTGTTACGTGTACACTGTATCTGTTACGTTTATGTAGTACCTGTTACTTGCATACTATACCTGTTACCTGTATAATGTATATGTTACCTGCTATGCGTTTTCTGTACAAATTACCTATAAACTTTACCTGTAACCCGTATTCTGTATATATTACCTGTATACTGTATCTGTTACATGTATAATTTACGTGTTACGCGTATACTGTACATGTTACCTATAAACTGTACCTATTACCTGTATATGTTTCCTGTATACTGTATCTGTTACATGTATAAAATACGTGTTACGCGTATACTGTACATATTACCTATAAACTGTACCTGTAAACTGTACATGTTACCTGTGTACTGTACCTATTACCTGTAAACTGTTCGTGTTTCGTGTATACTATACCTTTAACCTGTATAATGTACATGTTATCTGTATACAATACCTGTTAACCGTATACTGTACATGTTACCTGTATACAATACCTGTTACCTGTATACTGTACCTGTATACCGTACCTGTTACCTGTATACTGTACCTGTTACCTGTGTACTATACCTGTTACCTGCATACCATACCCGTTACCTGCATTCAATACCTGTTACCTGTATACTATACCTGTTATCTGTATGCTATACCTGTTACTGTATAATGTACCTGTTATCTGTATGCTATACCTGTTACTGTATAATGTACCTTTTATCTGTATGCTATACCTGTTACTGTATAATGTACCTGTTATCTGTATACTATACCTGTTACTGTATAATGTACCTGTTATCTGTATGCTATACCTATTACTGTATAATGTAACTGTTATCTGTATGCTATACCTGTTACTGTATAATGTACCTGTTATCTGTATGCTATACCTGTTACTGTATAATGTACCTGTTATCTGTAAATGGGCTCCGGATCATTTACCCCCTCTGTCTAAATCTGCCAGTAGTTTACATATATATCAGCACTGTCATTGCACCTAATTTGGTCTTAAACCAGAGTAAATATACATATTCTGTTTATACTGACATATCGTGTACAGAACTGATCTCCTTCTCACATCGTGTAGTTCCTTTCAACAACATTGGGTGATTGGATATCATGCCATCGTATTATGTATAAAATTACTAACATTTAAAGGGAGTATATCAGAATAAAATGCTTTAAAAAACTAATTATCAAAATGAGTTAAAAGCATTTCATTTTCAATAATGAATAAAATCCGAATAGTTTGGTATGTCAAGTCCACCAAAACATGACAAAATCGATATTTGAATTGGAGAGGTAAACTTGAACCGAACTCCCTATATAACAATAGACGGCATTTACATACTGCTTATATACTTCTTACATACTGCTTACATACTGCTTACATACTGCTTACATACTGCTTTCATACTGCTTACATACTGCTTACATACGGCTTACGTACTGTTTACGTACTGCTTATGTACTGCTTTCGTACTGCTTATGTACTGCGTACGTACTGCTTTCGTACTGCTTTCGTACTGCTTGCATACCGCTTGCATTCCGCTTGCATACCGCTTGCATACTGCTTGCATTCTGCTTGCATTCTGCTTTCGGACTCTTTTCTAAGATGAAACCATTTTTACTACATGTAACGGATCAAATTGAAATCAAAATTAAATCATATGACTCATTTAATATGCCACAAAATATGTTGCAATTTTTAGCGGGATATCTACTTTAGTCTTACCTAGTCTTACCTCTTTTCAATATATTTTGGTATGTTTAAATACATATCCTTTTTGACAATACGGGGTCAGTGACTCTATATAGGCATCATATATTGGAAAAAAATGACAAATCGTGTACAGAACGGTTTTCTTTCTCATATCTTGTAGATAATTTGATACCATTCATGTATAAAATCACCAACATTGTACGTGTATAAAATCACCAACATTGTACATGTATAAAATCACCAACAATGTACATGTATAAAAAATCACCAACAATGTACATGTATAAAATCACCAACATTGTACATGTATAAAATCACCAACATTGTACATGTTTAAAATCACCAACAATGTACATGTATAAAATCATCAACATTGTACATGTATAAAATCACCAACATTGTACATGTATAAAATCACCAACATTGTACATGTTTAATGAAGAACAGTTAAATGCTAAGCATGACCTTCCATTTATTAATATCAAGCACTACATTAAACTGTGTAAAATTGGTATTAATTTGGTTTTATGATATATATTTGTTTCAATATTTTTTCTCTGTGTATATTGTAAAATGTAATTTTATTCATGTATACGTTCTCTACATAGGAAGAAATAAATAATCAAATCAAATTAAAGTTACAATTTAGTTTATATTCGATCCGTTTTTTCCTCTTTCGATTGTATGTCTAAATGATATAAACGGCAAAACGTTTTCTTTAATTGTAGGTCGCATATCTATGCTGTCTTCTATATGGATTCTATGGGCTATACAAAATGCCAGAACTACTGAACGATGTCGAAAACCGCTGCACACACACATCCAACAGTCACTGGTACCCTGGATATAGTAAAACATCACAGACAAGTTCAGAAGACGAGGACTGGTACCCGAACAATAATAAAACATCATATATAACTTTACAAGACAAGAATCAGTTTTCAATGTTCCGTCATGACGAGCTTCAGTTTTCAATGAATATTGCCAGGACGCAACAGAAAGTTTACGAGGAACAATTCAGAAACTTTCCAAACTACCAAAATGCTTCAAAACATGTTGTTTATTTTTGTGATAGCCGATGTGGTGGCTATGCTGACAGAATAAAAGGCCTAATAAAGACTTACATTTTATCAGTTTTGTCACAGAGACGATTTTCTATTCACTGGGTTGACCCATGTCCATTAGAGCATTTTTTCCAACCGAATCTTCTGAATTGGACTATAGACCCAGCTGATCTAAATAACTTAACATCGAAACATGTAGAATATAAAGACGTTCATCAACTTATCAACTTTATATACGAGCGGGATGACGTCGATCCTAAAAAAGTGTTCAGCAAGGACGTGATTTATCTGAAGGCGAACCAGGACTGGACCGACATGTTCAGGAAACTCAGTGTCACGCCACTCCGCTTCCCCGACCTCTACAAGTTTCCAAGTTGCGACATCACCAGGATTATTTATCATGGACTTTTTAAGCCAAGTGATCAATTGAAAGCGGTTACTGATAAACTTTTCGAGGATGAAATAAGGGGTAAAAAGATAGCATGCTTTCATGCAAGAATGGGGGAACAAAAACACAAGCGATATACAATGAATCAGATAAATCCGGTTTTCGAATTTTTGAAACAGTTTAACACGTCCGAATACAGGATTGTGGTGGCGTCCGACAACGGTCACGTGAAAGACTACGCCAAAGAAATGTTTAGAGGAAACTTGATAGACACAAACGGACCTTTACTTCACATCGATGCAATGAGAAATAATCGACTGAGCAATGAATTAAAGTGTGCGGGATTCATGCGAGTTCTTATTGATCATGCCGTCTTGACACACTGTGACCAGCTCGTACTTACCAACAGCGGATATGGCGTTCTTGCTGGGCAATTACGGCATACGTCACGTGGGCTGCACGTGTATTTCAATACCCATGGCGTATTTCCGGTCAGAAGAGAAACACTTAGACAAGCTTTTCAATATCCGTGTTTGGGAGCTCCAATCGGAGTTGACACAATTTGTGATGGTTAGCAATCAATATTCATGAAATAACTGAACTAGATCTACTAGATTTAGTGTCTATTTAATGAATTATATAAAATTAAAATTACTGAAAACGATCATCTAGAGTTTAATAAAAACCCTATTTTATTGTCAATACATTTATATATAAACATATTACAAACATACAAGGAACGTTGAAATAAGTAAGACACCTTGATCTGGCCACACGTGCTCACCACATCATCTACGGCCATCCCCTTGAAACGACTACTTACATTAGGCCTAAAACTCGACACCAAAATCGAAAACAAAAAAAAGTTTTATTGCACCATCAAGTTAAACTACAAGGTGACTACAGTTCAGCACAGTAACTAATAATTACTATACGTAACGCATTTAAAGACAAAGACACAACTTTCTTACAGTGTTATCTTCAATTTTATTTCCGCAATTCCACCACTTTAACAAATTAATTGTGGTCGACACATATGAACCAATACAAATGATAGCAGATCTTTGATAAAATATATATTCAATATTAAAAAAATGGCGTTTTAAAGTATATATATGTACATAGCATGTTTTATACAGCAACATCCGATTTCGATTTAACCATACATTACCATGTGCCTTTGTCAAATGTTTCATCTATCAGTTAGTTTCGATTTCGGTAGGACAAACGTATGTACTTGTTGGGTGTTATAACATAATCTAAATAATGTTGTTTTGTCTGAATGTTATTACAATGTAATAAAGCAAAATTTCCAATATAAGGATATACGTCCATGCATATTCCATCTTGCTGACTTTAAACATGTTATTTTCAAACACTTATATGGTTGTCTGTTTAAATGTTTGTATTATAATGTATGCTCTCCTGAATGGAGGAGTAAAATAATATATCTATTTAAAATAACGTCCGTCCGCGTAACTTCCGCCTCCCCCTCCCTCACCTGCATACACATTCTATTTTTTTAATTTATAGAATCGATTTCACTTTTTTTCAATGTATTTTATGTTTGCAGAGTGCATCTAAGATAAGAATAATTTATCCAAAAAAAAAATGAACAAAAATTTAGAGATTTTGTTTAATGTCGCTCTAATATAGGGGATGAACGTTACAAAAAGGGGACGGACGTTACACAATTTCTTACCATTGGTATTGACCATATTGAAAATGTTTAAATTAAGTAATTGTCCATAATACTATGCAATATATCATACATCCTATCTTAAACCCTGGGGTCATAAAACATGTGGTGAATTATGCAAATTGTGGTACAATATGCATGTTTTTTCTCATTACCACATAGTGTGACTGTAGTGTGGTGAATTATGAAAGCCAGAAACTGGACAGTAGCGTACATTGTGTGCAACATGCCTGTAGGCAAATATATTCCATATGACACTATCCATCAAAGGTTTAAAAATCATATTTGTCCAGGTAACTAGTAGACTGGGTAACGATGTCATATGGGCTAGTTATAGGTAAAATACACAATATGATAAAACAAAAAAACTCCAAATTATGCAAATATAAAAAATACCACTCAACAACGCTTTTTACTTTAAAATAATATGAAATTAGCATTATGCTAACACCACCGACTTACAACAGTAATAAAAGTCACAATAAAAAGGTAATCATGGTCAACAACCGCATCATTTCTTATGTTCATCATTGATACTAGCATATTCTGTCAAATTAAACTTTATTAAACTGCTTTAATAAATATTTGTGTTGTTTATGTATGAAAATTCAATTTACTTAAGTGAAATCTACATTGTTTCAGCAGCGACCGCAGTGAAACGAATTCCCCTGAGCTCATAGTCTCGGGCGAAATCTCGCTCTCACAAGCGACGAGAATTCGGGATTTCGAAGAAGTCAATTACAGAAGACATAGTCTACTTTGCTGGCGTCTTCTATATTGCACAGCTCACTCTATTCGAAAATTAACTAAGATAGAACGGAAGCACTCCTTTTAAATTGTTCTATTGACTTTGGATATATCATACTTAAGAGTTAATAAGTGACAATGCTTAAAAATGGACTGTAACACTGTAAAAAAGAAGACTTGTTTTCAATCCTCTTTACTTTGTATATTGTAGAATATTTTGTACTTAGCTTATGAATAAACTATGATTGAACTAAATGTTGTGAATATTTGCGCCATAATTCAAAATACTGTATACGACACATTCTAACCGCAGATAAATGGACTAGTATCCACTCAAAATACTTCCAGTGTAAATTCGAATCTCGCCCAATATGTCATTATTTATTCTAATGCACTTTTTTCGACGAAGCGACAAAATCGCCCGCTGAACAGGGCGCAACGCCATGACTATTTGTGACTAAAATCCATCACATGTTAATTTTGAATATTGATATTCGTCTCTACTAGTCTACGTTATGTTTCGATCTCATAAGGTTAAACCATTATGCCACGGGATTATGATCATCTGTCATACATAAAGCTCTGTATATCTTAAGAACCATTTTTCAAAAGAAAACTATAAATAACCTTAATATTTGTGCGATTGGCATGATATATGCATTAAATTCGAATAATTGGTATAACATTTTCTTTTTCTTTACAGTTTGTTTTATGTCAAAAGGCGATTTGAACTATTTTTGTCAAACTTTCGCATGATTATTCTTGATACCATTGTAACCAACCTATGATGATGTTATGTTATCTTTGAAAAACTTGAATGATTCCATCAACTGCACCGATCCAACCTATAGTAGTTTATTGACCTGTCTCAGAAATGGTGGAGAACTGTTGCATATCTGTTAAATGTTAACACGTCCGATTAATGTTAAATATTAAACACTATGATATGAAACATTGACCGGACAAACAGTTAAATCATTTGTCTTTAACCGTTGTTAAAATTGCACCCTTTAGTGTTAGTGCACGTCATCTAACCAATACTATGACTACCACCCGTTACTTTATAAAAAAAAGTATATACGGTTTTTAATTCAGTACCATATGTTCGAATTGTACTAAACATTAAACTTTTGATATGCCTTTTGGTTTATGATTTTAAATATATCACGATTAACATTTCAACATTTACTAGTGACCAGTTTTTAACATTTAGGTGGGCATTTTGACAGACTTTTAAAATGCATTGTTTATACAGAGGACATTTCCAATTGCTATCGAAATAAGTACAATACAAATAATATAGTTTACAGTACGCTTTCCTTTCGACATACGAATTGTATAACTTAAACGCGCTTTTATTTTAATTTAGCCTTCTGCAAGGACAAAACTCCTTTAATCTCTGTATAAATATCTTTTGCTTGACTACTTTCCATGTATAGCATCCCTTCTCCAAATTCACAACGTCTTCCGAGTTCCATGCTGAATGTGTGTTGATTTTTTTCAATACTATAGCGTCTCATTAAATGAAACCCGAATGTGACCACTTTTGTTGATCCTTGATAAATGACAACACCCGTTTGATTGATCTCCACCAAACATGATGTCCCACTTATTCCTATCCTTCGTGCCAGTCGAGAGTCCTGGATACTAACGTTAAAACATTTACCCTCTTTTTCTATTTCTGGAATAGAGACGAAACGTTATATTAAACAGAATATTTGATTAAGTAATGATAGAGAGAAGGGCGACAATATATATTACTGTAGTAACACCCTTAACAAATTGCATTGTATTTTGTCGGCCAAATTTTACCAAATTGCGTTGCTACCATTCTGTGGCGTAACAAAGCTACAGATAGGTCGGTATAATTATTTGAGAAAATAGTCCGTAATATATAATACCAACTTTTTCATTCAACACAAACAAACTTTTAATATTGTTATTAATATTATGAATGTATATTAATATAATATTATTATTAGTAGTAGAACTAATGATAGACCCATTCATCTAAATAACGGTGTCACGTACATGAAATACGTTATCACCTACATCTACTTACTATATTTAAAACATAGTTGTAGGTCCAAATAATGTAAAATTTTGGATCAAGAAAGAGTTAGTTTCCCTAATAGGTGCAATCTGCAGTAGGAGACAAACTTTCTTTTCTTTTCCTCAGATTTCACTTACATAACCTAATACTGGTGTTATTAAAAAAACACTAAGCAATTGTTAATAGAAATTGGGAATTTACTTAAGCATATCTCAAAATGTAAATTAGTTAAGTCAGATAAAAGAAAAATTCTTTTAAACTTAGCAAAATATATACATTGTTCTTTATATATTACAATATCTTTAAACAATCATCCTCATTTAACTTGAGAACTCGAGTACTGATGTGTGTATATGTGTGTGCTAACTTTTACACTTTTTCATTCACATATTCCAAAGGGCTTAAAAAGGCAATAAGGACACAAACATATACGTATATATGTAATATGACGACAATACAATCTTCAAATGTAATCAATCTTTAACAAAAATGTGAGTTTAGTTCACAGTATACACCATTATTTAAAAAAGAAGTTTGTTACGAAGATCATTCGGATAAAATTAAGTCTGAAAAACGCCGACATTTTACATATTTAAGGTTAAGTTCCCATTCACCTGAGGTCGAAACCGGACGTTACAATGGAACTGACCGTTGGAACAGATTATGCAAAGTATGTAATCAAAATGAAATTGACACAAACTATCATTTTCTTTCATGTTGTACAGATAGTAATAAGGCCACAACATGTAGCCGTCATAAAATAAATTTAATTCAATTGTGTCGTATTTTGTTGTATTAAATCTCTAAATTGGTTAATAAAGTGTTTGATATTCATAATATTTGCACTGAGAGTGCGTGTATTCTGATATCGAAGTTATAGCGTCGACACATTGAACTTATTATATAAAGTAAAATCATCGTCCGAAACATTGTTTTTACTCGAACCAGATTTTGACAATTTAACTCGGGTACCGGACAGAAACGATTTCTATAACTTTGTAAAAGGTTTCAACGTACTTACCTGTGTTATTGGATGTTCCTGTAGGAGGTCGCGGAGGGTCATGCGCGTTGCTTGCACCAAATGTAGCATCGTCGTGCACGTTTTTGGGATCACCGTCAAGTGAAACAAATTCGAAATTCGGATAGTCGTTAATGTGTTTTTTTGTCCCTTGATGGTTTACACTGGTACTAGCATAGTCATCAGAGCCTATGTAAAGTGACTGACCTGCCTTTTCACGGGGTGTATAGTCGTCAGAGCCGATGTCAAGTGACTGACCTGCCTTTTCACGGGGTGTATAGTCGTCAGAGCCGATGTCAAGTGACTGACCTGCCTTTTCACGGGGTGAATAGTCGTCAGACCCGATGTCAAGTGACTGACCTGCCTTTTCACGGGATGTGTAGTCATCAGAGCCGATGTCAAGTGACTGGCCTGCCTTTTCACGGGATGTGTAGTCATCAGAGCCGATGTAAAGTGACTGGCCTGCCTTTTCACGGGATGTGTAGTCATTAGAGTTGGCGTGTTTTAAAGCATCGTTATTTACGCTTCCCTTGTATTCGCTAGTTTCGTCCTCTGCGAGATTGGCGACTTGGTGTTGTCGAAGTGCACGGAACTTTGAGTGGTCTTGTTTGCATTCCTGACAATAGTGTTCGTCACAAGTCCGACATACGTGATTGGCAACAGAAGTTTTGTTAAGGAAACTACACGGATCACACAAAGACATTTTCAATAGTACGTATATCCTCAAATATAACTTCCGTATTTCACGTACACAGCCAAACAACTTCAACACACTTTATCACACACGACCATATCGGTTCTCGCTTATTTATGTTCTGTAAATAGAGTCTTGACGCATTGATGTTCGTCTTAATCGCAGGCCCCATCTTACTATAGCTTTTGGATAGCTTTATATAGTAAATCCATTATTTACTATATAAAGCTATCCAAAAGCTATAGTAAGATAGGGCCTTTGGTCTTAATATAAACGACAGTCACTATAAGTTTAAGACAAGAATAACTATGTTCGATATTTATTGCGGAGAAGATCCGACATAACTCGGATAATAATTGCTTTTTTTTGTAATTTTTCAAATTGGTGTCAACAAATTCCTTATGGCTTAATTAATCAGGCTAATTTTTCAGAATGTTGACTATTTAACATGTGTATTGCACCGTGTATTATAGATTGTTGACCATATAACACGTGTACGGCACGATATATTATAGAAGGTTGACCATATAACACGTGTACGGCACCATATATAATAGTAGTGCGGCATATTGCACGTCTCTTTGGAACCTTTAAAATATGTTTATTTTGCGTCTCCCGAGCCAGCAGATCGGATATCAAAATAATAAAGTAGCTGTCCATTCACGGCTTAATTAATCAGGCTAATATTCAGAATGTTGACTATTTAACATGTGTATTGCACCATGTATTATAGATTGTTGACCATATAACACGTGTATGGCACGATATATAATAGAAGGTTGACCATATAACACGTGTACGGCACCATATATTACAGTAGTGCGGCATATTGCACGTCTCTATGGAACCTTTAAAATATTTTTATTTTGCGTCTCCCGAGCCAGCAGATCGGATATCAAAATAATAAAATAGCTGTCCATTCACGGCTTAATTAATCAGGCTAATATTTCAGAATGTTGACTATTTAACATGTGTATTGCACCATGTATTATAGATTGTTGACCATATAACACGTGTACGGCACGATATATTATAGAAGGTTGACCATATAACATGTGTACGGCACCATATATTACAGTAGTGCGACATATTGCACGTCTCTATGGCACCTTTAAAATATTTTTATTTTGCGTCTCCCGAGCCAGCAGATCGGATATCAAAATAATAAAATAGCTGTCCATTCACGGCTTAATTAATCAGGCTAATATTTCAGAATGTTGACTATTTAACATGTGTATTGCACCATGTATTATAGATTGTTGACCATATAACACGTGTACGGCACGATATATTTTAGAAGGTTGACCATATAACATGTGTACGGCACCGTGTATTATAGAAGGTTGACCATATAACACGTGTACGGCACGATATATTATAGAAGGTTGACCATATAACACGTGTACGGCACCATATATTACAGTAGTGCGACATATTGCGCCTCTCTATGGAACCTTTAAAATATTTTTATTTTGCGTCTCCCGAGCCAGCAGATCGGATATCAAAATAATAAAATAGCTGTCCATTCACGGCTAAATTAATCAGGCTATTATTTCAGAATGTTGACTATTTAACATGTGTATTGCAACATGTATTATAGATTGTTGACAATATAACCCGTGTACGGCACCATATATTATAGAAGGTTGACCATATAACACGTGTATGGCACGATATATTATATAAATTTGACCATATAACACGTGTACGGCACCATGTATTATAGAAGTTTGATCATATTACATGTGTACGGCACGATATATTATCGAAGGTTGACCATATTACACGTGTACGGCACCGTGTATTATAAAAGGTTGATCATATTACATGTGTACGGCACGATATATTATAGAAGGTTGACCATATAACACGTGTACGGCACCATGTATTATAGAAGGTTGACCATAAAACACGTGTACGGCACCATGTATAATAGAAGGTTGACCATATAACACGTTGTGTACGGCACCATGTATTATAGATTGTTGACCATATAACACGTGTACGGCACCATGTATTATAGAAAGTTGACCATATAACACGTGTACGGCACCATGTATTATAGAAGGTTGACCATATAACACGTGTACGGCACCATGTATTATAGAAGGTTGACCATATAACACGTGTACGGCACCATGTATTATAGAAGGTTGACCATATAACACGTGTACGGCACCATGTATTATAGAAGGTTGACCATATAACACGTGTACGGCACTATGTATTATAGATGGTTGACCATATAACACGTGTACGGCACCATGTATTATAGATGGTTGACCATATAACACGTGTACGGCACCATGTATTATAGAAGGTTGACCATATAACACGTGTACGGCACTATGTATTATAGATGGTTGACCATATAACACGTGTACGGCACCATGTAGTATAGATGGTTGACCATATAACACGTGTACGGCACCATGTATTATAGAAGTTTGACCATATAATACGCATACTGCACCAAATTTTTAACACAGATGGGACGCTAACGCCAGCGCAGATTCCGACGCCAGTGCGAGATGCACTTCCTTATATATAGAAAAGTTGAATAAGGAAAACCATAGTCCTGTAGTTAAGCCAGTTAGAAACGTATATATGGACAGTACAAAGTAAATGAAGCTCAATGTAACGAGATTCCGGTAGTTATTCCAGTTAGAAACGTATATTTGGACAGTACAAAGAAGATAAAGCTCAATGTAACATGATATGTAAGTAGTTAAGCCAGTTAGAAACGTATATATGGACAGTACAAAGAAGATAAAGCTCAATGTAACGTGATATGTAAGTAGTTAAGCCAGTTAGAAACGTATATATTGACAGTACAAAGAAAATGAAGCTCAGTGTAACGTGATATCTTTAGTTAAGCCAGTAAGTAGTTAAGCCAGTTAGAAACGTATATATGGACAGTACAAAGAAGATGAAGCTCAGTGTAACGTGATATCATTAGTTAAACCAGTAAGTAGTTAAGCCAGTTAGAAACTATATATGGACAGTACAAAGAAGATGAAGCTCAGTGTAACGTGATATCTTTAGTTAAGCCAGTTAGAAACGTATATATGGACGGTACAAAGAAGATGAAGCTCAGTGTAACGTGATATCTTTAGTTAAGCCAGTTAGAAACGTATATATGGACAGAACAAAGAAGATGAAGCTCAGTGTAACGTGATATCTTTAGTTAAGCCAGTTAGAAACGTATATATGGACAGAACAAAGTAGATGAAGCTCAGTGTAACGTGATATCTTTAGTTAAGCCAGTAAGTAGTTAAGCCAGTTAAAACGTATATATGGACAGTACAAAGAAGATGAAGCTCAATGTAACGTGATTCCTTTAGTTAAGCCAGTAAGTAGTTAAGCCAGTTAGAAACGTATATATGGACAGTACAAAGAAGATGAAGCTCAGTGTAACGTGATATCTTTAGTTAAGCCAGTTAGAAACGTATATATGGACGGTACAAAGAAGATGAAGCTCAGTGTAACGTGATATCTTTAGTTAAGCCAGTTAGAAACGTATATATGGACAGAACAAAGAAGATGAAGCTCAGTGTAACGTGATATCTTTAGTTAAGCCAGTTAGAAACGTATATATGGACAGAACAAAGTAGATGAAGCTCAGTGTAACGTGATATCTTTAGTTAAGCCAGTAAGTAGTTAAGCCAGTTAAAACGTATATATGGACAGTACAAAGAAGATGAAGCTCAATGTAACGTGATTCCTTTAGTTAAGCCAGTAAGTAGTTAAGCCAGTTAGAAACGTATATATGGACATTACAAAGTAGATGAAGCTCAGTATAATGTGATTCCTGTAGTTAAGCCAGTTAAAAACTATATATGGACAGTACAAAGTAGATGAAGCTCAGTGTATCGTGATTCCTGTAGTTAAGCCATTTGAAAACGTATATATGGACAGTACAAAGTAGATGAAGCTCAATGTAACGGGATTCTTGTAGTTAAGCCAGTAAGTAGTTAAACCAGTTAGAAACGCATATAAGGACAGTACAAAATAAATAAAGCTCAGTGTAACGTGATTCCTGTGGTTAAGCCAGTTAGAAACTATAAATGGACAGTACAAAGTAAATGAAGCTCAGTGTATCGTGATTCCTGTAGTTAAGCCAGTTAGAAACGTATATATGGACAGTACAAAGTAGATGAAGCTCAGTGTAACGTGATTCCTGTAGTTAAGCCAGTTAGAAACGTATATATAGACAGTACAAAGTAGATGAAGCTCAGTGTAACGTGATTCCTGTAGTTAAGCCAGTTAGAAACGTATTCATGGACAGTACAAAGTAGATGAAGCTCAGTGTAACGTGATTCCTGTAGTTAAGCCAGTTAGAAACGTATATATGGACAGTACAAAGTAGATGAAGCTCAGTGTAACGTGATTCCTGTAGTTAAGCCAGTAAGAAACGTATTCATGGACAGTACAAAGTAGATGAAGCTCAGTGTAACGTGATTCCTGTAGTTAAGCCAGTTATAAACGTATATATGGACAGTACAAAGTAGATGAAGCTCAATGTAACGTGATATCTTTAGTAAAGCCATTTAGTAGTTAAGCCAGTTAGAAACGTATATATGGACAGTACAAAGTAGATGAAGCTCAGTATAATGTGATTCCTGTAGTTAAGCCAGTTAGAAACTATATATGGACAGTACAAAGTAAATGAAGCTCAGTGTAACGTGATTCCTGTAGTTAAGCTAGTTAGAAACGTATATATGGACAGTACAAAGAAGATGAAGCTCAATGTAACGTGATATCTTTAGTAAAGCCATTTAGTAGTTAAGCCAGTTAGAAACGTATATATGGACAGTACAAAGTAGATGAAGCTCAGTATAATGTGATTCCTGTAGTTAAGCCAGTTAGAAACTATATATGGACAGTACAAAGTAAATGAAGCTCAGTGTAACGTGATTCTTGTAGTTAAGCCAGTTAGAAACTATATATAGACAGTATAAAGAAAATGAAGCTCAGTGTAACGTGATTCCTGTAGTTAAGCCAGTTAGAAACTATATATGGACAGTACAAAGTAAATGAAGCTCAGTGTAACGTGATTCCTGTAGTTAAGCCAGTGAGAAACGTATATATGGACAGTACAAAGAAGATGAAGCTCAGTGTAACGTGATATCATTAGTTAAACCAGTAAGTAGTTAAGCCAGTTCGAAACTATATACGGACAGTACAAAGTAGATGAAGCTCAGTGTAACGTGATTCCTGTAGTTAAGCCAGTTATAAACGTATATATGGACAGTACAAAGTAGATGAAGCTCAATGTAACGTGATATCTTTAGTAAAGCCAGTAAGTAGTTAAGCCAGTTAGAAACGTATATATGGACAGTACAAAGTAGATGAAGCTCAGTATAATGTGATTCCTGTAGTTAAGCCAGTTAGAAACTATATATGGACAGTACAAAGTAAATGAAGCTCAGTGTAACGTGATTCTTGTAGTTAAGCCAGTTAGAAACTATATATAGACAGTATAAAGAAAATGAAGCTCAGTGTAACGTGATTCCTGTAGTTAAGCCAGTTAGAAACTATATATGGACAGTACAAAGTAAATGAAGCTCAGTGTAACGTGATTCCTGTAGTTAAGCCAGTGAGAAACGTATATATGGACAGTACAAAGAAGATGAAGCTCAGTGTAACGTGATATCATTAGTTAAACCAGTAAGTAGTTAAGCCAGTTCGAAACTATATACGGACAGTACAAAGTAGATGAAGCTCAGTGTAACGTGATTCCTGTAGTTAAGCCAGTTATAAACGTATATATGGACAGTACAAAGTAGATGAAGCTCAATGTAACGTGATATCTTTAGTAAAGCCAGTAAGTAGTTAAGCCAGTTAGAAACGTATATATGGACAGTACAAAGTAGATGAAGCTCAGTATAATGTGATTCCTGTAGTTAAGCCAGTTAGAAACTATATATGGACAGTACAAAGTAAATGAAGCTCAGTGTAACGTGATTCCTGTAGTTAAGCTAGTTAGAAACGTATATATGGACAGTACAAAGAAGATGAAGCTCAATGTAACGTGATATCTTTAATAAAGCCATTTAGTAGTTAAGCCAGTTAGAAACGTATATATGGACAGTACAAAGTAGATGAAGCTCAGTATAATGTGATTCCTGTAGTTAAGCCAGTTAGAAACTATATATGGACAGTACAAAGTAGATGAAGCTCAGTATAATGTGATTCCTGTAGTTAAGCCAGTTAGAAACTATATATGGACAGTACAAAGTAAATGAAGCTCAGTGTAACGTGATTCCTGTAGTTAAGCCAGTTAGAAACTATATATAGACAGTATAAAGAAAATGAAGCTCAGTGTAACGTGATTCCTGTAGTTAAGCCAGTTAGAAACTATATATGGACAGTACAAAGTAAATGAAGCTCAGTGTAACGTGATTCCTGTAGTTAAGCCAGTGAGAAACGTATATATGGACAGTACAAGGAAGATGAAGCTCAATGTAACGTGATATCTTTAGTTAAGCCAGTAAATAGTTAAGCCAGTTAGAAACGTATATATGGACAGTACAAAGAAGATGAAGCTCAATGTAACGTGATATCTTTAGTTAAGCCAGTAAGTAGTTAAGCCAGTTAGAAACTATATATGAACAGTACAAAGTAAATGAAGCACAATGTAACGTGATTCCTTCAGTTAAGCCAGTAAGTAGTTAAGCCATTTGAAAACGTATATATGGACATTACAAAGTAGATAAAGCTCAAGATTCTTGTAGTTAAGCCAGTAAGTAGTTAAACCAGATAGAAACGCATATATGGATAGTACAAAATAAATAAAGCTCAGTGTTATGGCATTCCTGTAGTTTAGCCAGTTAGAAACGTATATATGGACTGAACAAAGTAAATGAAGCTCAGTGTAACGGGATTCCTGTAGTTAAGCCAGTCAGAAACGTATATATGGACAGTACAAAGTATATGAAGCTCAAGGTAACGTGATTCCTGTGGTTAAGCCAGTTAGAAACGTATATATGGACAGTACAAAGTAGATGAAGCTCAATGTAACGTAATTCCTGTAGTTAAGCCAGTTAGAAACGTATATATGGACAGTACAAAGTAGATGAAGCTCAGTGTAACGTGATTCCTGTACTTAAGCCAGTTAGAAAAGTATATATGGACAGTACAAAGTAGATGAAGCTCAATGTAACGTGATTACTGTAGTTAAGCCAGTAAGTAGTTAAGCCAGTTAGAAACTATATATGGACAGTACAAAATAGATGAAGCTCAATGTAACGTGATTCCTGTAATTAAGCCAGTAAGTAGTTAAGCCTGTTTGAAACTATATATGGACAGTACAAAGTAAATGAAGCTCAGTGTAACGTGATTCCTGTAGTTAAGCCAGTTAGAAACTATATATGGACAATACAATATAGATGAAGCTCAGTGTAACGTGTTTCCTGTAGTTAAGCCAGTTAGAAACGTATATATGGACAGTACAAAGTAGATGAAGCTCAGTGTAACGTGATTCCTGTAGTTAAGCCAGTTATAAACGTATATATGGACAGTACAAAGTAGATGAAGCTCAATGTAACGTGATATCTTTAGTAAAGCCAGTAAGTAGTTAAGCTAGTTAGAAACGTATATATGGACACTACAAAGTAGATGAAGCTCAGTATAATGTGATTCCTGTAGTTAAGCCAGTTAAAAACTATATATGGACAGTACAAAGTAAATGAAGCTCAGTGTAACGTGATTCCTGTAGTGAAGCCAGTTAGAAACTATATATGGACAGTACAAAGTAAATGAAGCTCAGTGTATCGTGATTCCTGTAGTTAAGCCAGTTAGAAATGAATATATGGACAGTACAAAGTAGATGAAGCTCAGTGTATCGTGATTCCTGTAGTTAAGCCAGTTAGAAACGAATATATGGACAGTACAAAGTAGATGAAGCTCAGTGTATCGTGATTCCTGTAGTTAAGCCAGTGAGAAACTATATATGGACAGTACAAAGTAAATGAAGCTCAGTGTATCGTGATTCATGTAATTAAGCCAGTTAGAAACGAATATATGGACAGTACAAAGAAGATGAAGCTCAATGTAACGTGATATCTTTAGTTAAGCCAGTAAGTAGTTAAGCCAGTTAGAAACGTATATATGGACAGTACAAAGTAGATGAAGCTCAATGTAACGTGATTCCTTTAGTTAAGCCATTAAGTAGTTAAGCCATTTGAAAACGTATATATGGACAGTACAAAGAAGATGAAGCTCAAGATTCTTGTAGTTAAGCCAGTAAGTAGTTAAACCAGTTAGAAACGCATACATGGATAGTACAAAATAAATAAAGCTCAGTGTTATGGCATTCCTGTAGTTTAGCCAGTTAGAAACGTATATATGGACTGAACAAAGTAAATGAAGATATGTGTAACGGGATTCCTGTAGTTAAGCCAGTCAGAAACGTATATATGGACAGTACAAAGTATATGAAGCTCAATGTAACGTGATTTCTGTAGTTAAGCCAGTTAGAAACGCATATATGAACAGTACAAAGTAGATGAAGCTCAATGTAACGTGATTCCTGTGGTTAAGCCAGTTAGAAACGTATATATGGACAGTACAAAGTAGATGAAGCTCAATATAACGTGATTCCTGTAGTTAAGCCAGTTAGAAACGTTTATATGGACAGTACAAAGTAGATGAAGCTCAATGTAACGTGATTACTGTAGTTAAGCCAGTAAGTAGTTAAGCCAGTTAGAAATTATATATGGACAGTACAAAATAGATGAAGCTCAATGTAACGTGATTCCTATAATTAAGCCAGTAAGTAGTTAAGCCTGTTTGAAACTATATATGGACAGTACTAAGTAAATGAAGCTCAGTGTATCGTGATTCCTGTAGTTAAGCCTGTTAGAAACTATATTTGGACAGTACAAAGTAAATGAAGCTCAGTGTAACGTGTTTCCTGTAGTTAAGCCAGTTAGAAACGTATATATGGACAGTACAAAGTAGATGAAGCTCAATGTAACGTGATACCTTTAGTAAAGCCAGTAAGTAGTTAAGCAAGTTAGAAACGTATATATGGACAGTACAAAGTAGATGAAGCTCAGTATAATGTGATTCCTGTAGTTAAGCCAGTTAGAAACGTATATATGGACAGTACAAAGTACATGAAGCTCAGTGTAACATGATTCCTGTAGTTAAGCCAGTTAGAAACGTATTCATGGACAGTACAAAGTAGATGAAGCTCAGTGTAACGTGATTCCTTCAGTTAAGCCAGTAAGTAGTTAAGCCAGTTAGAAACGTATATATGGACAGTACAAAGTAGATGAAGCTCAGTGTAACATGATTCCTGTAGTTAAGCCAGTTAGAAACGTATATATGGACAGTACAAAGTAGATGACGCTCAGTGTAAAGTGATTCCTTCAGTTAAGCCAGTAAGTAGTTAAGCCAGTTAGAAACGTATATACGGACAGTACAAAGTAGATGAAGCTCAATGTAACGTGATTCCTTCAGTTAAGCCAGTAAGTAGTTAAGCCAGTTAGAAACGTATATATGGACAGTACAAAGAAGATGAAGCTCAATGTAACGTGATATCTTTAGTTAAGCCAGTAAGTAGTTAAGCCAGTTAGAAACGTATATATGGACAGTACAAAGAAGATGAAGCTCAGTGTAACGTGATATCTTTAGTTAAGCCAGTAAGTAGTTAAGCCATTTAGAAACGTATATATGGACAGTACAAAGTAGATGAAGCTCAAAATTCTTGTAGTTAAGCCAGTAAGTAGTTAAACCAGTTAGAAACGCATATATGGATAGTACAAAATAAATAAAGCTCAGTGTAACGTGATTCCTGTGGTTAAGCCAGTTAGAAACGTATATATGGACAGTACAAAGTAGATGAAGCTCAATGTAACGTAAGTCCTGTAGTTAAGCCAGTTAGAAACGTATATATGGACAGTACAAAGTAGATGAAGCTCAATGTAACGTAAGTCCTGTACTTAAGCCAGTTAGAAACTATATATGGACAGTACAAAGTAAATGAAGCTCAGTGTAACGTGATTCTTGTAGTTAAGCCTGTTAGAAACTATATATGGACAGTACAAAGTAGATGAAGCTCAGTGTAACGCGATTCCTGTAGTTAAGCCAGTTAGAAACGTATATATGGACAGTACAATATAGATGAAGCTCAGCGCAACGTAATTCCTGTAGTTAAGCCAGTTAGAAACGTATTCATGGACAGTACAAAGTAAATGAAGCTCAGTGTAACGTGATTCCTGTAGTTAAGCCAGTTAGAAACGTATTCATGGACAGTACAAAGTAAATGAAGCTTAGTGTAACGTGATTCTTGTAGTTAAGCCAGTTAGAAACGTATATTTGGACCGAACAAAGTAAATGAAGCTCAGTGTAACGGGATTCCTGTAGTTAAGCCAGTTAAAAACGTATATATGGACAGTACAATATAGATGAAGCTCAGTGTAATGGGATTCCTGTAGTTAAGCCAGTTGACAATCTTGAAAATGTATTACTCCCACTATATGACTACATGCCAATGTTAATATTAACAGACACTAACAAACAGCTTCCGAAACAGTTGGGTCTACTCAGCTTCTGTCTGTACAACTGATATGTAAAGTAAATTATAAGCTTTATTTAAATGTAGACATTGTTTAAGACATACTTGTAATAAGATGAGTTCGAACATGTATATAAAGTAAATGTAAAACGTTAATTGCCTTTATTTCATCTTTTTTCATTATTTCTCTGTGATCTCTACACCCCCTATTATGTCATATCCCCTACCCTCATATTATTTTTGTTTTATATAAAAAAAAAGAATAAACTGATTTGAACAAAAATAAAATGGTTAACTGTTCTGTTGTGTTCTAGACAATGGACACTTATATGAGTACATATGGTAAGGCACAAATATTCATGGAACCTGAAATTATACAGACGGTTTGTATCCCTTCTAAATCACTTTCAAAGAGAGGTGTTAATTAGCCTTAATCTTCAGGAATGTTTACACAGGTCAGATGCGAATGAATTGATTTACAGCAGACCCTTTCCTCCACCCCCCACACCCCTGAGAATTTGTAAATACATTCAGTTATCAGATCATAAAACACAGTTTAACCAGTATAGAAATTCACATGCTGAATGATATAAAAACTTAATTTTCAAATTATGGCCTAGTTAAATCAATAATTAGATATTGTATTTTGACCTTTACATTAATTAAACTGTCAACAAATTCAAATTAACAGATGTAGTCAGACTTATATCTCAATTATTATCCGAGATAGCCATGTAATCTCTATGAACGCTAGTGTTGCTGTAAGATAGCACGTGCTCCTAACCTCGTTCTGGTGTAGATATGCATATTCATGAGACAGTATTAAGAATGGTCTATACAGTAATACTTAATTTTTCAAATTCGGTTGAATCAGTGACATAAACCAGTAACTGGTTGAATAATCCACTTTTTGAAATACATGTATATCACCAAAAAGATTTTATATATATGGGGTGCTGTTTTTCTATTTAACCATATTAATAAGATATATCACTTATTCAAATAGGTGATATCACTTATTTGAATAGAGGATATCACTTATTCATATTCGAATAAGTGATATCACTTGTACTATAAATGATATCACCTATTCGATTAAGTAGTATCACTTATTATGGTTAAATACCTGGTAGTAAAACAACAACCCATAGATGTGTACATATTTGGGTGCAGTTTGTAAAGAATGATTTGGTAAAATAATTTGTACAGAAAACAACACTTACATTCATATTATAGTTCTGGCTGACAGAATCCAGTGTCTAGGTCATGGTTATTTACAACAAATGGTTTCTAAATAAAGGTGACCACTAACACAGGTTTAACTATATTGTCAGTGACTTAATGTATATGTCTCAGTTATAGTAAACAAACAGAACGTGTGGTATTTCTCTGTTAGCTTCCTCTCTTCTGTTTTACTTACTTTCATTACTACATGGTTGTTACAAGTAGTGGAGGACCTCACTCTGGGTAATTCTTTTACTATATGTTCTATATAAAGCTGCTATTTTGGATTTTTGGAGGAGGGAATTTTCAGTTAATCTTTTATGAGATCATTATTAGTGGAGGACCTCACTCTGGGTAATTTTTTTACTATATGTTCTATATAAAGCTGCTATTTTGAATTTTTGGAGGAGGGAATTTTCAGTTAATCTTTTATGAGGTCATTATTTGTGATTCTCAGACAGGAGATAACACCAGAAATAAACAGGCACCCTTTGGTATACAGAGCTGACTCTCTTTTGGTTGTATACCACTATCTAATAATACGAGCGGACATTAACGGGTCAGGTCCTCTTATTAGACGGGGTCATGCTTATAGCGGTTCGTGATGACTGAAAGCGGTTCCTAATGCTCCGTCATACATCACCTCATCCGTAGCATTAAGTTAGTTATATAATATCTCCATACTTTCAGCAATATCCATAGAGTTTTATCATGTCCATTTAAGGGGTTAAATGTTGTACAACTCCATATACTTTTCAGTCTTTTATTTTTATACAACAAGGTACTACATTTATGTATGTCATGTTTTATTTACATTATTCACATTTAAGAAGTACGCATTTAAAACAGACAGTTCACATTTCAGTAACCATACGGATAAGACACATGACCCTTTCGCACTCTCTTGTCAAACACAATACGATAGTCTTTGGTTTGTTGTACAGTCAAAAGTTGTGCTTGATCCCTGTCTCTACATATCTTATTGCAAGTCAGTCACCGTCACAACTTCTGAGTGGCAGAAAGTCATTGGACTTAATACTACGAGAAATTCGAGTATCAACGTAATTGTTTCTTTTATTTATCTCCTTCATACATATTAGAAATTACCTTCATCCCACTTATATCTCCTAGTATGAAACTCTAAGACTGACAAAGTCAACAATAGAACAATATTTTTCCGCCCATGATTGCAAATCAAATCCTTATTATGATATTGATGTTAATATTCAAAGCCTTCCATCACATTACCAGCCAAAAATGGCATTTAGAATTAATGTCTACATATTCAAGTTCTAACAATCATTTTTCTGCTAAGGAGGCCGAACAAATGTCTTAGCTATCCAGTCTTACTATCATCAGATTTTTACCAGTACTCAAGCTCACCCATCATTATAAGGCCTAAAAAAAAAAGATGTTTGTTTCCGGTTACCCGACCGACCCTATATTTTAACTGCCGACTCAAAAGTTTTTATGTCCAAAAAATCGGCATCGGATTTCGCGCTCTTTTTGGTGATTTTCACAACGAAGTAATTCTTACGCACCGGCGCGCTGTGTCGTTTAGACGCTCGTAATCTCATTATAAAATAATCACTGCATACGCCTAGACGATATAGATTCACAGAAACGGTGCAAGGTATAATTTTTGCGAAGACAGTATAGCCTATAGGTGTAACCCCACCATTGATTTTTGTTCTTTATTCTATAGTAAATAATAAAAGTTTGAAGGCTTGTCAGTCATAGAGGGTCCCAAATGAAAGAAGTGAAACCTACATTTTACTGTTTGTCAACCTCTGCACTATCAAAATATGATGAGAAAAGTAGGGGTCATGTGTCATATAAGAGATTTTTTTTCTGCTCAGTGTGTACACTGGTGACAAAGTAAAAGTAGACTTCCGAAATCATGAATTCATACCCCAATTTCCAAGCATCATTTTTTTTTTCTAAATTCACAATTCAAACATGACAATGCTATCAAAATGTTCAAAATACATCAATAATACCATTCAAATAAAAAAAAAAGAGCATTAAAATAAGGAAAATGCATTTTTAAAGAAGAAGAATTGAGGATTATTTATAACCGCCATTATGCCACTACCCCACGGAAGCACTTCCTTTTTGCAATGGTGGCACTATGCCTATATCAAACATCTTCCTCGGTTTATTATAGCCACTTCAGATTTCAGATTCATATCTGAAATTGAGTACTATTTAAAAGATATATTACTTTCAAACCACTACCCCCAAAATGACATATATAATCATGTAATAGAAACTAACAAACTCATTCATTTTGATGTTCCATTTAATAAAGGAGTGTGGTAACGACAAAAAAAAAAAAAAAAAAAAAAAAAAAAAAAAATCCCGACTTACCGACCCATATATTTTTGGGCATGTAACAGGAAACAAACCTTTTTTTTTTTTAGGCCTAAGTAATGTATATTTCCCACAGGATATCAACTTACATAATGCAGTCTATTAATACATCATGGTAATAATGGCCTAAAAGGACTCAACACACTACCAACTGACCCAACCAAGCCTTGACGGGGAAGTTACTTCCTTTTCCCGCTTTTTAATAATTTAGCAAGTTTTGCAATCCTGGACTCATATTTTTAATTCCATTCAAATTAAACCTCGAATCGTAAACATTATTTTGCCATTTGCCATATAGAACATAACGTAACTGGCACATACACATACTTTTCTTACCTTTCAGATAATCGAGGCTCCCATGTCCTTCATTGATGGACAAATCGAAGCTATAACAACTGGAGATGTGACTGGAGAAGTAGCAGTTAGCCGTAAAAATGGAAACTCCGACTTTACAGTCAACTCGAGTATTTTACAAAATGCTCTGGACATAGACATGGCCGATGATACGGATGATGCTGTTTGCCAGCGGCTACCTATCCCTGTCCAGTTACACGTTCAGAGAAATACTATCTTAAAAATTACACTTACAAACTTGTAAAATCACTTTCCATCTGCAAACATTTGTTTTAAATGACTTTTACTCTAACGCAGCACATCAACTTTTAAGCATACCTATAAAAAGCTCTCTCAACATTGCTAAAATCATAACTCTGGTATCAAATTCGACACACTCACTTGTGTTTTTATCAATTTCAAAGATCTTCTCCAAATGACAAGGCCTGGAGCTCAGATATTCTGTGTGTAATACCACCTCATGATATTCTCTCGAAAGAGCTAAAGGCAAGACGGACCCTGGGGTTAAAGTTGACCCCGCCCAGGGGCTTATCAGTTTACGTGAGATTATTAACAATCTTCTTCCCGCAAAGTAGATATTTTGCATAATGTTTCCCTTTCAACTTTACTTTAAAAATTTCATTTTTATTTGTTAAACATTTTTTTATTTGTTATTTTTTGTTTTCTTTTGTTATTCATTTTAGCTCGGAAAAAATAATTAAACGTTTCAGTTCACGTAAGTTGATACTCAAGTTCAGATGGGTCAATGAAACCTCGTGTATAAACAACACAGTTCATATACCACTGTCATTCTTTTTTCGTTTTTTGTGTTTATCACAAAGTCATGTCCCAAACGTACATCTAGTCAATATATCATTCTTACTACAACTTTCATGTCATGTAAAGTCTGTCCTGTATAATCCAGATTCAAACTTCAGTACTATGCTTTGTACTAGGCCAACAAATAAGAGAAGTTAATAAACTGTATTTCATTTATGGCAAAAATTAGCTTCTTACCTAACCTTGGCTAGAGGCTTAAGTGTGTTGGATGATACCTTTTTACACCTTTATTTAAACTATATACAAGAACCACAAGGCATATTTCCACCAAATTTGGTGTGAAGCATCCTTCCATGGAGTTCTTTCAAGTTTGTTAATTTTTCATGCTTTTTCATGCCCATGCCAGAGAGGACGTTTCAATATGTTTTTCAATATTTAATAATAATATTCTCAGAAATTACAAGGCCTGTGGCTTCTTATATATTATGCATGCAACATTGGCTAATAGCCTATTTTCAAATTTATTCATCCAGGTCACTGTTCCTTCAAATTTCAGTTAAGCTGTTGAAAAGCCTTTCCTTAGACATTGCTTAGTTTTGTAAGGCATCTGTTCATTACGGTGCATAATAACCTCTCTTTGTGCTGTAATTTTCAGATCCAGTCTCGTTTATGTCTGTTTATTTATTTTGATATGTTTATTTTGTTAATTTTATCATCAGTCTTGTAAGGCATCTGTTCAGCACTGTGCGAGATAATCTCTCTTTGTGCTGTAATTTTCAGATCCAGACTCAATCATGTCTTTTTATTTATTTTTACTTTGTTATTTTCTCATCAATCTTGTAAGGCATCTGTTCAGCATGGTGTGAGATAACCTCCCTCTGTGCTGTAATTTTCAGATCCAGACTCAATCATGTCTGTTTATTTATTTTGATGTTTACTTTGTTATTTTCTCATCAATCTTGTAAGGCATCTGTTCAGCATGGTGTGAGATTACCTCCCTCTGTGCTGTAATTTTCAGATCCAGACTCAATCATGTCTGTTAATTTATTTTGATATGTTTACTGTTATTTTCTCATCAATCTTGTAAGGCATCTGTTCAGCATGGTGGGAGATAACCTCCCTCTGTGCTGTAATTTTCAGATCCAGACTCAATCATGTCTGTTAATTTATTTTGATATGTTTACTTTGTTATTTTCTCATCAATCTTGTAAGGTATCTGTTCAGCATGGTGTGAGATAACCTCCCTCTGTGCTGTAATTTTCAGATCCAGTCTCAATCATATCTGTTAATTTATTTTGATATGTTTATTTTGTTAACTTTATCATAAATATTGTCAGGCATCTGTTCAGCACGGTGCGAGATAACCTTTCTTTGTGCTGTAATTTTCAGATCCAGACTTGTTCATATCTGTTTATTTATTTTGATATGTTTATTTTGTTATTTTATCATCGATTTCTCAAGACCTCTGTTCAGCACAGTGCGAGATAACCACTCTTTGTGCTGTAATTTTCAGATCTAGACTCATTAATGACGATGGTCATTGACAGCTGTGCGCAGATCGGACTGGATATACACTGGATGTGACAGGAGAGGACAAGCCAACACAATTAACACTACCTGTTATAAAATTTGTGTTTTTCCCTCATTTTTACATGTAAATGTAATGAGAGAATAAATGTAATTGTTGTTGATACTGAACACACATGTGAAGTTTCATTTATATCCAATAAGTGGTTGATGAAATATGTACCTACTCAAAAACTTTAACCTGCTGCAAAACTTTATCTCTGTGCATTCCGTTCATGATGCTGAACACACATGTGAAGTTTCATTCACATCCAATGAGTGGTTACATAGATATCTTACCTGATAAAACTTTAACCTGAAAAATTTATTCCAAAAAGGGCCATATTTGTGCCAAAATGCAACCCAAAGCTATGATTCTTGTCTCTGTGTCAATTGATGATGCTCAACACACATGTTAAGTTTCATTCATATCCAATGAGTGGTTGCATAGATATCTTACCTGATAACAAACTTTAACCTAAAAAAATCAAGTCCAAATAGGGCCGTCACTGTGCTAAAATACAACCCAGAGTTATGGTTCTTGTCTTTGTGTGTTCCAATGATGATGCTGAACACATATTTGAAGTTTCATTTATATCCAATGAGTGGTTGCATAGATATCTTACCTGATTAAAAACTTTAACCTGAAAAATTAAGTCCAAAAAGGGCCGTAACTGTGTCAAAATGCAACACAGAGTTATGTTTTTTGTCTCTGTGTGTTCCATTGATGATGCTGAACACACATGTGAAGTTTCATTCATATCCAATGAGTGGTTGCATAGATATCTTACCTGATAAAAAACTTAAAACTGAAAAATTAAGTAAAAAAAGGGCCACAACTCTGCCAAAACGCGGACACTGGGGCGAGTACAATAGCCCCCTTATTTTATGAACAGTCCAGCTAAAAATCACATTCAACCCCACTCCACCTTTTTTTACCTTTCTGGCCCCTTAAGGACATTAAATCTCTTTAAAGGAACAGTGCCAACTGTTATGACTGAAAAAAATAATATTCCACCACTCAAGATGATTTCTTATACTGATAAAAAGGAATTTTCCTATTTTCCCATAGTATTCCAGAGTTTAAATCAGTTCCCTAACTTAGCACCAACAAGTCCTAGCCCCTATAGTCAAACAAAATTGAAATCCTTACTCATGGGGATCATTAAACTAAATATCAATGACTATGGCTGATCTGTTCTTGAGAAGAATATTTTTGCAAATTCCCAATTCCCAACCATATTCCCTTTTGGCCACCTGCCCCTTATGGATATTAAATCCCCTTTAGAGGATCCAGCTATTATTACTAAATTATGTTGCAGACCTCAAGATGGTTGAAGTAATACCTAGAGCAGAAGAGAAAAACAGAATTCCCTGTTTTTCGCTTGTATTCCCACACAAAAACCCAAGACACCTTATTCCCTGTATTCTTACTCCCTACTCATACGGATTATTTATACAAAATATATTCAAATTTGTCGGATCTATTCTTGAGAAAAATATATCTAAATTAAAATGTCCTGAGGTTAAACTGATAAGTCCCAGATGCCAATTTTTTGAGTCATGGCTTGAGCAAACCTTAAGAAAATGATGCGGCGATACTACATGAAAAAACTTGAGAGAGTATGTAACAATTTTATTTAGAATTGATATCAACATTATTTTATTTAATTTCTGATTTTATTGATTTTTTGCTTCTTGTAGTTTTCTTCTCATTCTGAAAATAAAAGGGGAAATTCATGATAAACCAGGTTACAGGGACAAACATCATATGAAAATGAATAAATAGAAATGAATTCTACTTCTTGCAAATCATAAATGCTCATTTACCGAGTTTTTCTTAATTAGGAATATAGAAATAAAGGAATTGAAGAATGTCTAACTGTTATCATAAAATAAATTTGATAGACATTGGACAAGGCAGTGCTCAGACATGCTTGGAGAAAGACTGCTGTACGGTGAATTATTTAAAATATTTAATCTATGATAACAACCTTAATTTCAATCCTTCATGCATTACAAAAACATCATTCTTGCCAAATCAAGACAATAACTGTTTGTTTGTTTGAATGTTTGCTGATTTTTATGCCATTGAGGGCTAACAGACAATCAGTTACTGTAACCTAACCTAGCTTTGCTGGGATCCTAGAAGGTTAACCAGTACTCAAGCATGTCAATCTCTGCAAGTAACTGACTAACTGGCTGAGCTAACTGGTTTTATTTTTCAACTCAGCTAAAATATATAAGTATAACTTCTTCTCCAGGCATATGGTAAAACTCCCTAAATGTTCAACCAATAACGTTCCATTTAAGAGACTGATCATCTACCAAAGACTAACACTGGTGTTAAAAACATTTGGTACAATCTATAAAAACATTGTTTAGCTAAACATACAAGTAGCATTTCACCACAAAGTCCCTAACTGTCTTCTTTCTACAAGTACATATACTATACACATACCTGTAATATGTCCGATAGCTGCTTCAATGTTTCCTGGAACTTTGGTACAAGTGGTTTCACATCATTTTTATGAACACTCATGGAGTGTATGGTCTTCTTTCCAGCTTCTTTAACCATCTTCTTGAAATGAAAAAACTGCAAAGAAAAAATACATTGACTACAATTTGTTCGTTTGTTTCAATTTTTAGCATTGTTTTTATGCCAGCTAGGGCTAACAGACGATCAGCTCAAAGGTCAGAGACGCAATGATGTATGGCAATCATCATGGAGACCGTGTCCCATCATGGATTCAAACTCATGACGCCTTGAATAATAGTCAGATATGCTACCGACTGAGCTTACAATAATGTTCAATGTATTGTAACATTTAGCCATATTTTGTAACAAAACAATGACTGGGGTTTGACAGCATACCAGAAGAAACAGTTTATAACCAATGTGAAGAATTATTTTAAAAACGGTACAAAAACAAAAATTTACAAGAGGTTGCCACTAACATTGTCATATCCCCCGCCACCTTGTTAACCCCTTAAAGGCATTTCCAGAGAAGTGGATTTAAATTATGCAAAATGAAAAAGTCGCCAAGCACAGAAATCACATGTAAATACCGCAAACTGAAATACATAGCTGACTATTATATGACACATTGTCTTGTAACAGTGAGCACTGGTGTGATGTTCTAAATCAAACCATAAATATATAAGTTATAACCCCAAAACACAAGAAAAATTATCTTTGACGAACAGACCAAACTCATTCGCATAACACATCGTCTTGGACTGCTTAGCATTTGTGCCAATTTATTTAAAAATCCAATCACAACTTAAGAAGATATGGTCTGAACAGCAGTGGACAGACAGACAGAGCTGTGCCTTGACCTTTGACGAACAGACCCAAGTCATTCCCATGACACATCATCAAGTCCTAGTGAACATTTGTGCCAAGTAATTTAAAATTCCAATCACAACTGAAGGAGATATGTTTGGGGCGCACGGACCCATGCACAGACGGACGGACACAGTCCATTTCTATATCTACGAGCTGTGGCGGGGGATTAAAATACAGATTGAAAAAGATTTAATGAACCTAGAGCCTTGATACCCACTTGACTACAGAGTTGTTTCAGAAAATTCTATCCAGTACTGAATTGGTTGCCTCTTATGACACACATGAGCTACAGTGTTCCTATTCATGTCATTTCTTGTGAAGCCTACTAAACTACAATAGGGTTAACACCACAATCATAAGCATGACATAAAATAAGAAAATGGACATGACATTCAGTGGAAGGATTCATACCACTCTGCAGAGATCAACAGAGATCATATTTCTCTGCAAAACAAACTAAATAGTTTTAAATGATGGAGGTCTACCCAGAACCATATGAGTCTCTGCCAAACAAACAAAATAGCTTTAAATGATGGAGGTCTGCCCAGAACCACAAGCTAAATAGCTTGTAAAAGTAAAAGTCCCGTTACAGGGCCCCTATACATCCCAGCCCCTTGATTTGAAGAATCTTCAATCTCTAGCTGATGTAGGGATAATCTATATCATATAATGAACAAAACTGACAGATCGCAATATCAACCTTTTGGGGCCCTTCTGGCCCTTAATTGATCCTCTTGATTGAACCAAATCTTATTTGCTATGACCAAAACAATCAGATCTCAAACTACAAATTATTATTGAACAAACTATTGAAAATTGAACATACGGATGAGAAAATGAAATTGTTTCACTTTCCTGTGGTATTCGTATGTAAAACCCTCTTACTAGGCCCCAGTAAAGTTAAACCCTAGCCCTTTCACTCGTAAAAAAATCAACCCCTACTCATAAGTTCTTGTTAATAAAAAGTGTTTTACAGTATTCAGAGACCAAAGTATATTTTTATGTTAAAAGTCACTGTAAGTTTCAACAAATTAGATACGAGTCAAAAGATTGCCAACTACCTGGGAACTACTGAGTCAAAGTGAAATATTATCAGACATATTAGTGCTACTATATTTGTTGTTGTGTGGTGTTAAACGTTGCTTTCAACAATTGTTGAGTCAAATTGTGAGTGTCTACATGAGACAGTATTCTGAGTGCTGCCACACTGGAGTATCATGCTGCAGTTACATAGTAAGACACCCCACCCTGTAACATTATACAGACACAGGACTGACCAGACCTTGAACTAGCCTCTAAATGCTGAACACCAAGCAAAGAAGCTTCAAGTACCATTTTTCAAGTCTTTGGTATGACCCAGCTGGGGATCAAACCCATAAACTTCCGCATGCGATGAACTCTACTACTAGACCATGACTTGGGTTGTGTTATTATATATCCATACCTCTTTCTTCTGTAATAAAGAAATGGCAACACCATCATTCCCAGCCCTCGCTGTACGCCCTATCCTGTGTACATATGTCTGGATGAATGGAGGCGGATCGTATGATATTACATATTTCACATTGCTAATGTCCATACCACGAGCCATCGCATCTGAACAAATGATTCTGAAATAAGTCATTGATTAATTACTAAACATGAATGTGGAATAAATCTTTTTTTAAGCATTAAAAGTTTTCACACGCATTGCATAGTCTATAAAGTGTGTTCAAATAATAAAACATGGACTTTTGTAATATTTTCAAGATGTAATACAGCACATGAATAAAAATGATATTGCCATAAAAACTAATATTTCCTCTACGCAATTGCCAAATAAATTCGTTATTAATAGTTAATATCATTATGTAGCAACAGCGCTAGAAAGTACAAATGTAATGGCTTTCTGAAGCAGTCCCATGACATACACAAAAAAGTTTTCAAACAGCATTTAACCAAATCTACATGAAGCACAGCTTCAAACTCATCACATCATGGCACAGTTCAAGGAAAGTGTGATAGGGACGTGTATGACAAATGGGGGAAAGACATAAAGTGCATCCTAGAGCTCGGTGGGTAACTTGAGAATATGTGATTTACTCATCTAAATGAACAACAAAACCTTGACATCATCAGACTTCTGGGTAACCATTACATGTATATTTTCTAACCCGCTTTTTTCCAGGATGGCCAACACTGATGAATTGTCAAGCCACATGAAATTCCATTCTAGGTTGAACACTGGTGACCACACCATGAATTGAACAAAGTTGAGAGAGTTTCATGTATTATGGGGATTTCGCATCAAATTTGGTGAAAATCGTTAATGCAGTTTCAGAGAAGTTGTTTGAAGAAAAACTTAAAGACAGACTAACGGCAGACACAGGATGATCACAAAAGCTCACCTGTGAGCCATGAGCTAACAATAATTATGAGCATGAAAGATGTAATACTTACATATCTATTTTACCAGCAACAAAATTCTGCAGGATGACATTTCTGTGTGCTGCATGAAGTCCCGATGAGAATTTTTTTACCTTGACATCTCCCATCAGCTTTATCAACAGGTACAACCTAAATAGTACAAAGTTCATTTCACAGAAAGTGTTCTAGGCTTTTTTTGTTAATTTAATAACACTAACTTGGGAACAAAATATCGCAATTTTTTCATTTTGTCACTATTTCATTTTGTTGGTCTCTTTTAAAGTAATAAGTGACTTAAGGCTCAATTTCTCTTACCTCTCTAGGAGTCCTCCATTGCAAATAGTCCAGGGTGCCATCTCAAGATCGCATACCTCTCACCACTAAGGTAGTAAGTTTGAGTGCACCTCGTTTCAAAAACTTTATGTGAGAACATTTGCCAGTTACTTACGAAAGGACGGTGGTTCTTTCACCACCAATACAACTAGATATGCCATATATATCCTGAAATGTGTTGTAAATTGCATTAAACCACATTCATCCTTCATCAACCCTTACCTCTCCATGATTCAAGACCAGATTAACAATTTCTGTAAGAAAGTTGCCAGTTACTTGCAAAAAGACCATGGCTCTACTCAGATTTGTGTACATGTGTGTGATTTCTCGTCCTCTCCAACAACAAAACTGGATCCCAGTTAAATGCCAATTCAAATTAAAACATATACATGCAACACTTGACATAATTTTATAAATATTTATGTACAAAAAAAACAACTGTTTCAGTATTAATAAGGGAAAAATCTCAATCGAGAAAAACATACTATTTTCAAATGAGAATGGTTTCACGTAAATTGAAAAACATACTATTTTCAATATTGGAAATTTCAATACATGAATCAGGAAAAATGTATGACCATCTGCATACTACACGCTAGACGAACGCACTACCCCGAAACCCCGCTGCGGTCAAATGGTAAATATGCATGATGAAGTTATAATTACAATGTTTAAAATGTCTGGTATGTTAGTGTATACTACTAGTAAAACATTTTAGCTTAATTGTGAAGAACGCTAAGAACTTACATATACCAGTCTGGTTTTGGTACATGAGTAAAGCATAATGGCAAACAGAAATATTTGCAGCTACAAATACAGTTTTACATTAAATAATTAAGGCTAGGCCTGGTTAGCTCTGTAGGTAGCACGTCTGACTACCAATCCAGAGGTCAAGAGTTCAAATCCCCACTCAGGGCCACAGTCTACATGACAATTGATATTTGACATTGTGTCTCATTGTTATTTGTCACTCAACGCCGATTCAAGTGGATCCCAGAAAAAGGTGGTTAGGTTAACTTCTTGTCTGTTAGCCTTGCTACCAAATGACGCTTAATATTCAAGCAATCAATCACAAATTATTAAGTTACCTATGTGTTGCCTCTACCGAGTTTGTGAAACACAGGATGTTCTTATACTTCAAATGATGCAGAAGATGAAGTACAACAAGAGGTTTTTCACCAGCTGTCGTCTCGATGTAGAACTCCTGAAATCAATAATAAAATAAGAGTTATCTAACTTATTCATTGTAGTAGGTTTGATGACGGGGAAGTCTTGTGTGAAGTTTCAATCAAATACATTAAATGATTGGTGAGATATTGACATGATGGTATTTGCACTTAAAACTTCAACCAGATTTTTTAAGTCAAACAAGGGCAATAATTTGCATTATATTCATGCATGAGTTATCTAACTTAGTTATTGTAGTAGGCTTGATGCCCAGGAAGTCTTTTGTAAAGTTTCAAGTCAATACATTCAATGGTTACTGAGACAGGGACTTGCACAAAACATTTTAACCAAGGTGTGACACCGACGCCCAGGTGAGTAGAACAGCTCTCTTTATTCCTTGAATAGTCACGTTAACACATGTAAAATCATTTAGTATGTACTATCTAATATCGATGCAGAGATGAGTATCATTAAGATAGAGTTCATAGATACATATATACGAAATATTCAACTTCAACAGTCAAACCTGCCCGAAGCAGCCAGCCAAGGGAAGGAACAAAAGTGACCTTTTAAGACAGGTTGTTGCTTAATACAGGTTAATTTACTCTTAAAGCATAGAAATAGGAAAAAGTAAATGTGACTGCTTAAGGCAGGTTGCTGTTTATTAGAGGTGGCCACTTGCAAAGGATTGACTGTACTTTAATGAAACCAATGTTTAACAAAACAATCAGAATTTTGTAGTTGGAAGTTTGAGTCTACAGGAAAGTTTCAAATTCTGTAAAGTAATTAATAAAATTGGACAGTAACTGACAGTTACTGATAGAAATATAACTTTAAGGATCATTGCATGATAGTTTTCTTCTGAAACTCATTTCAATCTCCAAAAATACACTTAAGGAATGAATTTCATTTTTTAAAAGTTCATGACATAATTATGAACTTACATTAAAACTCGTTAGAAGCTAATGGTGCTCTTTATTTGTAATAGACAGCCAATATTAACAATATTACAGATTCAAACTAAAATCTCTCCCCCTCATACAATTGTGAAATTTATCTGCAATGTTTTTGTTAATGTTCAAAACTGGAGAGTTTTAGGACTGGTGGTGGGGCTGCAAGAAAAACTGTAATGGTACCAAAAAGCAAGTGGATATGCACAAAGTGGCTTTGCATTGACATTGTCATTAATCACAGGCAAGATTTTTTATTCAGAAATTCAGACGACCATATTTTTGGCAAAAAAACACTGAACAGTAATGTAAAAGTGATATGCAAAACTAAACTTCAGGCTGATCCTATCCAGCAAGTTTCAGTGAATTCTAACTAATGGTTCAAGAGATAAAGCGCAAGCCAGATTCCTTATTTCAACATTACTGAAAATTATGATCCGAAATGCAGTGGGATATGCACGCATTTGCATACTGATTCTTTTCAGCAAGTTAAAAAGAGAAAAAGTACAGACAAGATTTATTAATTCTGAAAATGCAAAGAGCCATTACTCAGTAAAACATCGTTAAACCGGAACACTCCATACAAGATATGTGACGGACAGAAGGAAAGCACAAAAAGGACATTAGCCTACATGTCTCCGAGAGAGAGGGAACATAATTACTGTACATCTTTTTGGCAAGACTTTACAAGGTGATTATGTGAATGCCTTCTAACTTGGAAATACTTACAGATAAGCCAGCAGGTGTTGAATATTTTCCCACAAGTTCATCAGTCTTTAACAAAACCATTTTTTCTTTATCTGCAAATAGTAAAGTAATATAAATCTTCCTACTGAGCAGAGCCTGGTTACCTCAGACAGAAATGCGCCTCACTGTAAATCCAGCTGTTGTAAGTTGGAATTCACTCCAGGGCGGTCTCTGTGATGATTGGTCATTAACATTGTTCTATGACCACGAGTCTCCCACCTCTGATTATGTGGGGAAGTGTTGGGAAGTGGTCAGTGACTTGCAAAGAGGTTTGTCAACTGCATAGCATATCCCAGAAACAATGATTAGGTGCAATGACCACTCTTAGACTTTGACTCTTGGTTGGTGGGTGTCTTTTTAATGACACATCATCTTATTTTCTAAACAACTTTTCTTTAGAAACAGATTGTATTACATTTTATTGTTATACATTTCCCAATGCCTAGGTAACTAAATTTCGCATCCCCTTGGAAACCATCTTGAATGTTTTATAAGGACAAAAACACAGAGAGAGAGAGAAAGGATGTCCCAAGGATCTTAGACTTGTTGTTATCTTAAAGGACACATTTTGTACGAAATATTCAAATTTTGGGGAGATTGCCCCAATTTAGACTATTCTTAGTAAAGTGAATGGTGGACAATGAAGACAAAGAACAAGGAATCATTGCAGGTTACAGAAATAACTGATTTACAGTGTAATACAAGAAAGTCTGAAACCCATGTGACATTTTGTTTAAAAAAAGTAACATTTTTTAACTAATTTTTATTTTAAAGATACCTTCATTTGTCTCTAGTATCTCCTCTGTCTCATTACTTTCCATTACATTTTCTTCTACTTCATCCATTTTTTCAGTGTGACCATTCTTCTTCACTGGCTTGGTTACCTTGACAACGGATGTGAAGAGTTTTGGTTGGAAAAGGTTAAGTTGTTGCAGCTTCTCCGGATTCTGGGACAATGTGGCAGAGTATAGTAACTTCTGGAGCTGTGGGGGCAAATGTCATAGAGTATAGTAAATTCTGGAGCTGTGGGGGCAAATGTCATAGAGTATAGTAACTTCTGGAGCTGTGGGGGCAAATGTCATAGAGTATAGTAAATTCTGGAGCTGTGGGGGCAAATGTCATAGAGTATAGTAAATTCTGGAGCTGTGGGGGCAAATGTCATAGAGTATAGTAACTTCTGAAACTGTGAGTCAAAGGCCACAGAGTATAGTAACTTCTGAAGCTGTGGGGGCAAATGTCATAGAGTATAGTAAATTCTGGAGCTGTGGGGGCAAATGTCATAGAGTATAGTAACTTCTGAAACTGTGAGTCAAAGGCCACAGAGTATAGTAACTTCTGAAGCTGTGGGGGCAAATGTCATAGAGTATAGTAACTTCTGGAGCTGTGGGGGCAAATGTCATAGAGTATAGTAACTTCTGGAGCTGTGGGGCAAAGGCCACAGAGTATAGTAACTTCTGGAGCTGTGGGGCAAATGTCATAGAGTATAGTAACTTCTGAAGCTGTGGGGGCAAATGTCATAGAGTATAGTAACTTCTGGAGCTGTGGGGCAAAGGTCATAGAGTATAGTAACTTCTGAAGCTGTGAGTCAAAGGCCACAGAGTATAGTAACTTCTGAAGCTGTGGGGGCAAATGTCATAGAGTATAGTAACTTCTGGAGCTGTGGGGGCAAATGTCATAGAGTATAGTAACTTCTGGAGCTGTGGGGCAAAGGCCACAGAGTATAGTAACTTCTGGAGCTGTGGGGCAAATGTCATAGAGTATAGTAACTTCTGAAGCTGTGAGTCAAAGGCCACAGAGTATAGTAACTTCTGAAGCTGTGGGTCAAAGGTCACAGAGTATAGTAACTTCTTGAGCTGTGGGGCAAAGGTCATAGAGTATAGTAACTTCTGGAGCTGTGGGGGCAAATGTCATAGAGTATAGTAACTTCTGGAGCTGTGGGTCAAAGGCCACAGAGTATAGTAACTTCTGGAGCTGTGGGGCAAATGTCATAGAGTATAGTAACTTCTGAAGCTGTGAGTCAAAGGCCACAGAGTATAGTAACTTCTGAAGCTGTGGGTCAAAGGTCACAGAGTATAGTAACTTCTTGAGCTTTTGGGCAAAGGTCATAGAGTATAGTAACTTCTGAAGGTGTGGGTCATAGAGTATAGTAACTTCTGAAACTGTGGGTCATAGAGTATAGTAACTTCTGTAGCTGTGGGTCATAGAGTATAGTAACTTCTGAAGCTGTGGGTCATAGAGTATAGTAACTTCTATAGCTGTGGGTCATAGAGTATAGTAACTTCTGAAGCTGTGGGTCATAGAGTATAGTAACTTCTGAAGCTGTGGGTCATAGAGTATAGTAACTTCTGAAGCTGTGGGTCATAGAGTATAGTAACTTCTGAAGCTGTGGGTCATAGAGTATAGTAACTTCTGAAGCTGTGGGTCATAGAGTATAGTAACTTCTGAAGCTGTGGGTCATAGAGTATAGTAACTTCTGTAGCTGTGGGTCATAGAGTATAGTAACTTCTGAAGCTGTGGGCGAAAGGCCATAGAGTATAGTAACTTCTGAAGCTGTGGGTCATAGAGTATAGTAACTTCTGAAGCTGTGGGTCATAAAGTATAGTAACTTCTGAAGCTGTGGGTCATAGAGTATAGCAACTTCTGAAGCTGTGGGTGAAAGGCCATAGAGTATAGTAACTTTTGTAGCTATGGGTCATAGAGTATAGTAACTTCTGAAGCTGTGGGTTAAAGGTCATAACTTATAGTAACTTCTTAGCTGTGGGTCAAAGGTCATAAAAATATTGTTTTGGAGAGGGACCTTTATCTGGATTATTTCACAACTGAGCTAAAATAAATTCTATATTCTAAGATAGAAGAGTTTTAAAGGTAATTTCTGAATGTTCTGGTCAAATATAAACTCAAATAATACAAGTGATATAATATACCTGTGATCATTTCAGGAATGTTTACCCAATTATTCATTCACAGTGTAACCATACAGGTAATGATTACAAGTATAGGTATCTTTAGTACAACTAATACTTACAGGTAGATATTTATATCACAACTAATGGTTACAGGTATCTATACTTACAGGTATCTGTGCATTCTGACAGCTGGCAGCAGTAAGGGAGGTTGGCAAAGGTCGTGACCTGTACACAGCTGACTCCACCTGTATCAACCAATCTTGTTTAACCTCATCCATCATCCTGTCTGCTTCATCAATAACCTACAAATTGTACCAATAACATAAAATATTCAATGAGGTACATAGTTGAATTATTACAATCCAGAGACAAACAGAAATGAAAAAATGAAAAAAGAGAGAGAGAGATTTATGGAGAACTACTCCAAGTATACTGCAAGTATTAACTACTCACATTGTTGTTTAATGCACTTTAAAGGGAGTGTATCAGGATAAAACGCTATACATGTCTTAAAAAACAATGTAATTATCAAAATGAATAAAAAATATCTCAATATCATTAATAAATATAAACCAAATAGTTAAGTATGTCAAATCCACCAAAACTTGACAAAATCAATATGTAGATTGGAGAGGTAAACAAAATCTCCATTATAAAAATAGACAGCACTGTTTGATGACCTTTACAGCCTCATTAAATTTTTACTATGTGTATAACGGATCAAATTGAAATCAAAATGAAATCATGTGACTCATTTAATACGTAAGAAAGTATATTGCCATTTTAAGCATGAAATCTATTTTAGTCTAACTGTAGCCCAAGTTCGGTAATCCCATTTTAATATATTACTTTGGCATGTTGTTTTAATAGATATCGTTTTGGCAATACGGGGTCAGTGAGTTTAATCGGCATGGTATATTGGAAAAAATGTCTCTAGTCATTCTAAAACTTTGAAAAATGCTCATAATTATAACATTCCCTTTAAGAAGGAGACTGAATCTCATAATCAGTTCCACCTCACCCTGTTCAGAATTTATAATCCTATCTGATACTATGACATCCATTTGTAAACTATCATTAAAGAAGAGAAAATCTTGCTTACCATATATCTAAGGTGACTCAGGTCAAATCCTTCTGTTTTGTTGATATGATCCACCAAGCGGCCAGGCGTAGCTACTATAATGTCAAACAAACTCTGATATCCTCGTAACCTGTGATATAAAAATTACAATATATCTAAACAACTAAACACAAATTATAAAAATGAGTTTTCCGAGAATACAATTTGGCAAACAGGGTGTTACCGGTGTCCGTTACCAATGTACGCACATACAATCCTCTCTAAGATGAATATTTTTATCTGTGTGACATCACAGCAGAAAGAGATTATACACTTATACAAAGTATGATGTCTACTTTTGATAATTGATTGTGCTGCATTTGCTTTAAACATATTCTGAATGCTGCCATGTCTGTTACAGACTCTTTATAAAATACCCCAGCAAGATATATAATAATCACAAATCAACCAGTCCTAGAACAATCCTCTAAATAATGTTTTTTTAGTTTAAAATTAATTTTAGTTAACTTCCATTGTGGAACAAGTTTTTGCAACTTGGACAAATAATGCTCAAAGACTTCCCGAGAAGAACTAGTACTAAACATGTTCAGATAGAGTGTCTTGCTCAACGACACTACATATAGCCTTGGCAGATGATTGAACTCACAACCACCAGATTCTGGGACTGATGCTCTACCACTGGACCACACACAAACAGCCAAGCAATGAAATTTCTAATCTAATTTTTAAAGTGTTTGGTACATAGTAGATTTTAAATTAATAATAAATACTACACTGCGACACAGAGAGAAGAAAGCCTGTTCTACAAAAGAAGAAATGTTCTTCTTTTTCCTGAGACTGATTGAATATTTAGCATCATTTTTATGCCTTCAAAGGCTAACAGACAATCAGTTAACCTAACCACTGTTTCCTAGGATCCTGGAAGGTTAGCCTGTACTCAAGCACACAGGGTCCCATCTCCACAAGTAATTGATAACTTTCCTACTTGAATCAGCAGTGAGAGTTGAATGATAATGAGATGCAATGTCGTATATCAATCATGACAGAGACTAAGCCGAGCATGGATTCGAACTCATAATCCTTGGATTGATAGTTGGTCGTGTTAACGACTGAGCTTTGTGTGATCCGGACTTTTTCCTGCTCTATGTTCTTTAAAAGAAAAAATGTCTTACATTTTACTGTGAGAAGAGAGCGTGTGATACAGAAGAAGAAATGTCATACCTTTTCCTGACTAGGGAGTCCTGCTCTGCCAATAATGTTTTCTGACCAATCAGCAACCCAACCTGCATTAAACATTGAACAAAAACGTTAACAATTTTAAAAATATAATTATTTTGTAAATGGTAACAAATCATCTCATTATCATTAATATATAAAATATGATATAACTTTATATCCAAAAACTTATCTTTTCATCAGAATGGTTTAATAGAAACAAAATCCCCATTCTAAAAATAGATAGCATTGACATATTTTTTGAAAAGTTCACCTAATTAATCAGATTCTTTCTTAGTTGAAACAAATTCTACAATATGCTACCAATATGTCAAACCATATTGAAATCAAAATAAACTGTGTGACTCATTTGATACGTTACAAAATAAGATATTAAGCTTAAATCTATTTTAGTCTAACCTGGTCGCATCGGCCAAGTTAGGAAATCCCTTTTTCAATATACTTTTTGGTATTATTAAATTGAAATCCTATTGCAATACCGAATCTGTGAGCATAAGGCATGATAAAAAAATCAGTGATTAGTCAGGCATAGAAAAAATGTTTTTCACAAATATACTTTTTGAAAAACCCTGATATACTTTTAACAGAATATCATGTTGCATAATTTGTACATTGATGTGAGTTCTTGTTTATGTTCAACAATTATACAGAACTATTTTAGATACAAAACAAGATATACACCTTGAGTTGCGTCCCTTTGCAATAAGTCTGGAAAACTTTGAAGACCTGTGTTGCCAAGTCACGAACAGGTAACACAGCCAGGGCCCTGACCTCACGTGTGACCCTTGACCTCAAGGCCTGAAAACAAAACAGTAAATTCAACATAACATTAAAACTGGCTCTTTAGAATATTGTCTCAAATGATCCTTAACAGGTATCTATGTGAATTAAGCAATAAAAAATGCCAATGTTTAAGAAACGGGCAACAAAGATTTTTCAGAAAACACCAAGACTAATAAATACATTCAAAAATGATTCTGACAAACAAACTATCATACTCCAAACATTTCATCAGCACCACATTTTTTAATGGAGTTTAACACTGTTTTTAACCCATTACAGCTTTATACAGAGAACCAGCTGCTCCCGCCAGTAACTGGCAAACTTTCTCACATTATAATTTTGATTGCAATAGTCTCAAACTAAGTGGTGAGAGGTTAGTATTAAAGGGATTATATTGGCATATTACCATCAATTCCCTGTCCTAAATACACATGCCCAACATGAAGATACACTTATAACTTGGAGATGTAGCTTCTAAAGTGTCAAATTGCATAACCTCTTTATTACAAACATCAGGTTTCTGAAGTCATGTTTTTGTTTTTGTTTACATTCGCCATTTTCAACGAACCGCTTTCGGGTTTCTGATCAATCATCGGATAACATCGTGAAGACTCGTTCCCGATCTCGTTTTCGAGGCTTTGTTCGGGAAGTTCACGAAGTTCAATGTAAAAATTGCGCAATACTTTATTGAGGGAAGTATTAAAGTTTTGGCCAATATTCAATTACTGTTAATTTGATAACTTTCAAGTAAATAAAGGTTATAAGCATTATTTTGTGCACACTGCATACAGGTAAAGTCTGGATTAACAGCGTGTTTGTGTTGCTTGCCAATATAATCCCTTTAATATGAAAACAGCACCTTTTGTTTCAAGGCCACGGAGGACTGAAGTGTTACTTACTACTTCAACTGTTTTATATATACTGGTTAAATTCAACAACATAGTTCACAGTTTAGTTAATTTATTTTTTTACTTCGATTGTGAAACAAGTTATTACAAAAGTGTCTTACTCATGGACTGGCCACATAACCATGGCAAAGGGTCAACCCACAACCCTCGGATCTTTGGTTCGGTGCACTACCACTCAACCATGATAGAATTCAAGCACTAGGTGAGAATGTGCACACCAAAAGGTTTTTCTCAAAAACATTTTCAAGCTCTGTGTAGAGCATTCATTAAATCTTGATAGTAATCAGTATAAGTAATCAGATCTAAATGAGAAAAGAAAAAGAAAGATTTAAATGAAAATAGGTCTTTGCAATACAATTGTTTAAGATTGCAAGCATTGGGAGCATACATTTCTGCTATTGAGTCGCAGGGATGCCCCTGTGCTTAAACTGACTGTGGAGAAATCTGCAATTACCTGTACTATTGGCAGAACAAAGGCAAGAGTTTTTCCACTGCCAGTGGGTGCTGACACACAAATGTCACTGGGTCGGTACCCTGCTCTTCCTGTCAAGAAACCAGTGACACTGGACTCTAGCAATGCTGGTATCACATGCATCTGTACTGTAATGAAAACATACTGAGGTTCATGCAAGTTGTTAAAAAAATTCAAGTCAGGATATGGGCCCCACAATCCTTTTTGTAATCAAAGTGAATAGGACCCCAAAACAAACCTATTCATATTTGAGCCTTATTATATGATAAGTAAAAGAAAAACCTCACTGTGTACTTCACAACACAGAAAACTATCATTTGGTGTAACAATGGAACAAAAAACTTACTCTATCAAAATCAAATTCATAATATATAAACAGGTTAGGTTTTTTTTTTCAATACCTGGAAAGAAATGTTTAATGCCGTTCTCTGTGAGTTTATGTACAAGATCTGCATCTAACCCCGGCATCTCTTTGACTGGTAACTGGTTCAACCTCACATCTGCAGTAATTATACTCGGACTAGATAACCAGTCTGGCAGTACTCTCTTGACCTAGAACACAAATAGTACATATAAGTTATACTACACCAACCAGTCCATTATGTTTAAACAGATTCATGAGTGACTAGGTCACTCACTGTGTGTTTTGGTTTATATTTTAACAGCACATTGAGCTATGAGAACTGATGAAAGCAGTACAAGTCTTTCACACTTCCATTCTATTTTTTATTTTTTTAGATGAGGAAAGTTACTTTAGCTGTTTGCAGATATAATATATATATACACTGCCTTAACAATAAATTCATACAAAAGTTTTAACAGAAGGAAGAAAACATTACAGGCATTCTTCTTTCCACAAACATAAATATAATATAAAGTTCTACTGAATGAGAAATAAATATTGTCAATTAATTCAATTATTTTTTATTTTTTAAATGTATCTTTCAAATTACTGGTATTACTGGTATTATATGTTCAACAAGAAAAAAGATGTAACAAAACATTAAACATGAACTTGGACATAAAACATTCCATAAACTCTAAATGAATAAAATATACCATTCATTCACATAAAATCTGTAGGAATAAACTAAACCAGTTTTAAAATTCATAAAAAAAAGATGTTTTAATAATGTACCTTCTCAACTTTTGTTGGTTTAATATTTCCAAGCACAGTAAACCCCCCAACTTCATTTAGTCCATCTTTAGAAGTTGCTACTTCTTCATTATTGTTGTCCATTTCCACATCATCAATATCATCACTATAGTTATCGCTGTCGCTATCATTTTCCTTTATTTCTTTTCTATTTTTGACTTTGTCTTCATCACCATTATTCACAGTCTGTTCACCAGACTGTTTACCTGACTTTGGAGAGATAAAACCCAAGGCAACAGATTCACCTGTTTTATGTTTCTTGTCCTTTTTATGTTTTTTATGATCTGATGGACTGGCATTCACAATATTTTTATGTTCTAATGATTTTCTATTTTTCTTTATTTCTTTTTCAACACCTGCTTCATCAGACGTTTTATTAAAACTGGTGTCATTGTCCCTTTCTAAAGAATGTTTCCGCTTTCTCTTGCTCAATATGACATCCACACTGTTGTTATTTTCTAAAGCATTGTCCTGACTTGTAAAACTAACATTCAAATCACCATTACTCTCGTTTGCTAAACTGTGTTTCTTATGTTTCTTGTGTTTTTTCACTAAATCAGAATCTCCTTGTTCAATAGTTCTAGTTACTTCAGATAATGTGGTTGCTGTATTATTGGAATGAGAAACAATTTCTCTTGTTTTTTCTTCCTTTTCATTAGCTGTTTTGACATCTTTGCCAAGGCTCTTTCTTCTTTCTTTAGCAGCTTCTTGCAGCTTTTGCAATATTGTAGAGGCTTCTGCTTTTCTGTTATCTGAAGCAACTTCCTCATCTTCACCAAGATATCTGAAATCAGGATTACAAGTAAACAGATGACAAGCAGCAGATCCAGCTATACTCATAACAGTGACAGCACTAAGAGTAAAACCTAGTTAATGTAGTTTATGTACAGGTGACATATATTTTGATAGACATGTATTTTCAGTGGGTTTTTTTCGGCCATTTTTATAGCCGTTATTGGGTCATATTCCCAATGGCAAATAGTATCTTTTTTTCCCAATTGAATGGTAAAATTCCCAATTGAAAGCTTCAAAAATGTAAATTGAAACTTGCCATACTTCCTTGATAAAATAAAGAAAGTTTTCCCCATTCTGAATTTAGTATGACATTGATTATTTAATTAAATGGCCTGATAAGCAAGTGTTCACTTTTTATAAATATATAAATATATTTAATGCAAAAAAAATTCCCAATGTTAATGAAAATGCCGCTAAAATTCCCAATTCCAAGGGTATGGGTCATCTTCCCAAAATGGTGAAAAAAAACACTGATTTTGTTTGATAAATACATGTATTTGATCATGTTAAATGAACTTCATTGACCAACACTAAAACACAGTTCTAAGGAACAACTCAGGGGCACCGCAGTGCTTGACTATCAGAAATGGTATTTCCCTAGTGTTTGAATTCTTTAACAAAATTTTGTAAAAGCTTACTTAACTTTAAAACATTGTTTTTCTTAGTGTATCTTTTCTCATTTTAATGCCTTAAATGAAATATACTATATATGATGACTTGAATTGATTAATTCAAGTTTTACTAGTGAAATATATTTCAATGAGTACCAGGTTACACAGTGCTTGAAAATGTGTTAAAAGTGTTTAACTGTTCCTGTGGAGAACCCCGCATACATGTTGACCATCATCATCTTAAATCTATCAATTTGTTTACTTTTTGTCTTTTAATAACAGTTTCCCTCTTTCAACTTAAGATTTAAATAGTCTGTAGAAAGGACCAAGCTCTCCCAATTCATGCGGAATGACTACCAATCAAGGAAGGAAGGTTGTGGTAACACATATGCTCAGCACCCTTAGACTCGACACCATACAAGAGCGCCAAAACTTCAACAGATTTGTGATGCTCCACCCGATAACAAGGTGTACGGTGTCGACAGTGGATCCAGATACAAGATACGAAACTTTATTTACAGTTAGCATGAGATACAATAAACATAAGCTCTATATATAGCTATATATATAGCTATTGACCAACATTTACATAAATAAGCAAGTTATTTTGATACCTGACAAAGAATACAAAGGACGTTTTATCAAACTAAAACCTATTGTGACTTTGGGGTATAAAATATATTAGAGAATCTCTGGCCTGGGACCCCCTACTTACAACTTATATCAACATACATGTGATAGATTTGCTGAATCTGAGATTTCAGATCAGTAGATTTGGGATTTAAAATCAGTAGATTTTATAAAAAAATCAGTAGATTTTTGTGTCAATATATTTTTGCGGTCTATGTAGAAGCTACTATAAAAAATAATTCAAATAACCTATTTCTATTCATGTTTATGTCTATAATTTCAGTGATATTCACTGTTGAGCTTGTAGCTCATCAAAAGGCACTCTAGTATATAATAGTCTTCTTATCTATATTTCTCCTAGCATCTTTCTTGGATACTTCTTAGCATGGAGTTTAACTGAATAATGATATGACTTGATTTATAAAATGATACTCTGAAACTTAACGCTCAATTGCTCAATTGCAAAACCTTACCCCACCCACTATTTTCAACATAGAGTCAATGTAAATATGATTGATATTTGCACTTTTATAAACCGATTCAGCTATTTTGAAACTACGTCATTCTATTTCTAGATGGAACCTTCCGTATTAGGGATGTTTGTAGTATGATAGCAGATTTATCTGTTATATAAACTATAAAATAAACTAGATATCAATATTAAGTGTGTTGTACTACTGTCTGTTCCGATAGCGTAGTGGTAATTGTTTGAACTGTCAACCCTATTCTATTTTCAAACATTTGGGAACCTGCTATTTTTAGATCAAGTGACACTCTGCTGATTTGGCCTGAGGGAGAACACAGCGTGGTGCAGACTAATCCGATAATTGCTTTAATTGTTTATTGGGACAAGGGAGATAGTGTAAGGGACAAGCCAATATATAATACAGCTGGTGATGAGATTTTACATTTTTATATGCATATTTTGCAGATATTTCAAAGTGGTAGATTTTTACCTAAAACGGTAGAGCGGTAGATGGGGTTAAAAAGCAGATTTTACCAGCGGTAGGAACACATGTATGTATCAAGAAACTGGATGCAGTCCTAAGAAAGGCAGTGCGATTTGCATATGGAGACTATAAGTCTACAAGCAGCACCAGCAACATAATGGACAATTTTCAGTGGCAACAGTCTCTGCAACAGAGATGAGAACATGCCAAGCTTGTAATTGTCTACAGGATCGGTTAGACCTGTTAGCCATTCCAGCAGTTGTGTATCTCCATCCGACTACACCATTAACCAAAGGATGTTCCTCCAAATACATGCAGCCTTTCTGCCAGACGAACATTTACAGGCACAGCTTTTTCCAATCTGATATCTGCCTGCGAAGCAGCTTACAGACCACATAGCAACTGCCCAGACCATAGTGGGCTTCAAGTCTAACCTGATCGCCCACCATTAGTCGACGCCATCCATGTTTTTATCGTGTTTTGTTTTTAATTTTAATTTTTAATATGTACATTGTTGCAGCTCATAACAACTTTGTATATACATCAAGTACGTTGATGCCTTAAAGTGGGTCCCGCACTTTACCAAGAAGAAGAGGTGGACGAACAGATAAAATGCATATAAAAAGCACATTTTCGACGCTTTGATATTTTTTAGTTGATCGTCCTCTTAAGGGGCTAGTCTCACCTCTGTTACGACGATTAAATGAGACTAAAACACTATTGAAACACTCGAAATGACATCAATGTTAAAAGGTAGAAGAAGAGTTTTCATAAATCATCATTTTCTACTACACCAATACAGGTTCCAATACAGGAAACTATTGATGTCAATAAACATCTTCAACGGTGCATTTCAAACACGTCTCCGACATTTCAAACGGTTTCATAATGTAATCGTCTGATTGTTTAACATATACAGATTTTCCTGATTCTCTGCCAGTTTATGATTAATTGTTCCGTACCTGGAAACTGCAAATAGTGCCATACTGTCAAAATTAAGATTCAGCAATCACAAGTTTGGTTAACTTCAAGCGTGTTGACATTCATGGGCGCAGACATTTTGGATTAAAATGTTTAGTCTGGTACTCTGGCTGGCTGTCTCAATCGTAATCAAAATTTAGTGCAGAGAACCAGACTAGAAAATATACAAAGCTGCCCGAATTTAATAAATTTTCATCCAATCAAAAATTGACAAATTAGTTTCCGGTTTACCTAACCTTCACCTATGGGAAAATTTGACAACATGCCGAAAGGGAATGGGTTAGCAACTGTCATCTCAATTTTACCCAGATTTGAGGCTTGTTTAGCCAAGAATCTTGAATTAAAGATGACTCATTTAACTCTTCTTTTAATATTGCTTATAAGTTCATTGACTGTAGCATATTTTATGGTATTTATGCCGGTAGTTTTCGTTCAGATGTTTGAAGGGAAACGATTGATTACATCATCGGAAAGTGTGACAGTTGGTGAGACATCGGTGATAAAACGGTCAAGACAACAGACGCTGCCAGTGAATTTAGGTTATTTCACTTTCAGTTTGTTTTTTTCTTAAACAAAAAGCAATGTAATTGTTTATAAATCCAACAAGTCAGATTAACGAATTACAGTCGTTTTGTACCCTGGTCGATTCGTACACAACGGTATGAGGTCAAAACTTTCCCTAGTCAAAACACACCACAGTATTTAATATAATAGATACAAAAGATACACAATTAACATAAAAAAATATTATGAAAAATATAAAATCATGATAGAGGATATTTATGGAGTGGGGGAGTGTTTTGACCAAATTCTAATCCAAATGGGGGACTTTTTGACCAAAATGGGGGTGTTTTGACTAGGTGTGTGAACAGATGTATCCAACAGTATAAATATCACTAGTTTAATAAAGCCTTACAATAAGTTTAAATTTAGAAATAAATTATTGGTGTTTAATTTTGAAGGGTAATACTTAGGAGCTAGAGTCATATTTATAGAAAGTTTTGTTAGTTCATGCCGGGTCACTCCGCTTACTAAAATGTAGCTTATTTCGGTAATTTACTGAAATGTATGATTCCGGTTTTCGATCACTTAATAATCGCTGCTAAAATATTTCAATGCAAAACGGATTTTGACACTAAATGCTTGTATACAACGTTAAAATAACTATCAAATAATTATTTTCTACCAAAACAATTACAAATACATGCCCATTGACTTCACCATTCACGTTAGATCATGGTGACCCAGTATACGTTCAATTAAATGGCGGCACCTGATATCGAGCACATGATAGGATGATGTAATGTGTCAAACTAAAATGACACATGGCTTCAAAAGCACAAATAAATGAAAGCAGAGAAAACTGCATAACCTTTAACATGAATAGATATTTCTCAATAGGTTAATTTCATCATAATATCAATTAACTTAACAGCATGAGGTTTTTAAAAAAAAAAACTTTTTATTTTTTTTAAAAATCATAGTAACCAAATAAAAACACTGATTAAAAATATATATATCTTCTTTTTTATTTGCTACTTTATTATTTATTCTTTATATAACCACCTCTTCTTATCCACTTCTTATAACAAACCTTTTCAACTGTTTGCTTGTTTTTATTCTACATTTAAATGTGGTCCTGTACTAATTTCAATCTCATTCTTAAAAAAAAATCTATAAGAAGGTCACTCGTCCGGAACCTCGATAATTTCTGACATGCACAAGCGAAATATTTTATAACTTTCGACCTTGACCTGTATTGCATCAGTTTTCAGCAGACGTGTATGAAGTCGATATTCGTAAACAAACCTAGCATTTGTCGAGGTTTTATGTAAACTGAAAAATGGACCTAGTGAGAAATACATTTTTTCAGGTCTGTACCATAAAATGACTTTCTCACTTCTATCGGAAGCATTATTTTTGATATTTTTCTTTGCATTCAATGACCACGTGGATACTGTTTGTAAATATTGCCAATAGTGTAGGAAGTTGAAATACGCGTGCGCGATATTTGTAATTCTGGGAAGTGATCGATTTCAGGTGACGCTCGAAAACAGGTTACGGCACCATACTTCAGTTACTGAAATGTAGATCAAATAGCGTGATAACACGTTCTATTTAATAAATGTTTTGTTTCTATTAAATATATTTGATCATTTCAAAAGTAAAATGTGTTTATTTATTGGGAAAATGTAGGAAAAGTATGTTTTTGAACATTTAATCTAAAATCGATTCGTGCGATGTGAGAAATGTTTTTCAATAAGAATTTCATTTTTTTTGCTTATACTAGTTTATGAAATTATATAATAGGAATGAGAAAAAAACAAGCATTTCAAAGGTTAAATAAAATTTATTGCGAAATACTGTCAGCTCTCCCTCTCTACATTTAACATTTAAGTAAAAAATCACAAATTGAATAAATAGGCAGAAGACATTGTAATACTACTTGGCAAGGGGTGTTGGGCTGGCTGAATAGTTCCTGTGGTATAAAACTCTCTTGTATCAAACTCTGCTCTCTCCAAGGCTCTCTCTCTCTCTTATCTCTAATTCCACTTTCTCTCTCTTTCTATATATATATATATATCTTATCTCAATCTCCTCTCACTCTCTCTTTTATCTCAAACTCCACTCTCTTTTTCTATTATCACAAACTCTGCTCTCTCTCATCTCAAACTCCGCTCTCTCTCTCTCTCTCTCTGATCTCAAACTTCGCTCTCCCACATACACAAATTGGAGAGGGGGTGGTAAAAATGTTTTAGTGAAAACCTTTATCTCAAATTGAATTAAATACGTCAAAGACTGGGGCTGAATTCTGGTGGTATATAAACAAAGGTCTCTCTCATTAACGGGGTTGTAAATAAAATATGTGTTCAAAGTATATCACAGAACTATAAACATAGTATAGCAGTCAAAAGCGGCGATATGGTTATAAGACAATATGTAATCGAATTGTAAATAGTTTTTCTCTTCTTTTTTTTTAAAAAAAAGCATAAGCAGGTATGTAAATAAAATAAAATATATGCTAAAGTACAACACAGAGTCTGAACTATATACATATAGAATAGCAATCAACAGCGGTATTATCCTAAAGTATAGTACAAAAGTAAATTATATGTACATGAAAATTATAATGTAAATTCAAATAAAATATTAGCAAGGTACTGTAAATAAAGCATAAAACAAAATTTAATATTGATCAAATGGAGGCTATATAATAATTAATATACACAAGTACTTACTGTTTAATAACATTGTATAAAGTCATGATAAGATTAAATATGAAAACTGACAACTATTTCATTATGTAGATTAATTATCAAAAAAAATTATTTTTATTTCTTTATTTTTGTACTTGCCCATTGCAGCCATGTATCAAATAAACCTATTAATGGTTTATAATTAGTGCATGTAATTGCTTATGTTAAATGAATTTGTTTACCAATATTTTAAGCCAAACAACACTGCTCATAGTGCAAATAACTTTGCTTATATTGTAAGCGAGATTCAGCCTAAATATGAACTTTCAATAAAAAATAACTCTAAAGTGGTATCTGTACACACTAATTGTGTGTGGTTACAATGGTAAAATATGATTGATAGTTATCTTATGTAACCATATATCCAGCGTACCATCAGTAATTGTCAATAGTAAACCATCAACAAATTATGGTGTGTCGTAAAACCCCAAACATAATGTTTGGTGGTAGAGATAAACTGACCTATAATGGTTTGGCTGCAATGGAATTCCTATATTGATTATACAAGGGGCATTTCAAAAGTAATGCAACTGGGGTAATATAAAGCGCCCGTTTGATAGATATTAAATTATATACGCATCATACCCTCAAAGTAATCCCCCTTGTTACGTACACAAAGTTTCAAACATTTAATCAAGTTCTTAAAGGCATCTTCATACTCATTTTCAGGTATACCCAGCATACACTGATAAACAGCGGACCCCAGGGCCTGTCGGGACCTATACCATCTACCAGCTAAATGTTTTTTCAGTTTAGGGAACAAGAAATAGTCACACGGGGCTAGGTCTGGGGAATATGGTGCATATGGAAGAACTCAAACCCTTTCCTTGTTCAAAAACGAGGTCTTAATAGCAGACTTATGCGCAGGGGCGTTGTCATGCAACAGGGATAGGTGCTTTAAGCCAGTGTGCGGGCGACGTTTGAAACATTGTTTTTATAAGTTTCTTCAACACTTTTTCTTTATAAAATATACCAGTCACAGATTTTCTATTTGGTACAACCAGATGCATAATAGAACCACATATATCAAAGAAAATAACAAACATTGCTTTCTTAGCACTGATCAATCTTTTGGCAATTATGGGGCAGCAACAGTTTTTGGTAGCCCATATTTTGTTGTTAATTTTTCTGGTAGGCTCGAAAAAGTGTACCCATGTCTCATCTCCAGTAATAATGTCAGAAAACTGCTTTCTTTGATATTTTGGAAACATTTTAAGCAGTTATTTGGCGGTTTCAAGTCAGATACGCTTTTGCTTGTCTGACAACTAATGAGGGATCCATCTAGCTGTAATACGTCTCATTTTTTAATTACATTTTAGAATGCAGAATACTCTTGCGGCTGAAATACCAACAACACTAGCTATCTGATGAACAGTTAGTCTGGCGTCAGGCTTAACCACATCACATACTTTGTTAACCATAATGTTAGAAGTAGCACTACAAGGGCGTCCCAATTTTGGTGCATCATTAATGGAGTCACAACCGCTTTTAAACTTCTTAATCCACCTCGTGACGTTGGCATACGACACTTCATTCTGTCCATGAACAACACACAATTCATCAAAAATCTCCTTCGCTGATACGCCAAGCTGGCATCGAGTTTTTACATAACCTTGAATTTCAGCTGCCTTTACACTTCTCTTGCCAACCATTTTACTATAGTATCAATGACAAATGTTGCTTTTATCACTGTATTAGCGATAATACTGCGTGTGCACCTGTAAACTTGGTATGTATGTGTAGAGAATGGATGTCTCGCTACATCGGTACAATTTTCACGAAAATCCCGTGCAAGGCGAGGCCGCACAATAATCAGTTGCATTACTTTTAAAATGCCCCTCGTATCTTACTTAGATCCTATTTTGAAGATTAAAGCAACACATCCACGTTTAAACTTTTTTAAAAAGTTTTTCAATTGAGTTGTGAGCACATTTCCCATACATAAATATATGGTCAGTGAGCTGTATATGTGCTAACAAACACTATCCAGAATGCTTTAGAATTATAAAAAAGATGTCCAAATTATAAAGCGTGACAAACGCTTATAAATTATTTTTAAATTGCCGAGGATTCCAACTTGGCTTCAAATTGAATTATGCGAGTCGTATTAAAAAACTTCACGTTTTAGCGTGTAGTGTACATTACCTGCCTTGAAAGTCATTTTGACAATTTTTTTTGACTCAGGTGAGTTACACACTTGTTTTATAAAGTGTTAGTTTAGCATTTTAATTTGGGCATAATTTTGTTCGGGATTGTGTTTATATGCTCATATACAGCTAATTGATCATATGTTTGTATGGGAAATGTGCTCATAACTCAATTAAATTTTTTTTTTAAAGTTCAAACGTGGATGTGTTGCTTTAATAATACTATCATGCTATACAGGGGTTTTGTATATATGTACAGTATTGGCTGAATACAGTATATTTATTAGCATATCGCATTTTCAAAAATTTGACCTGTCACTGTTAATCGATCAATTTTGCTTCAATATTGATACAGAATGGTTTAAAAGTTTATTAAAACAAAAATAAAGTTAAACTGTGAAAAGGGTATATTAGAGCACCCGGCAGCTCGCACATAACTAATAGTATTGCAATAGTAAAAAATATTTAAAAAAATCGAATATCATCTCATATCAGATCTGAAATGAACTGATTAACAATAACTGGGCACAGATATTTAAGGATAAACAAATAGTCTTGTGTAACACTATATTGAATATCAGGATGGTTGTATGTTGTTGTTGTATGGTGTTTAGCGTCACTTTCAACAATTTTTCAGTCATATCGCAAAGGTGTCTACTTGAGACAGTATTCTAAGCGCTGTCACACTGGAGTATCATGCCGCAGACACATGTTTGATACCCCACCCAGTCACATAATACTGACACCGGGCTGACCAGACCTAGAACTCTCCTCTAAATGCTGAGCGTCAAGCGAGGAAGCTTCTAGTACCATTTTTAAAGTCTTGGTATGACCCGGCCGGGGATTGAACCCATGACCTTCCGCATGCGAGGCGGATGCTCTACCACTAGACCACGCCGCGGTATATTAGGATGGAAGATATCCATAATATTCCCTACAACCGCTCTCAGTAGTGTGTATCGAGTGAGATAAACCATATAATGCCATATTGAAATGTAGCCTACATGACTACTATTATAATACTAGTTGTATGGCCATTTTTCATGAAAACTATTTTATTGTGAATATGACATTGGTTGTACACATCTTACATATATACTAGCCCGTATATGTATGTTTATTTGAAATTATCAATTATATTATTATTATAACAATAATAATTCTTCTGTAATATACATATATTTTAGTATTTACATGTAACATGGTATAGTAACAAGATTTTATAAATATATTGTGTATGTTTATTCTTATAGTAAAATAATATTTTTTTTGTAATATTTTATTTTCATTCTTCAATTCGTGAAATATAACAATATATTTATACTAATTCAATTCACAATTAATATAAAATAATATGATATTAATGTTTTAGTGTCTCAAATGTCAGAATAAACTGCCGATTTGTGGTGTTTTATTGCCCATTTGCATGATTTCATTTTGAAGGACTTATATCTATATATAATTTTTAGTCCAAGGTGAGCTATTGTCATGACCCCGGAGTCGTCGGCGTCATCTGTAGACACCCAGGTTAAACTTTTGCGTTTGAGTTATCTATGCAACTTTGTGTGTGTCTTAACCATCATCAATGGAACGCAAATAGACAAGAGCCATAATTTTGGGTTGCATTTTGGCACACTTATGGCCCTTTTTGGACTTAGACACCCAGAGACGAGCTTTGTTGTCTTCTGACAGCTCTTGTTTGTTTTGATGTAACTTTTGTATGAAATAAAATAATGAAGTATTAAAATTTAAACTCTGTTCTTTTAATTAAACCAAAGGTTACCAAATATGTCATTTCTGGGGATTAACTGACATAATCAGCAAAGCATAACAATTCAGTTGATTGAGATTGGTTTCTTTGATTTATTACATTCATTTAATATACATACGAATTGAGATATCATTCTTTTCTTAGCTGGCCTCATCCTCTGTTGGTACACATACTATCCTTACTAGCAGTGTCTGCTGTGTTGTTGTTTCATTATAGGGCCTACGCAAAAAAGATATTTGCAATAAAATATATGTGAAACTGTTATGATATATATATATATCATAACAGTTTCACCAGAGACATTTAAACTGTTATTAAGTTACTGGTTTCTTTAAAATCTTTTAATATAAACACTATTAAAATTAGTGCGGATAGTTGTCAGTGTTTTCGTCTGTTTTGGTAATTTTCGGTATTTAGTATTCAGTATGAGAAACAAGTAAAAATATCGCCGGATACACTATTTTCTGAACATAGCTGACACATATAAATAAGTTGATAATAAAGCAAAATATCACCATCATATGTCATAATTTGGCATCAGTTAGCAAAAACATATTGAAAACACTCAAATATAACGCGTTATCATGCTATTTGATCTACATTTCGGTAACTGTGAAGAATTTGTGTAAAATGGCTGTGCCGCAAGCATTTCATTTTTGCTAGAGATCTGCTCACCAATGGTAATTAGTCGCATCAGTCAAGTATATTATTTATATTCAGGCATTAAAATTGCTGCCTGCTCAACATTATTGTTTCCTTGATATTAACACTGTCCTATCCTATATATTTTACATTAATTACTGTTCACAAGTCAGATGCTTGTTATTTAGTTGTTTTGCTATTTATTTTTATAAATTATATGTTTTAAAGAACATGTTGTGTCTCCACAATTTGTTTCCAAAAATATCTTACTTCAGCTGTACAGTTTACCAAATAGTTATTGCTCTTAATACAATGTTTCCGTCATACTGTTAAGATAATGAGCATAACGGTTGTGTCATTAAGGAAAATCATCTGCATGACTGTCATGTCGGTAAGGAAAATAAACAACATGATCATGCCGATGGCCTCAACCCAATATTTTACCGTAACTCGAACTCAGTGCTCTAATACAGAAAACTCAAGTCCAATTCACAACGGGGTTTAAGTGCCTAGCTCTTACCATATTAAAGGATGTCACAAATCAACCAAATGATTCAAGGCATGTCCAAATTGACATCCTGATAATGTGACCACTTCTCGTTGACTTCCTCTGCAATGCCTATCCACTGCAGTATGTCGGATGGTCCTCGAGTATGTTCAAGCCGGATCCCTGGGCCAAAAGTCAAACTAGAAGCTGCCACAGATGTCACTGTTAAATATGGAGATAATTTTTAAACTTTTTAAAAAGTACAAGATCTGTTACATATTTTATGTATTGCAAATTATATAATATTACAGTCCCTTACCAAGTTTATTCAAGCTGAGATGTCCCTGGGGTTAATTTTGGGGCTGCCACAGTGATCACAGTTTTACATAAAAGTGTTATAAAAAAGAAATTAAAAAAAATGTTCCTCAACTCATATTTTTGAAATGCTATAACTTCAGTAACATTGATCTTCTTGTACATGATATTATAAACCAATGAGTCGAGATGCGTTCTTTGATATTTTTGAGTTGAGAAAGAATCTCCTCTTGAGATATTAAATGAAAGCAATCGCTAGAGCTTAAATATTTACAGGTAAGTCTAGATTTACCTTGTGGCCATGCAGTTAGTTTGTTGAAACTGAGTTGCTTGGCTTAAATTTCAAATTTGGGACTGTTATAGGAGTAAATCTTTTACTCTGGTCAGTGACGTAATTACATTTATAGTATGACTCTGCTCTGGTGAGCACCATAGGCCCAATTGGTTCTCTTGTTTAACATTTTTAATTGGTTGTACACAAAAGATGGATTTTGCTTATTTTTTTACCAGCTTTGTGTTGAAAATGAGAGAACCAAGAATTTTAGTTGGGCAGATTAATATGATTTTAGCACATGGGGTTAGTAGTGTGACATTATTTATAGTTTTATTACCGTATTATATTTCAGAAATCAAGAAGGAAGCCACTGCAGCTATGAATCTAGCACTGGACATGGAGGCCCAGGGAAAACATGAGAAAGCGCTCAAACTTTTCACACATGCGTTAAATTTAGATCCATTACATGCGGATATATTAACATCATACGGAGAGTTTTTAGAACACCATGAGAAGGACGTAATGAAAGCTGAGCAGCTGTACAGCAAAGCTCTTCTGGTTTGTCCAGATCATACTAAAGCATTAATAAACAAAAAACGGATATTGCCAGTAGTGGAGGAGATAGATCAAAAGATGTACAATGCTATAGATAAAAAATTGGATTTATTGTACAAAGTGCCTAATAGTCATCCTGGGTTAAGGAGACAGAAGAAAGAAGCATATTTTCAACACATATATCATACAAATGCATTAGAAGGAAACACCCTCACACTGGCACAAACCAGATCAATTGTCGAGACAGGTGTGGCAATTGGCGGAAAGTCATTAGTGGAACAGCAGGAAGTGCTTGGTTTAAATTCGGCCCTGAGTTTTGTGAATAATACACTGCTTGGTCGCGTGGGCTCAATCACTTTGGAAGATCTGTTGGCTATACATAAACGTGTTTTGGGATTTGTTGACCCAATGGAAGGAGGGAGATTAAGATTGACACAAGTTTTTGTGGCCGACTTTGTACCACCCCCTCCAGATGAAGTACCAGCACTGATGAATGAGTTTATTGAGTGGTTAAACTCTGAAGAAGCTCTAGGTTTACATCCAATAGAATATGCAGCTATTGCACATTATAAATTAGTTGTGATACATCCATTTTATGATGGAAATGGTAGGACTTCCAGGTTATTAATGAATTTAATTTTGATGCAAGTCGGTTTTCCGCCAGTGACAATAAGAGTGGAGGATAGAGCGAGGTACTATGAGACTTTGGATGATGGAAATCAAGGAGATCTAAGGTCATTTATACGCTTTATTGCAGAATGTGCTGAAAAGACATTGGATGAGTTTCTATTGGCAACTTTGGAAAATGCTTCTGCAGTGTTACCTCACATATCAAGTTGGCAACGCAACAGAACTAGGTCACCAAGGGTTATTTATGCTGATCCATAACATTTAAAATGCTGTTGTTGACCTGGGTTGAGTTTCATAAAATAATTTGTGATAAAAATCGCTGTTAGTTTTTGAATTTGACAATTTCTTCATTTTATCAAGGTTTAAAATGATTGTTTATTTTTCATATTAAAAAAATATTATCATTTTCTGCATGTTTTGGCCAAGATTGAGTTCAATCGGATAAATATTAAAAATATTATGAATCATTGTAGGTAAGTTAACTTTTGTAGTAAGTTTTATTTTTCATGAAACACAAGCCTGGACCTTTGGAATAAGCTGCACATTTTCTCCAAAACTGCATATATTTTGGAAGAGTATTTGAAGAATTTGTGACGTTGCAAACAATATTTTGATAAATTAAATGCCATGTTATTTTTGTAATGTGCAATATTTCTTAAAAAGTATATCAGTAGGAGTTGTACATAATATATATCTAAATATTTATATGCCTTTTAAAGGCAGTAGTCATGTCATCAAATAGTCTAGTCTGAAACTGAATATGTCGAAACATTTACAGGAGTGGCCAGATAAATGTTTGCAGACAGTCACATTGGTTATGTAAATGATTAAATTAAAACAGGCTATCTTTTAAATAAATATCTTGGTTCGGTTCAGAGTATGGGTGGGAGAGGGAGTATATCAGAGTAAAACTTTACTAACATTACAAACCTTAATATTGTTGTATAACATAATCATATTTTTGTTTAACAGTACCATTTATTGATAATAGTCACAGTTACCATTACCCCAGTTTATTGTTTTTTTTATAAAAATCAAAAGAATGATAGATGTTGCAAATATAATTAATTTGCTGCTAGTGTGTGTTAGAATAAATACAGCATGTGGTTGCTGTTATGTTGGAATAGAGGTACAAACGCTGATTAAAGTATTTTAACTAAACAACAGTTTAAATGTCCAGTCTCAATTTTGTTCTCTCTCTCTCTAAGAAGGACTACTCTTGTTATTACCATAATAAATGTTATACTGAGTTTACTCCCTTTGCAGTAACACAAAGAAATAAATCTATTTTTATATGCTTTCTATTAAATACCATTTGCAATAATTAATCACATGAAGCAATGGTGTAGTTTTTTTTAAATATTTTTGTGGAGCACATGGTCCAGTGGTAGAGCATCAAACCAAGGATCGAAGGGTCGAAATTCGATCCTCCCCCACACATATGTGTAGTTTCCTTGAGCACAACATTTATCCTGCATATGCTTAGTGCTGGTTCTACCTGGAACACTTTGAACAGGATTTGTATTAGTTATAATAATTTGTTTCATAATTGAAGTAAAGTAAATAAGTTAGAACTAAAAGAAACATAAACCTGATTGATTCTGACATGACTATGATCATATATTAGTTGTCTGCAAACAATTGGGTGACTCCTTGTTTAGATCCTGTCATTTTTTATATCAATATACATAATTTTTATATGCATATATAAATGAACAATGTAGATTTTTAGCTGATTAAAATAATTGTATTCTTAATATATTTAAGTGACAGCCTGTTCTCTATAAAAACATTGATTGAATTGTAAACTGTATGACAATCAATATAGATTACATAAAGAAGAGTGAATGATTAACACTGTCTCATAAAAGATTGATATTGTTCAAATGAGTAAAATTGTCATTCATATAGTTCTGTATTAATATTATTATTATAATTATTCAGGGAAACTAGCGATGATATACATGTGAAGCTCTAGAAAATCGGAGAATAAATGCTTTACATCCTGGGCAGTGCTCCAGATAAGTTTTTCTTCAAATGAGTATTTTACCCCTTAAATTAGTATGCAATGCTTATTTTCAAAATATTATGGATAAATGATCAAATTGCCATTTAACTCTTCTCCATATACATTTTAACTGGACTCTTTCAAACTCAAAAGCCATGAATAGATACATTTTACCTATTTATTCTGATAGAGCAGAAAACAGTGCAGAACTTGATCTGATTGCTACACTGTTTTCAAAAGCCTTCTATATTAGAGATGTTCAAAGGTGTCCGTATGAAGTAAAGGGATAAAACAAACTAACCAACACTGAAATTGGGAATAACCAATGCTTATATATTACCTGTTAATTTAAATCTAAATGTTTTGTTCTGAAATTTCAATGCTTAAATACCCCCAAATAATGTTTCTCTGGAGCACTGCTACCTCTTGAAAATTTTAAAACGACTATGACTCACCACTCTTGGAGTTGGTCTATAAGCCATATACATTTCAAGTTTGGTTGAAACATTTTAAGGTATTTATATAATTTGTGGAATATTTAGATTGTCTTTAAAACAAATTGAATCTATATAATGAAGGTGATATCATTTCATCCTCAAGTTGAAAAATCTGGTTAAGTTATATGAAGTGGCAAATGGAGCATAATACGCTGGAACCGTGCAGTTCTGCAATTATAAACATTCATCTTCACATTCATCTGTTGATGGGGTTTTATTGGAAGGTAGTGGTGGGTGAGGTCAATCTATTACAATACATGTTTATTTTGAGTATGGTGGAGTTTCAGTCTGTTTCAATATTTGTTTTCTTTGTATATGTGGAGAAAGCCTGGATTGTTTCCTTCTCTGTTTACACATGTAAATCTGTATCGAGCAACATGTATGCTAAAGCTGATGATACAAGATGGCATTAAAGATTTGATAGTCATCTGTATAAAGTCACTCAAGATAAGCTGATTGTGGTACTGCGCATACAGAACTTGGCCTGGCCCAGGTTTCACAGAATTACTCAAGTTGTTATTTTTACGTAAACTCAAATAGTGTGCTGAATTTTAGTATATATGACATATTAATTAACAGTATATTTTACGTGATATAATGTGTTGTAAATATGCTATTATGATTATGTATTTATGTACAAGTCTGAAATAAAATATCTGTTCTGTTCCTGAACTCTGGTTCTGCATGGGAATTAAAAAACTCACACTCACACACTGATTCGAAAAAAATGAACACTTATTCTATTTCAGACATTTTTTTGTAACATATATACACATTTTATTGTTTGCATGTATTTCTTTCATTACAAAAAGTATATTAAAAAAAGGCAATGTAATTATAATGACATATGGTAGCTGTGAGACAGATTGATAATCTTTTATATCAATAAAAAATTGATTGGTCCAAGTTTGAAAAAGTAATAATCAGTTGTGAAATAATCTATATTTTCGTAGCTAAACAGGGGAAGTACTAGAAAGGACAAAAACACCCACAATAATAAAGAGAAAGTAATTTGAAACTGCAAGCCAATAAAGCCAAGTTGGCTCTAAAGTCTTAAATTTGGCTCCAACTTTTCTCAATTGGCAAATTGGCGACAAGATTTTTTTTTTGCCAGGGTAGGCCCTTGTGAATTCTAATGATAGATCACAAAATCATGTTTTCTTTTTCTTTTTATAATTTTGGGGTGACAGGGGTCGTCTTTTTAAAGTTATCAATATGAAGATTGTTGTATTGATTGGTTACTTCAGTGTATCTAATAATGAGTAATCATTTTGCCTTTCTCTCACAATACTTACTAATAATAAGTAATCAATTCGTCTTTGTTTCACAATACTTACTGACAATTGTAAGTCTATAATTGTTTGCCTGTCATCAGTCTCATTAAAATCAGATCAACCTCCAAAGCCTCCATTCTCTACGCAAAGTAGATTTGATGGTGTTGCATAGAAGGTCACCTCAGATTGACATTTCCACTAGTCAATCAGAACTTTGCTTTCAAGGTTTTGAAAGCGTAAGTAGAAGTCTAGTTAACCAAAGAAAAATCTATATTTAGCTGGAATCTCAATACAATGTACGACTATCACATGGTTATAATTGTTACAACAAAAACATGGTTGCACTTTTAATTTTAATTTAAATGATTTTTAGAAATTATAGAAATCATGGCCATACCAGGACTTTTTTATTTATACACCAACATAGGAAGACTGAATTAATGCCCAGGAAGTATGTATCAATTGACGCGGTGGTGTAAATCTCAATGAATTGCAAATGAAAATTAATCTGATTGGCGTAATTGTTATGAATATTAATTGCAAGAAAGGTCAATCTGAGGTGGCCTTCTCTGCGACACCATCAGATCTACTGTGTGTAGAATATAGAAGCTTAAAGCTGATCTGATTTTAATGAGATTGGCCTGTTGTGTGCCAGTTGTCTTTCATTTGTTCATTTTTTGCTGTATAATAGTATCTGTCTCATATAAAGTGCTATTATTAAGTTTGATTGTGTTGTGTTTACTACACTCAAGATATATGAAAACACAACACAGGAAGAGATATGGAAACTTAACACATTTAGCACAAGTGTATAAAACCATCTGTTCCTGTGTTGTGTTTTTATAACTCTTCCTGTGTTGTGTTTTCGTATCTCTGCCTGTGTTGCGTTTTCGTATCTCTTGACTGTATTTGACTATATTTGACTGCATGTGTAATATTCAGCAGTACATGTATATTAAAGTATCATATTAACTTGTTATCATCAATATGGAATTGAGTTTTGATCATATGTACATGAAACGGTAGTGTAGTGGATAGAGTGTTGGCCGTTCACAGCAGAGGTTGTGGGCATAAACCCATCTAATATTTGACTGTCATTGTATACAGCGTTAAGCTGTATTTTGTTATAGCAAGATGCAACAAAATTTTGCTATTCTTCCAAGGGGATATAGAGCAGTTTAGTCTGTGTGCAAGCACATGCAAAAATCTTGCAAACCTCTCATGTTAATTGTCTTCCTGTGCCGTCCTCAAAAGCTGGAAAAAATGGAAAGATAGAAAAATGAGAATACCACAAATCTTTGTAAGTACTTATAGATTAATTAAGATCTACATGGAGAGAAAGCATCAGACTGGGAAACTTAAAATCAAATTAACTTGTTGAACAAGAATGTGATAGTTGTCTTTTTAAGAAGCATTGTTTAGGTTATATTTTCATATTAAAATCTAATTGTAAGCTTATTTCTTATTTTGTGAAGTGTGTGCAAATGAACTTGCAAAAATTATAGAAGTTTGGTGATGGTTTGTGGATGTATGTTCATGTACAATTTAGTCCCATCTGACTTATATTTATGGAGTACACACTAATATATACTTAAATCATTTGTAATGAAACTGAAATCTGCTGTAATTGGATGTTCTGCTTGGTGGTAGCATATATTATCATAATATGTAAAATTGTTTGGAATGATAATTGAAGTAGCTGTATGTGTTAAAACTACATCGACATAAACCCATTTTATAGTATAAATTGTTTTTATTTTGATGACTTTAACTTGGATGTTTGATTATTCCTGAACAAGTATGACATCCTCCTGGTTTGATGGTGGCATATGTATGTATGTATGTATGTACATTTAGAAATAAAAGTTACATTATTACATTATTAACAAAGAAAGTTGAGGTGCATTATTGGAGCTGATTAAGGATAAATGTTTATTAATTTGACTTCTTTTTTTTTTAAATGTTGATAAATATAATACATGTATTCTTGTATCAGTTTTAAGTATATTATCATATTTTGTACACCTCAGTTTTTTTTGTGTTTGAAAATTCAACCAATGTGGAAGCAACTTGCATTTATATATTCTGAATCTCAAGAAAAACATGAAATACAGTTGGATACCAGGACTGCATTTCACAAATAACTTATGATAAAAATCAGTGCATTTCAATTTGACCATTTCTTCATTGTATGTTCAAATTTTGAGCATCGTTTAAAATGATTGTACTTTTAGAAAATATATAATTTTTCTGCATGATTTGAATCAACTTTGGGTTAATTTGGATGAATATTAAATATGTTATGGATAAGTGTCGGTTTATATTTATGACGATTTTGTCATACGTTTTTTTTTGTGAACTGACACCAGTATTCTATTGCTTTGAAAGCCTAGTGATGTAGTATGTGCCATAAAGTATCTGTGATAATGGCTTTATGCTTGATTGTTGATGTAGTTTGGGACCAGTAAAACAGAAATCTTTGCTTTTTGTTAATTTTGTTGTGTTTTGGTCCATGTATAGTCAGTTTTACCGGTGATTCAGTTGTTCAGTATGTCACAGACTTACATAGAGAGATTGGAAACTTTCATCTCCTGACTACTTATATAGAGAGATTGAAAACTTTCATCTCCTGACTACTAATATAGAGAGATTGAAAATTTTCATCTCCTGACTACTTATATTGAGAGACAGGAAACTTTCATCTCCTGACTTCTTATATTTAGAGACAGGAAACTTTCATCTCCTGGCTACTTATATAGAAAGATTTGAAACTTTCATCTCCTGACTACTTATAGAGAGAGATTGTTAACTTTCATCTCCTGCCTGCTTATATAGAGAGAATCTAAATACTTGTATTTCTCAAACAGTTGTTCATCTATATCTTTCTATATATGTCTGTGAGTAAATGAAATAATTTATTATTGTTTTTATGGCCCTGGAAATGATTGTGGCTAATGCATAATAATGTGTTTATGCCATATCAAGGGCTTTATATAGTGCAATACTAGTCAATATAGACTCAATGTAGACAAACAAATCCAATTAGACTAGTTTTGCGCATAGTCCTCGATATATCAATGAATGTCATAAGTGTGAACTGTCTGCTATGCAGATTTGAAAATGTTACATGTACTAACTTAATATGTTTGTGAATAATTTGTGTGACCCATGCATAAATTCATTTACTGTTGTTGTGGACAAAATATCGCCAATATTTTTAGCTCGCCGGGACCATAACTCTGGATTGCATTTTGGCACAGTTATGGACCTTTTTGGACTTAGACACCCAGGGGCGAGTTTTGTTGTCTTCTGACAACTCTTGTTTAACATTTCACATGGTTATTGGTAAATTCTATTTGCAACCTCGTCATCTCACTCAAGATTACTTGCCTGTCAGGTCATGAGGCTGCTGGGGTCATGGGTTTGAGCCCAGCTTAGTCCTAAAACTTTATATCTGAAAGTTTTCCAGTAACTTAAAGAAGACAGTGGTCCTACTGAGATTCCTATATTTGTTGATATTCTGCTAGTTACCATGAAGTCCCATGTTCAAATTTGAACAAAGTGTTTGTGACAGTTTGCAATGTTACAGTTAACAGGATTTCCCAGGTGATTTCTGTAGTGCACCCATTTATTTTAAACAGTATGCAAGTACCATATGTCTTCATTATTACTGAGATACATATACATGTGTGTGTTACTTTCTGTTTGATGTGCATGATAACATGAATACTACTTAATACCGGTAGGAATCTACTACAGTCTAACATGCACACTTCTCATTGTAAAGGTCACCTTGATACAGAATCTCACATTTTGGTGCAAATGGATGTGTTTATTTGTATGCTAAGGTAAAAATGTAACTTTCTGAAAAAAATTAGATTGGTAGGTTTTGGTAGTGGAAATAACTACTGAAGAGGAACTGGTTTTAATATCAACTAGTTTCAACCCTTTCAGGGTCTTCTGAAAAAAGGTTAAATTATTTGTAAAATGCTGCATATAGATGTTGAAGTGAATTAATAAGGTGTGATTTTTTAGTAAATATTAACAGGAATAGACCTATTGATCCACATTTAAGATTTAACAGCTGTGACTATCACATACTGTAAATTGGAATGCAAATTTTTTGTGCCAGTCTGGTTTAAGTTTATGCATTAATTTTGTTGACCTATATTGTTGAAATATATTTATTTATTCAAAATAAACAAGCTTTGTTAAAACCAGTTTGATTTTGTTATGATTTTCTGTAGTGTGATCTAACTGGGCCCAGTTGTACAAACTACAAAGTGTGATCTAACTGGGCCCGGTTGTACAAACTAAAAAGTGTGATCTAACTTGGCCCAGTTGTACAAACTACAAAGTGTGATCTAACTGGGCCCGGTTGTACAAACTAAAAAGTGTGATCTAACTGGGCCCAGTTGTACAAACTACAAAGTGTGGTCTAACTGGGCCTGGTTGTACAAACTAAAAAGTGTGATCTTACTTGGCCCAGTTGTACAAACTACAAAGTGATCTAACTTGGCCCGGTTATACAAATACAAAGAGCTTTATATATTCAAAATGCAATTTATTTTTCTTCATCATATCAGAAAAAGTAGTTTCCAACTCATCGAGAGGAACGCTAAATAATTGTTTTCTTTACTTGTGTTCTAAATATCTACCAACTTCCATTTTAATCTTATGGAGGTTGTGATGGTAGCTTTTCAAATCAAAAATATAAACTACTGAGTTAAATTAAAACACTTTCCAAAATATCTTTTAATTAGACATTAAAAAAGTAGAAACTATCTAACAGGGCTCGGTTAGCTTAATTGATAGCACACAAGGGAAAGTTATCAGTTACTTGCAGAGACGTGTATGCTTGAGTACTTGTTTATCTTTCAGGATCCCAGAAAAGAGTGGTTCGGTAAACTACAAGCCCAAGATCAAGTATTCAAACAAATATTCGCAGCTCATTATTGATACCAGTGTGGGATCTATACCAAAATTGAAATCTGTTAGATCTCAGTCCTTCTTTAATATTCAACAGATTGGTTTCAATATTGATGTCAGATCTCAGTCCTGGTTTAATTTTCACCAGATTGGTATTCAATATATATGTCAGATCTTAGTCCTTGTTTAATATTCGCCAGGTTGATATTCAATATTAATGTCTGATCTCAGTCCTTGTTTAATATTCGCCAGATTGGTATACAATATTGATGTCAGATCTCAGTCCTTGTTAAATATTCGCCAGATTGATATTCAATATTGATGTCAGATCTCAGTTCTTGTTTAATATTCGCCAGGTTGATATTCAATATTAATGTCTGATCTCAGTCCTTGTTAAATATTCGCCAGATTGGTATTCAATATTGATGTCAGACTTAATCATGTTTTATTATTCGCCAGATTCATATTCAATTTTGATGTCAGATCTCAGTCCAGGTTTAATATTCGCCAGATTGGTATTCAATATTGATGTCTGATCTCAATCCAGGTTTAATATTCACCAGATTGGTATTCAATATTGATGTCAGATCTCAATTCCGGTTTAATATTCACCAGATTGATATTCAATATTGCTGTCAGATCTAAGTCCTGGTTTGATATTCACCAGGTTGATATTCAATATCAATGTCAGATCTCAGTCTTTGTTTAATATTCACCAGATGCGTATTCAATATTGATGTCAGATCTCAGTCCTTGTTTAATATTTGCAAGACTGATATTCAATATTGATGTCAGATCTCAGTCCTTGTTTAATATTTGCAAGACTGATATTCAATATTGATGTCAGATCTCAGTCCTTGTTTAATATTTGCAAGACTGATATTCAATATTGATGTCAGATCTCAGTCCTTGTTTAATATTCGCCAGATGCATATTCAATATTGATGTCAGATCTAAGTCCTTGTTTAATATTTGCAAGACTGATATTCAATATTGATGTCAGATCTCAGTCCTTGTTTAATATTTGCAAGACTGATATTCAATATTGATGTCAGATCTCAGTCCTTGTTTAATATTTGCAAGACTGATATTCAATATTGATGTCAGATCTCAGTCCTTGTTTAATATTCGCCAGATGCATATTCAATATTGATGTCAGATCTAAGTCCTTGTTTAATATTTGCAAGACTGATATTCAATATTGATGTCAGATCTCAGTCCTTGTTTAATATTCGCCAGTTGCGTATTCAATATTGATGTCAGATCTAAGTCCTTGTTTAATATTTGCAAGACTGATATTCAATATTGATGTCAAATCTCAATCCTGGTTTAATATTTGTCAGATTGGTATTCAATATTGATATAAGATCTAAGTCCTGGTTTGATACTCACCAGATTGGTATTCAATATTGATGTCAGATCTAAGTCCTGGTTTGATATTTGCCAGATCGATATTCAATATTGATGTAAGATCTAAGTCCTTGTTTAATACTGCCAGATCGATATTCAATATTGATGTAAGATCTAAGTCCTTGTTTAATATTTGCCAGATGCGTATTTAATATTGATTTCAGATCTAAGTCCTGGTTAATTATTCGGCAGATCAATATTTAATAATGATGTCAGATCTCAGTCCAGGTTTAATATTCGCCAGATTGGTATTCAATATTGATGTCAGATCCAGTCCAGGTTTAATATTCACCAGATTGGTATTCAATATTGATGTCAGATCTAAGTCCTGGTTTGATATTCGCCAGATTGATATTCAATATTGATGTCAGATCTCAGTCCTTGTTTAATATTCGCGAGATGTGTATTCAATATTGATGTCAGATCTCAGTCCTTGTTTAATATTCGCCAGATGCGTATTCAATATTGATGTCAGATCTCAGTCCTTGTTTAATATTCGCCAGATGCGTATTCAATATTGATGTCAGATCTCAGTCCTTGTTTAATATTCGCGAGATGTGTATTCAATATTGATGTCAGATCTCAGTCCTTGTTTAATATTCGCCAGATGCGTATTCAATATTGATGTCAGATCTCAGTCCTTGTTTAATATTCGCCAGATGCGTATTCAATATTGATGTCAGATCTAAGTCCTTGTTTACTATTTGCAAGATTGATATTCAATATTGATGTCAGATCTCAATCCTGGTTTAGTATTTGCCAGATTGATATTCAATATTGATGTCAGATCTAAGTCCTGGTTTAATATTCGCTAGATTGATATTCATTATTGATGTAAGATCTCTGATCTCAGAGCTGTACAAGTACAGAGGTTAGGGGATTTTCTAATTTCTATTCTGAAACTAGAACACGTGATATAAATGTTTTTGCAGGTTGGGAAAAATAAAATCGAATTTTTCTTGTAAAATTTAGTTCACCTTTATTTTAAAATATTTCAAACAAAATCTATCTCATTACTGATTTATTACATATATTAATCATAACATGTTCACCAAGCTCATTAAAATCAGATCAACTTCATACTCTACGCACTTAGCTTAAAGTTGATCTGATTTTAATGAAATTGCATGTTCACCAAATTAAACATACAAATCAATAATTTATATCTTCAATCAAAATTTTTATATAAAAATAAATAATTTAATATATATATATATAATGCTACATAAGTACTATGTATACTAATGCTGTTAACAGAGTACATTACTAAACATGGCTTCTGTTTCATCAACATTTTACTTAAATACTTAAAAACTTAACTAGGTTTTGACTGGATATTTATCTATTATTTAACCAATATCAATGAAACAATATGCAGTTTTAATGGAACCAATCTAAATTCATGATCACCTGGCTGCTTTTTTAGATAGAATTGTTTAAGTATTAAAGTATATGTTGGTGAAACAGTCGTTGTTTTACAGCGACTTTAATTAAGCTTCATAAACTTATTTAAATTACATTAAGAATAAGCTCAAATTCAGCACAGTGTCTACAAGAGCATTAATTAACACTGGATTCCAGACATCTGAACATAGTATTTTAAACTTCATTTGTGATGAATAACATCATAAATAATTATGTAATCATTTTAGAACTTTAAATGCAATATTAGAAAACTTTGTTGATACTGTTTAAATTCAGACACAAAATCTGAAGTGTAAACAAGCATGTCACGGATAACGTTGCTGGATTAAGTTTAATCAGAATATGGAATAAGATGTTTTAGTGTGATTCTTGAGTATTACATTCTTAAGTTTAATAAATTTGGATATTTATGTTGAAAACATGATACATAAATATGTTGATAGTAACTTTTGTGACACTGAGCAGCCAGGTTACTTAGTACTGGTTCTACTCAAGAAGACCTCGAGCGTGATTTGTCTTAGTTGTAATAACTTGTTTCACAATCGATGTAAAATAAATAAGAACAAAACATTAAAAACGTCTTACTCTGTAAAACATATAGACACTACTATAATCTTACCAACAGCTGACCCCACTCGAATTCTTTTGTTTGTGTTATATTTGATTTTAGTAATGTATTTGGCTAAATCATCTTTAATGACAACATATACAAACAACAAATACATGCAATTAAATTCATCGTTTTAAATAAATAAAAGTATATATTATATAGATAAAAGTGTTGAAATGTTAATTTGTAGAGTACATTTATCGAGTCCTACATATTGTTTGCAGAATTATAAATAACAATAACAGTGGTAATTTGAAGCACAAACATGCATGCTATTGGCAGTGACTTAATTACATATGTCTCTTCTTTTGGTGTTAAGTTTGATATCTAACAGTTCGACACAGTTCTTGGTGAATAAAGAGACTTCCTTACTTTAAAAAGCCAATGTTTTTATTCTTCATTAATCATTTTAATAAGGAAATAACAGCATATTTAATACACAAAAAAAAGAACAATGTTAAAACTAGTAAAAATATATCTTTTATTAATCCTTTACTCTGAGGAATGATATGTTTGATGTTAGAATTAGTAGAAATATCGTCAAGCAAGACAATTGGGTGTCAACAAAAATTTTCAAATATTATCGTGGCTAGTTGCAATTTATATGCTAACAACGTTTTGCCAAACAAACAAAAATAACTAAACAGCACAATACAGTAAGTACTACCATGTTTTAAACCGAAGCAGAAGCAGCAGATGATGCCTGATGCAAACGCTGATATGTTTATACACGCACAACAGGGACTATTTCCAAACCATACATGCACTGTGACATGCATTTAATCAACTTATTTCACTTAATTAAAAGAACTTTCACAGTGGTAAAATAGTCTAAACACATCAATGTGAATATTTATACTTGTGGGTTGATACATGCACACAAGGGGCCTATACACGTCTTTGCTGCACAAACTGTTGTTCTTCATCGTTTGTTGAAGGTGGATAAGTGCTTGCTCCTTCAGGCCAGCTACCTAGTGGCCGACCCCTCTGTAAGAAAGTAAATAAGAAAGTGCGATTGGTTGAAATATAATTTCTAGTTTAATTTAAAAATCAACAGCAGTATAATTAACATGTAGAGCCTCTCAAAAATAGGACAAGACAATTACTATACTAGGATTATGTACGTCGTAGATGGAGCATGTGGTTCAGTGGTAGAGCATCGGATTCAAGACAGGTGCCAAATTGTTGAATTATTAATAAAAAAAATATACCCCAATATATACCCATCATGTGATATAACAGGTCATCGAAACAACTTGAGACTGCTGTGATGGGAGGTGAATCATGAATGTCAAATACGACTTGTGCAGTAGGAGCAACACCAGTAGTATTGACTGCAAGTACTGGAGATTTATAAGTCACCTCACATACTTTAATTAATAAAGGTGTAAGTCAATACCTTTCCAAACAAATCTAATGTGCGAGCATCGTACAGCATGTGGGCAATTTCCTCGTCACCTCGGTGGTCTTTGTATACTGCTGCTACTCTACCATCCTGGATAAAAGGAAATATGTATCGTAATTAAGCACTGACTGACTTAGATTTGTTTAAAATATAATGCTACCATGTCCACAATATATTTCATTGTTTGATTCATTGCATATATGAATACATGAAAAAATTAAATTCAATGAAAAGTAAGTAGTCCCTGTTACATAGAATCATTTTGGTGGTGATAAAGAATGCAAAGCTTGATCACGCCGACAATAAGCAGGGCAGTGGTTTGGCAGAAAACCTGGCTAAAAATCATATTAAAGAGAAGTTTGGCGGTTTAATTTTATTTCATCAATAAATAGTACAGATCGACCATATATAATAACAAGCTCTGCAACTAGTATGTTGCCTGTCTGTCCCATTCCTTCTATGTACAAGATGTGCAATGGTCATTAATAGTGTTGGGAATCGGGGATTGTATTCACCAACCGTTCTTGAGAATATGCTTAGAATTGAGTTTGAAAATCCAAATTTCAACCTCATATATCTCGTTTGCCATGACATGTAGAATAATTGTGAGAGTTTTTTTACTATATATAAGCACGGTGCCTCTACAGCCTACAAATTTTGGTCTTAAATGGTCTCTAAATGTGTTTCCATAATTCATTCTTGAATTCAAGTCTAAGACTATTCTTAAGAATAGTTGGTGAATATGACCCAGGGACTGAATATTTCTAATCGATTAATCTGACATTTCAGATGACCGATTAACAATTAAAACAAGTCAAGATAAATTGATAGTTTCTATGTTATATATGATAACCCAAAATGGTCCCAGGAGTGTTTTTTTTTCTCTGGAAAGGAACAGAGTCATTCGTAAATTGGCGCAGAGGATTTTGATTAGCTGCTCGGCTCTATTTTCGTCCAATCAGGTGCCAGTCAGCCGATCAAATTCCTCTGCGCCAATTTACCAACTTGTTTTATTTTATTTTATTTATAAGGAAATATCAAAGAACAAAAACCAATTGTCAATGATTGTGCTAGGTGACTTTTTGGTGAACATGTGGCGATTAATCAATAAATTGGAATAGCACAAGTTATTATCACTATTTTCTGTTAATTTCCCATCAGTCAATTTTTTGGTGACTGAAATCGTTTCGAACTGAACTGGATATTACAGCACTGTTTCCGTTCAACAATCAATACTTTATTTTAGAAGAAAGAATAAAACTAAATGGCAAGGTTTTCTTGTTTATGGATGGATAGTTTGAGATATTGAACTACAAAACTGGACATCAATTCATCAAACATTTGCATTTAAAAATCAGACTCAAACTCAAAATCTAAAATTTGTGTGATTTGCTTAAAACATTTTTGTTCAAGAAATTAACACTATAGTCTAGCAAAAACATTAAATTTGTAGTCAGAAATTATCTAAAAATACTTCTCATAACTAAATGTTCGATATGAAATAGAAGCCTAATTAAACATCTCCAAGTTTTAGTTTGAGTCTGAGTTATATTAGACTCGAAACGTTTTATGAACTTCAGCTGAGATATAAAAACAAATGGTCTAACCATCATCGAGTAATACAATGTTTTCAGTTGCCATCATGAAATAAAGTATATGAGTCTACCTTGTCTACCCTGCTCTCTATTTCACTGGCATCGTTTTGTAATATCAGTCTAATGAAGGGTCTCCCTTGGGCCTCTGGTAAGGCATATGCATAATGTAGAGGGTACCTGTTACACTGTGAACATATAAAATAAACATGGTACATTGTTGAAACAAATGCTATTCCATGAAGTTTAAGGATCCATCGACATGTTCAAAGATCTATTAAGCGCAGCACTACTTACTGATTAATTACTGGTTCTATCCAGTAAGAGGAATTGAGAGAATTCATGTAAGCTCTGAGTTTTTTTGCAATCTAGCTAAAATAAATTAGTATAAAGCAAAAAGACCATTTTTGGCACATAAAGACTAAAGACTATGTAGACCAGAGTCTCTGTGAAGATTAGTATACGACATTGCGCCTCATTGTCCCTCATCTGTAACCACTGATTCAAGTGGGACAGATAGCAGTTACATGTACTTGCACTGATTTGTATGCTGGTTAATCTGCCAGGGCTCCAGGAAAGAGTGGTAATCATAAAGACCAATCGGTTGTACAGGCATGCCTTTAAACATTTAAATATAGTGTAGGAGTTGAAGACTACTGTTGATGATTTACAACTTTCCCATACGGCGATTGCTTTAAACCATGAGCTACCCTAGAAGTGAACATTAGCCAGCTGGTTCTTATTATATATTCATGGTGATACTTTGAAAACATGTTTCCAACCACAGGAATGAATAAGCATGAGTTATTTACCCCGTTTAAAAAACAGAGTTAACAATTATACCTGATCTAAGACCTTTAAACTGCTATCAATGAGGTTGTAGATTTGAGCCTAGCTAGATCCAATGAGTCGTTTAAAAACAATCACATTAGAGAACGATATGTGGCCGAGTGATCTAAAATCAACAACCTCCAATCGTAGGGAATGTGAATTCAAGCCCATCTCAGTCCAAATACATAATGTGAGAACATTTGTTAGTTACTTACGGAATGGACCAAGCCTCTACTCAGATTCTGTTATACACATCTTAGGCCATTCTCCACCTGTACAACTGAATGTCATGTATAACCAATCAGCCTATTGTTTTAAAAATGGCTAAACTCATTTTGATGTCTTTTTCTATGTTCAAAATAGCCAGTTTTATGTGCAACAATATCTGTAACAAACATTGTGAAGCACATGGTTCAGTGGTAGAGCATCTGATCCAAGACCATGAATTTGATCCTCTGCCTTGGCTTCATGCAAGGCACTTCATCTGCATATGCTTAGTATGTGTTCTTCTTAGAAAGATTTCGAGTGGTATTTGTTTATATTGTAAAAACTTGTTTCACAATCATTGTAAAATAAATAAGTTTAATCTACTAACAACATTAACAGTGAAGAGAGTATACTTGTTCATGCTTACATTATCTGCCATTCTGCGGAGGGCAGGTCTTTCTATGCACAACAAATCTGCGGCGTTGAACTGATTAAACACTATTGCCCGAATCAGTGCTGTGTAACCATTCTAGAAAAGAAACAGAATATAATAATATGGTTCACAATATGTATATTTTATTTGCATTTTCAACACCCCCGTATTTCACACCCGTATTTCTATAATTAAATCTGTATAAAAATAATATAGAGCCAATTATAGAAGCAAGTGCTTTAAATGTGATTGTGCTGCTTTATTTACGATTGCATACCTTGTCTTGGTAATTTGCGTCATTGAGCTGTTTGATTTCTTTAGTCAGTCCATTTGCAGCTGCAGTGAATAAGCTAATGGCGTGATTCTGAAAAAAGGAAAGTCGTATTTATTTGGTTATATTTTAATTACATAACTCATGTTGTTTTAATTCAAGTAAAATATGAATGTTAACAAAATCAAGATATTAAATATTAGCACTTATTTGTATTAGGTTTAACGCAATTCTAATTTATGTCTTTTATAATTTCCAGTCTCAGGCCCGGTGGTATAAAAGGTGCTGTTGGAGGTTCAGGTCTAGTTTAGTCCAAAATCTTTATGTTAAAAATGTATCAGTGACATGAAATATACAATATGTAATGGTTTAAACATGACGATAACACTCATTCAGAAATGTCAATTTAATTTCACTTGGGAACACTAGAATTTACATGCTCCTGTTTGACTTCTACACATGTGACAATACAATTTTCATGTGTATTCAATGAAATAGAATTATGTTTCACTCAAACAAATCATTATTATCTACATCTAAATAGATTTATGAGACAACCCATAATACCTCACAAGTTATTGATACAGTTGTCACATAAACCTTCATTTATGTGTGGGTGCAAACTTAAACTTGTATGTGAGATATTGTGTTCTTATGAATTGTGAGATATTGAATACCACACAGGTTGTAAGATATCGAGCCCACACGGGTTGTGAGATATTGAGCCCACACGAGTTGTGCGATATTGAATACCATGGATGATATAAAAGTAAACAGTTTACTTGTGTTTTGTCGACATCAATCCACGTCTTCACATTGTGGTCTTCCGCTGCTTTGTTCATTTTCTGTTCTAAAGAATCGCCAGACTGAAATTATGGAATGTTAAACAACTGTAAACTTTTGTAATTTTACTAACTGGCGCACAACTTTCAACATTTGTATTAAATATATAATAATCTTTTTGTTTACAAAGTCACCGAGAAATACCTAAATCCGATAGAAATTCACAAGTCCTTATCTGGAATGTGGGAAGTATACGCAATAAAAGAGTAACAATCAAAGGGATGTATTGTTAATGCCGCCGATGCATCTAAAGTACACTTATGTTTTAGGTAAAACACAAAATGTAGCAGTCATGAAAAATGTTTTTGGTCTAAATTAGAGATTTTTAAGTATTAAACATAAACGTCGAGCTCATACGCATTACTTAAAGTCGGGTTCCGCCAAATGACTGACTGAAATTAGCCGGGCTTTGCGCATATTAAAATACGAATTTTTAGCCTTTACATTAGTGAAATGTGTTATGTAACTGTAGTACAAACTTGTATGTTGTAATGTTGATGAAATCATTAGTAAAGTACTCATTTCTATAAAACATTTTGGTATGGATTATCATACCCATAATTAAATACAGGAAGGTTCATTTAATTCCTTGTAAATGTAATGTTTCTACTAAAACATACACAGTTTATCAGCAAGTTTTTACAATCAACAAAGACTCTGATGATATACAGTACTTAACCTGCCAGTTGATCACATGCTTTTAGAGAAAAAAACAGGATTTTGTTACACATATGGCACACCAATGTTAGTTTGTTAAGACTTCTGACATAATTTTTTTATTTTAATAATTTTAATAAACATGTATTAAGGGGAAGGCATCTGGTTTAATACATTTAGGATTACTTTGTCTGGTGAGATAATTCTTTAAACTAATCCATATAAAAGTTATTTCCTTCTCAGTAACGCTGGGAGTATACCATTCTGTTAAATAGTAACAGTTACGAGCACGGTGATTGGTCAGTTGTTTCAATGAAAGTTTGAATGACATCAGAGTTAAGTAAGCATTCAATTGCTATGATTTGTGGGACAGGCATAGAATTCCCAGCTTTTTTCATTAATGGTTAATAGACCTGATTGGGAAGATATCAGGTTTTGGGATGAACTAATGTGACTTGGAATATGGGTGTTTTGCTCTCATCCAATACAATAACTTTTTGTGAAACATTTCAAGTATTCGTAGTAGTGAACAATGTTAGATACGTTTCAGTGCCATGAGTGCATAATTATGCAAGTATAGGATGTCATTTGTGAAATTGAGAACATTTCCCGCTTTTGGTGCTAACTGGACTCTACCGGGTTCTGCTTTAATGTTGTATCAACAATGCATGCATAGGCCAGGTATAATTGGGTGGGGAGAGGAGTGCAAATTATAACAATGAGCACTTTAATCATTATTTTGTATTGAACTTGGGTCAGATCAGGTCAGATCAAAGATATCAGTAACATTCAAAACAAAGTTCCTTCTATATACCTCTGACTCTGCTTTCATCTGCAATACAACATTAAATAAAGGCCATTGAATGTAATAACATAGTAATATCTATAGTTTTTATATTTAAAGTTGGTCTGATTTCATTTTGACACAACCCTCAGTTACTTGCTTTACACAATATATAATCTATACAATAAACATCCCATAGTTACTGTAGCACTTCTAGGAGGATCAAATATAGTATATAAAAGGTAGTATATCAGGAAAAACACTTTAAATAGTAAAAAAGCATCTCATTATCAAGAATAAATAAACTCCAATGGTTCGGTATATCAACTCCACCCAAACGCGACAAGTACACTATTTCAATCGGAGTGGTCAACTTTAAATGTAATAATAGACAGCAATGACATACTGCTTGATGACCTTCACGTCGTCACTCAGACTTGTTCTAAGATGAGACAAATTCTACAGTATGCAAACCAGTATGATGGATTAAATCAAAATCAAAAGATGAAATCATGTGATCAGATGCATCACAAACTATGTTTCAATTTAAGTGGGAAATCTCTCTTAATCTTATCTGGGCAAGCAAGCCAAGGTAAGTAAGAAACCCTTTTCACCTATTATTTGATAGCTATAGTTATGGAAATACGGGGTCAGTGAGTATATATAGGCATGATAAAGTGGGAAAAATTGTTTTAGCCAATTATGAAATTTGGAAAAAAATCACGATTTAGATCTTCTTCCTTTAATATAATATATTTGTATATAAATAAATTTTACTTCATACATAAGAAGAAGGACAATGTTACTGGAGAACTGAAATATGCTGGCTAATTATACAATTTTGTGTTCAAACACTTTTTAAATACGCCAGAATTTTTTTTTTATACACCATCATAATTTGATAGTTTACATATACGTACCATCACAACTTGGTATTTTATATACCATTACAACTTGATATTTTATAAACAATAACAACTTGATATTTCATGTACCATCACAACTTGGTATTATAAATACCATTACAACTTGATATTTTATATACCATCACAGCTTTATATTTTATATATCATTACAACTTGATATTTTATATACCATTACAGTTTGATATTTTATATATCATCACAGCTTGATATTTTATATACCATTACAGTTTGATATTTTATATACCATCACAGCTTGATATTTTATATACCATTATAGCTTGATATTTTATATACCATCACAGCTTGATATTTTATATACAATCACAGCTTGATATTTTATATACCATCACAACTTGATATTTTATATACCATTACAGCTTGATATTTCATATACAATCACAGCTGATATTTCATATACAATCACAGCTTGATATTTTATATACCATTATAGCTTGATATTTTGTATACCATCACAACTTGATATTTTATATACCATTACAGCTTGATATTCCATATACAATCATAACTTGGTACTTTATATACCATCACAGCTTGATATTTTATATACAATCACAACTTGATATTTTATATACCATCACAGCTTGATATTTTATATACCATCACAGCTTGATATTTTATATACCATTACAACTTGACATTTTATACGCAATCACAGTTTAATGTTTTATATACCATAACAGCTTGATATTTTATATACCATCACAGCTTGATATTTTATATACCATTACAGCTTGATATTTTATATACCATCACAGCTTGATATATTATATACAATCACAACTTGATATTTTATATAACATCACAACTTGATATTTTATATACCATCACAGCTTGATATTTTATACACAATCACAGCTTGATATTTTATATACAATCACAACTTGATATTTTATATAACATCACAACTTGATATTTTATATACCATCACTTGATATTTTATATAACATCACAACTTGATATTTTATATACCATCACAGCTTGATATTTTATATACCATCACAGCTTGATATTTTATATACCATCACAACTTGATATTTTATATACAATCACAGCTTGATATTTTATATAACATCACAACTTGATATTTTAAATACCATTACAGCTTGATATTTTATATACCATCACAACTTGATATTTTATATACCATTACAGCTTGATATTTTATATACAATCACAACTTGATATTTTATATACAATCACAACTTGATATTTTATATACCATTACATCTTGGTATTTTATATACTATCACAACTTTATATTTTATATAACATCACAACTTGATATTTTATATACAATCACAACTTGATATTTTATATAACATCACAACTTGATATTTTAAATACCATTACAGATTGATATTTTATATACCATCACAACTTGATATTTTATATACCATTACAGCTTGATATTTTATATACAATCACAACTTGATATTTTATATACAATCATAACTTGATATTTTATATACCATTACATCTTGATATTTTATATACTATCACAACTTGATATTTTATATACCATCACAACTTGATATTTTATATACCATTACAACTTGATATTTTATATACTATCACAACTTGATATTTTATATACTATCACAACTTGATATTTTATATACCATTACATCTTGATATTTTATATACCATCACAACTTGATGTTTTATATACCATTACAGCTTGATATTTTATATACCATCACAACTTGATATTTTATATACAAATACAACTTGATATTTTATATACCATCTAAGCTTGATATTTTATATACCATTACAGCTTGATATTTTATATACAATCACAACTTGATATTTTATATACCATTACAACTTAATATTTTATATACCATCTAAGCTTGATATTTTATATACCATCACAACTTGATATTTTATATACCATTATAACTTGATATTGTATATACCATCTAAGCTTGATATTTTATATACCATCACAACTTAATATTTTATATACCATTTCAACTTGATATGTTATATACCCTTGAGCAAGACAAGCTTTCCGAATACGCTAAATACTTGTGCATAATTTGTCTAAGTTGGAAGTATGTGTTTCACAATCGATGTAAAATAAATAAGTTTGAAAAATAACTCACATCATCAGCAATATTTAATAGCTCTTTTGGATAGAACGCCACAGGAAACAACTGCAACACTATGGCTGGAAGTTCATTTAAAATAAACTGAAACATAAACGGGATAATTGCTAAGTAGTGTTGAAGAATAAAATGATCATTTTTCATTTTAGATAATTCTTTTATTTCTTTTCATAATCTGGCAAAGCATAAATAATTTCTTTTGCCAATGTTAAAATACAAGTTTATGTTTCTTAAACACATGAATATTTCTGCTCATGAAAACTCACCTGGGTGATTTAGATCATTACATTGTTACTGACATTGATAATTATCTTGGTTCTTAGTCTAACACAAGCCAATTGAAGGAGCATGTCATGTATAAAAAATGTCCATATCACATCAATATAACACACACACACATTTGTATATATATATATATAAATCATTTCAGATTCATTTGTCTAACTAGCACAAAAAACAAACTAAACTACGTACACGATCTATAACTTTCACCACACTGGTCCGTCCTCGGTTTTCAGCGATTTCTCGAGCAGTTAAACCTTCCCTATTTCTATCTAATAACGAGTAGCCTCCCCTGACCTTGATGAGCCAGTGAACTGTCTGTGAATCCACATCTTCCTCTATCGCCCGCAGTAATGGTGTGTTTCCATTCTAAATATAGTAAATAAGACTAATGTTACTGGTGGACAACGGTTGTGATTGACTTACCTTTGCTATGTGTAGCTTGTCACTGAACAAGACACATTATCTGCTTATGCTAAGTACCAGTTCTACTCAGGAAGCCTTAGAGCGTGATTTGTCTTAATTGGAAGAACTTATTTCACATTCCCCGTTAAATAAATAAGTTTGAAAACAACAATAATGTTTCAATAACAAATCATGAGCGAAATTGACAATGGCACCATATAAACTCAGTATTAGATACCAAGATCAAGACAGTGCTGGAACACAGCTCCAGTCACATGGTTGTTTGACTAAAGATTGTAACAATCGGGTTGTTGAATAAGAGTACCATTTTGTTGTGTTATACTTTTGATAATTATATTCAGACTAAACATTTAGACAGCATTACTTGTTGGCTTGCTTTTACTACATAACGTTTCTTCTAAAAATGCGAGGAAATGTTGTAACGTAATATCAAAAAAGTATCTAAAGCAGTGCGGTTGTCTAATGGATAGAGTGTTGGCCACCCACGCCGGAGGTTGTGGGTTCCATCCCAAGCTCGACCCAATGCCTCTTGTAAAACAACACTCAGTACCCAGGAAGCGGACTCTAGAGCGGTTCATATAAGCTCTGAGCTTTCATCACAATCAAGCTAAAATAAATTAGTATAAACTAAAATAGTATTTGTAAAGTGCTAGACATATAAAAATAAATGAGAATATGTTGTCGTTGTCAGTTCTCTGTATATGGCCAAATGTGAGATACTGGTATTGACAATTGTCTAATAAACTTGAATATAAAAAAAATGAAGCTAAGAGGTCTATATATAAAATAAAATAAGTCACCTTTTACCACTAGTGATGTTTTATTGCAGTATATGCTATGCCAGCGTTTGCTCTACTCATATGCAGCAAGAAATCGCAGCCTCTATGAATCATCTTAAAAATATTTTGAACCAAATTACAGGACTTTATTTTCAGCGCAAGAATTATGTTACAGTCACAAAATGACACAACTGTGTAGTGATATATTGAGCGACATACATATATTTGTATATTTGTTATAGTTACCACATCTTTTTCTTCATGTTCCCTATTGTCTGATAAGACCGTCTGTAGAAATTTAACAATATTCACATCTAAGTCCCGGCGTAATGCTTTTTGGAACAGTGGTACAGTAACATCAGACTGTAACAGAAGACAACAGTTAAAGGTTATGCTGATGCTCTTCCCCATGTCATCTATAATAAAAATGACACAGTCTCTCCCTTAAGTATGTCAACGTCATATCTCTAACTCCTTGGGTACGTGGTAATTAAACAATAAACGAATATTGTTTTTAATTAGCTTACTATGTGCGTATCGTTAAATGTATACCTGCACATGTAATAATTTTAATTCTTTATTTGGAATACTTTTGTATGCAACCTCGGAGTAGTGTTCAAACTAAACTAAATACCAATGACCTTTCATTTGAAAAAAAAACAGAGTAGCAACATCAACGTTTGCCTTTTTCATGTTTTCTTAATCCCGTTTTGCTTTGGGTTTTTTTTTGTTGTTGTTCTCTGGATTGACTATAGTAACCTAAAAACGATGCCTGATTACATTTATTTAATTTTTCAATACAATTCAATTCAATAGATTATCACCCAATTCATGGTATACATGACAATATAAGTAATAAAAAAATACCCACACTATACAAAAAAGGCTAATTACATATGCTCAGAAACTAGAATAATATAAAATACTAGTTATAATTCTGTCAACGGGAGAGTACCCTACATTTAAGAAACTATAAATACAATGAAATAATCCAGACCATACAATATTATATAATGAAACAGTCATAATAGTAGAACTCAGCGACATTGACATATGCAAGTTATCAGTTATGTTCACATCTTATTCTGAACTCACAACTATAACTGTTACACTTATTTCAATGTCAGTTAAATTGTATAAAGATGACACAATTTTCTGTATTCTACAATATTTTTTTATGTTCATTACTTCATGAAAATTATAAGTAAGCCCCCTATTGTATCTTCTGTAGTATGTTTCTCTTAGAAGGTGTTTTCTACTAGAACATAGACTGACAAATAAATCAAAATAAATACATATATTAATTAATTAATACCTGTTCGTGTTCCCTGACCCTAATTTGAGCCACGTATGCACCATTGTAAACTAACAGCTTTACCAAATCAAAATTGTTGACTTCTATCGCATGGCTCAACAAAGTTTTCCCTAAATGGTCCTGAAACAATTGACAAAATGACGTATCCAACAAATGACAATACAACAATGTCACTTAACAAAATATAAACTCGGATAATGCTAATCTATTATGACTACATGTTGATAAGCATCATTTAAAGAATACAGCTTCCAGAATCATAAAGCATGTGTAGTTTTACTCTCCAATTGGATGTGGTATTTCTAAATAGGTGAGACAATTAAATTCACAACAACGGAATATACGATTTTTTTTATCTTTTCAGATGCTTATTCACAATGCGTGATATATATATATATATATATATGGAGATAATTATTTGCGAATAACCAAGACATAAATATACAGACCAGACTACGACAAGTGCGCCTAGCTACAGTGCAAACCATAGACACAATATCAAAGCCTCTGCCAAACCATTAAATTTGGTGTCGACCATGACTTATATGCTATGGAATTACATGGAACACATCTGGACTGAGTGGACAAATTTACATACATAAACTGATAGCTTTATATGAGTAGGATCCAGTTAAGGATTCATGACTACTCACATGCTATATAATGGACAGATTTATAAATCCGTTGGATCATAGAGATACAGTGAATTCATATATATATTTAGTTTCATAAAGGGAGATAATTAAATTCACAACAATGGAATTTACAATTTTTGGGATCTTTTGCAGATGCTCATTCACAATGCATGATATTTATATGGAGAAAATTATTTGTGAATACTCAAGACATAAATATACAGATCAGACTACGGCGAGCGCGCCTAGCTACAATGCAAACCTTAGACACAATATCAAAGCCTCTGCCAAACCAATAAATTTGGTGTCGACCATGACTTATATACTATGGATTTACATGCAACACATCTGGACTGGACGGACAGATTTACATACATAAACTGATAGCTTTATATTAGTAGGATCCAGTTAAGGATTCATGACTACTCACATGCTATATAAAGGACAGATTTATAAACCTGTTGGATCATAGAGATACAGTGAATTTATATATATATATAATTACATGTGTATTTGAAGTCAACAAGAGCAATATAATATTATACGTGCTGTACTACGGTTGATGTCGTGAGTTCGAACCCAGCTTATTCCAAAAACTTTATGTAAGAAAGTTACTTGCAAAGGGATGATGGTTCTACTCAGATTCATTCTGAGCTCTTTCTCCACCAATAAAAAACTGGATATGCCATATGTAACTTGTTATGTGTTGAAATTACCGTTAAACCTCATTCAGAAAAAAATGCTGTAGATCTACTGGAAAAATGATAACATTATGAAATATATAACAAAAAATTATACTAAACTTAAAGAAATTGATAAGCAATGATATAAAAGTTAAAATTTATATTGAAACTCTGTGTGATTTTATTGTAACCAGGTATTGGATGGATTGTAAGTAAATAAGTGCAATGTGATATTTCATACATTCATATAGTATGAGCTCAATATAAATCTGTGAGATTCAAATTCAGTGTTGTAATTATTTTAGTGTTGTCTACTTGAATACTTGGCATCATTTTTATGCCATCAAGAATTAATAGACGAACAGTTAACCTAGCCACTCATTACTGGGATCCTGGAGGTTAACCAGTACTCGAGCACACCTATCTCAACAAATAACTGATACTTTTCCCACTTAAATCAGTGGTGAGATACATGTGGCAATCATCACGCAGACTATGGCCAGATGTGCATTCAAACACAATCCCTGGATTGAGTCAGACGCTATACCGACTATGCTAATCGGGACCAACAGCTGAAGTAAGTGTTTGGAGTGAGTAAGTGTTATATGTACTTATTGCTACTACAATCAAGAACAGAATCGCTTTATTAGGAAGGTCATTTTTGTTTGGGATAACAGGTCCAATTAATCACTTTTTGTAAACCACATTTCCATTGGCCCATTGACAGTAATGTGTGCGGTCGACATGTTTCTATTTTACCGGTAAACTCTGCAACAGAACGTTCTTGAGCAGAGGTCAGACTATTATACAACAATCATAGTAATTATGATACAAAAGTTAGTGCCAGGGGACATGACAGAAGGGTGTTGTGCAAATTACATATTTTTATGTAACAAGGTACAATTATGTTATGTTCTGTTTATTTTGATATACACACACATAACTGAATAAAATGATGGCAAGAAAACACTTACCCTAAACCTGACATTAACTGTGAGGTCTTTATTTTCACACAGTACGTTCTTGGCGCGTGTTACATCCTCGCACAATACGGCATGGATCAACTCCTAGTAATACAAACAATATAGGTGTCACTTCACAGTTGAATTTTGTTCTGTATAAAATAATGTCTAGGATTTCCACGTTATATAAAATCCACATAGAAAAATTTAAAATTATTTTTTCATAACAGGAATGTATCTAAAACATAACAATGAACAATAACCAGTGAGTTAACCAGTTTTTTAAGACAGTTTAGTGACACCCACAAGTCCTCAAATGCTCCTCAACACACCCATTTGTTAAAATGATATAAAAATAACTTTTACAACAAAAGAGCTGTCTTATTGCAGTATATACTATGTCAGCCTGTGCTCTTCTCATCTGCATTAAGAAATCGAGCCCTATGAACAATTTTGAAAATAGTTAAAACCAAATTATACTGGACTCTTTTTAGCACAAGAATAATGTCACCACCACTAAAGAGGGACACAACTATGAGGCGAGATGTTCATAGCCATGTTTATTTACCCGCACCTGCCTTTCACATAATATATGTTTAGAGCATATTTCAGTAATCAGTATTTCTATTTTCATTACATATTCATATGCAACACCTAAACGTTTTTTTGGCTTTGCTTTTTGTTTTGGTCAGGCATAGGGGACACTCTGATCACTGTTACTGTCACTTGTAGTTCAATCCCAAGACAATACGTCATCTCGAATCTGTAACACTCCCAGCAAAAAGTATTTCTAGTGTGAAAAACTACTTACACTTGTAGGTTTATAGTTGGATAAAACTCGATATGAATTTTTGGCAGCATCTCTTTCTTCCTTGCTAGAAGGTGTTTCAGTATTCTCTTGAGTAAATTCCAGCAAAGTTTTGTCATTCTAAAATAAAAAAAATAAAGACATTTATCCCAATCTAAAACATAATTGGAATAAAAAAATCCAAACAAAATCGTTTATACACCGAATGGTCTCAAACCATGACGTCAGTATACCGTTCCACGTTTGTATAAAGAATGGTTTCAAACCATGACATCAGTACACTGTCTCAAGTTTGTATAAAAAACAGTCAAAAACCATGACATCTGTATACTGTCCCACGTTTGTATAAAGAATGGTCTCAAACCATGACGTCAGTACACAGTCTCACGTTTGTATAAAAACAGTCAAAATCAATGACGTCTGTATACCGTCCCACGTTTGTATAAAGAATGGTCCAAAACCATGACATGAGTACAATGTCTCATGTTTGTATATAAAATAGTCCAAAACCATGACGTCAGTATACTGCCCCACGTTTGTATAAAGAATGGTACAAACAAAATCATTTATATACCGAATGATCTCAAACCATGACGTCAGTATACTGTCCCACGCTTGTATAAAGAATGGTCTCAAACCATGACGTCAGTACACCGTCTCTTGTTTGTATAAAAACAATCAAAAACCATGACGTCTGTACACCGTCTCTTGTTTGTATAAAGAATGGTCCAAAACCATGACGTCAATACACAGTCTAACGTTTGTATATAAAATAGTCTAAAACCATGACGTCAGTGTACTGCCCCATGTTTGTATATAGAACGGTCCAAAACCATGACGCCAATACACGATCCCACGGTTGTATACATAATATTATAGAACTGTGACGTTAATTAACTGTCTCACTTTTATAATCTGTTATTTTAATTAAACCCCACAGTGTGCTAGTTTCAATACTTCAATTGAGCACACTATTCCATTTTTCATAGAATACCATGACCTTCAGTAGATCATCGGTTGACTTCCTCAGCCAATGAAATTGATCCAGGAATGAGTAAGTAGATCAATAGCTAAGCCAGTTAGAAATTATGTGAAAATTCCATATCAACTTCTAACCTATACATAGAACAAAACCATGATGTCAACAGCGTTTACTTATAGAATAATATTTAACCATAACATCCATCTATTGTCTTGAGGAACGTTAATACCGATATCGGTCTATATATATAAAGATTTTTTAAAAAAAATATTCTGGGTCGTTAGCGTTAGTATATAATCATGTAGAATATATGGATCCATGTATTAAACTATAATATTACTGTTATGGGAACTGGTGATATTACCAATTGGGTTGTGCGTTAATCATACAATTATTAATATGCAAATAAAACAATCGTTCAAATCAATGAAAGTTAATTAAATACAAATAAATAATGATGTTTTAAAGATTATCCGTTTAAGGTGTTATTTCTCCATAACTTATATTTATTTTTTAGCATCTAGAATATAAATTGTAATTTGTTACAAATGTAACTTAAATAATATTACACAAAGAGAGCTGAGACCATTTTATCAAATGTTATCAAGTTGACCCAATATAACAAATAAAACTAAGCAATGCCAATTTGAAAACGAGACAAAATAAGTTAATGAACATTTATAAATTAGTTTAATACATACCTTGGTTTTGATATTAAAGCGTCATTAGCAACATCTATACTTACACGTGAGATTGGTTCAAAACATTTCAGAAGCTATACATACCTTGGTTTTGGTATGAAAGCATCATTAGCAACATCTATACTTACTCTTGAGATTGGTTCAAAACATTTCAGAAGCTATACATACCTTGGTTTTGGTATGAAAGCGTCATTAGCAACATCTATACTTACTCTTGAGATTGGTTCAAAACATTTCAGAAGCTATACATACCTTGGTTTTGGTATGAAAGCATCATTAGCAACATCTATACTTCTATACTTACTCTTGAGATTGGTTCAAAACATTTCAGAAGCTATTCATACCTTGGTTTTGGTATGAAAGCATCATAAGCAACATCTATACTTACTCTTGAGATTGGTTCAAAACATTTCAGAAGCTATACATACCTTGGTTTTGGTATGAAAGCGTCATTAGCAACATCTATACTTACTCTTGAGATTGGTTCAAAACATTTCAGAAGCTATACATACCTTGGTTTTGGTATGAAAGCATCATTAGCAACATCTATACTTCTATACTTACTCTTGAGATTGGTTCAAAACATTTCAGAAGCTATACATACCTTTGGTTTTGGTATGAAAGCATCATTATCAACATCTATACTTACTCTTGAGATTGGTTCAAAACATTTCAGAAGCTATACATACCTTGGTTTTGGTATGAAAGCATCATTAGCAACATCTATACTTCTATACTTACTCTTGAGATTGGTTCAAAACATTTCAGAAGCTATTCATACCTTGGTTTTGGTATGAAAGCATCATTAGCAACATCTATACTTACTCTTGAGATTGTTTCAAAACATTTCAGAAGCTATACATACCTTGGTTTTGGTATGAAAGCGTCATTAGCAACATCTATACTTACTCTTGAGATTGGTTCAAAACATTTCAGAAGCTATACATACCTTGGTTTTGGTATGAAAGCATCATTAGCAACATCTATACTTCTATACTTACTCTTGAGATTGGTTCAAAACATTTCAGAAGCTATACATACCTTTGGTTTTGGTATGAAAGCATCATTAGCAACATCTATACTTACTCTTGAGATTGGTTCAAAACATTTCAGAAGCTATACATACCTTGGTTTTGGTATGAAAGCATCATTAGCAACATCTATACTTGTATACTTACTCTTGAGATTGGTTCAAAACATTTCAGAAGCTATACATACCTTGGTTTTGGTATGAAAGCGTCATTAGCAACATCTATACTTACTCTTGAGATTGGTTCAAAACATTTAAGAAACTATACATACCTTGGTTTTGTTATGAAAGCGTCATTAGCAACATCTATACTTACTCTTGAGATTGGTTCAAAACATTTAAGAAACTATACATACCTTTGGTTTTGGTATACCGATGCACCAGCAGCATCTATAGGAACTCTCTGCATTGATTCAAAACATTGTACAAGCATGATACATAACTTGACTATCTCAAACCGCATTATACATACCGTCACTATACTGTGTATAAACTGATCTCAAACCATTTATATATATATATATATATATATATATATAGAGAGAGAGAGAGAGAGAGAGAGAGAGAGAGAGAGAGATGAAAAGAGAGAGAGAGAGAGAGAGAGAGAGAGAGAGAGAGAGAGAGAGGTTGTTGTATCGAGTCGCACTCACTCCAAAATCTTTATGTAAGAAAGTTTATTAGTTAATTGCCTAAGGACTGTGGTTCTACTCAGATTCATTCTGAGGACGTCTTCCACCTATATAATTGGATATGTCACCATATATAACATAAAATGTGTTAAAAATGGCGTTAAATCCCATTCAAAAAAGCATGAATGTATTTTATCTGTACTAATTGCTTCTTCTGTATGCACATTTATTTGCATCAAAAGTTTTCATTATATGCACCTTAACTTTGACTTGAGTGACATTTAAATTCTAACAAGTATGTATATATATATACCTTGACTCTGCACTTATGAGCGTTACACCAGTTGCGTTTATGCACGCGCAACAACTTGTTGTAGTCAGATTTCTGAACTGCTTGTACCGCATCAAGCTATAAAATGATAACACATACTCTAATATCTAGCCAATCAAATCAAATGCCATTATTTGCTACAAATAAATATCTAACTAATGAAATAATACTTAAAACAGCTAATGGCTTGTCAATGAATGAATGTGATGAAATTATGTTAGTTGTTAAGTCAGTCACACATTTAGAAAAATAAGGAAAATTACATTTTCTTAAGAGTATTATATGTGTTATTTTCAAAGGTGTATACACATCTGCAAAATCCAATTTTGCTCATAATGAATTACAAAGAAATATAAGATATATATATATATATATATATATACACACATCTAAACATATACACATTCCAAGAGTGTCCATAGTTAATTAGAATATTAGATGTATATCCATATGCAAATCCCAAGAGTGTCCACAATAAATTACAATATTAGATGTATACACATCTGAAAAACCCAAGATTGCCCATAATAAATTACAATGAAATAGTGTATGTATATGTATACACATCTGCAAATTCCAAGATTGCCAATAATAAATTACAACGAAATATTAGATATATATGTATACACATCTGCAATTCCAATTTAGATTGCCCGTTATAACCTACAAAAATATTAGATGTATTCGCTTTACAAATTTCAAGATTGTCCATAATAAATTACAAAGAATCAATAGTTGTATACACTTCTGCAAATTGTAATAATGCCCATAATAAATAAAAGCAGGATTATGTTTAAAACTTTTAAGATTATAATGTTTTTTTTTTCTTTTTTGTTTGGTTTGATGTCTTTGCTCCAAGAGTCAATTATCATATCTTTTTAAAACATATCTATCTTTGATTCAATTGGAATTATACAATTCTTCAACATATGTATATATTTATTTCTTTGTTAATGTGATTATTTTACTGGCCTAATAATACACGTTTTAGTGTTGGTTAAACGATCATCTCATTTAAGGAAGAACCAACATGATTTCATTTCGTAACACACAGTTTGGCCTTAAAATAATTTCAATTCAGTTATAATGTTTGTTAACAATCAAATACTGGCATATCTTAGTGTGAAAAAGTGTACATAGAATGTAATAACTATGTTCTTGTTTTCTTCGGACACATTGCTCCTGAATCACCAAAAATTAGTTTTTAAGTTCTATAAAGTATATTCCAATTATAAAAAGTATTTCAGCACTCATGATAAGTTTGAAGTCTATTCAGAGACAACTTTCACTGAATGGCAGTTGTCTCCTTTGCACCGATCAAACTACTGTACAATAGTCTTACGCCTACTTGGCCAGTATGATACATGTATTATTGCAGATTTTAGCGGGGGGAAATATGTCAGTCTGCAAACCTTACGATTGCTTAGCCAATCGAAACACCAAAATGTTTGTAAGCTGTATTTCCAGTAACCTAATTACAGTAATTAGTTCACTTAAAATATAGCTTACAAACATTGATGATTTAGACTGTAAACAAAAATGATGCTGCAAAACATTTTTGGTCTTAATGATAGACGTGACCGCCATCGACCAATGGAAATGGTGTAACGTATCGTTAGGCAAGTAGAAAATTTTATAGCCCAAAAAAAGGGAATGAGCAACAGACAAAGATGAAAGCGAGGAAAAAGTTCTCTGACTAGGGAGCGTGCGCATTTTTATACTTATTACCTTATAACACAGTTAAAATATAGTTCTACTATTAAAAATAAAATGCATTAATCAAATATATCACAATTAGCAAAGTTGTAAAGTCAAACAAAATTAATAACAAAGGGTAAATTAGCAGAGCATCTAGGCAAGTCACACAGTTTATGTTACTATGGCAACAGATACCTTACAAATAGCAGCGACATTACACCAAAAGCTTTTGAATTTTAGAAGTAAGCGACTATCACTTTTAGTAACTGCATACATAAGTCCTTCCTATGGAGAGATAAGGGAAAAACACATTAAAATAGCAATGGGGTATGAATATACATTGTCGGTGTGATCCAGGTTCAAACTTTATTTATTACACTTTAGAAATAAGCGAGAACAGTGCATTCCCAACAAACATTCAATAACACACACACACACACACACACACACACACGCACACGCACATGCGCACACACACACATACACACACACACACACACACACACACACACACCCTTCAATGATCAATGTTAGTTCAGTATTCCTTCGAATAAAAAAAATAGTGAAACACACCAAAATGATAGCTCGCGCATGTATACATGGCTATGAAGAAAATTGATTTCTGACAAAAGTTCCAGTATTTAATGGATAGTATTTACTAAAAAAGGAGGTTATTATTATACATGTAAAAAACTAAGAAACCCGACAGACATCAGTTAATATTGTCATATTCAACTGATTTTCTAAAAAGCATGTGTCGTAGATAATCAAAACTAACAGCAAGCACGTCTAGAAAAGAGAACTTTCTCCCTTTTCCTACATTACTAAATACAATTTAAGTTTTATCTTCCTTTTCCAATCATGACTAAAGACTCTAGTATAAGTGTTATCTCCCTTTTCCAATCATGACTAAACACTCTGTTATATAAGTGTTAGCTCCCTTTCCCAATCATGACTAAAGAACCAATCATCACTAAATACACTCTAATATAAATATTATCTCCTTTTCCAATCATCACTAAAAACTCTCTAATTATGTGTTATCTCCCTTTTCCAACAGTTCTAAAGACTCAATAATATAAGTGTTATCTCCCTTTTCCAATCATGACTAATGACTCTCTAATATAAGTGTTATCTCCCTTTTCCAATCATGACTAAATACACTCTAATATAAGTGTTATCTCCATTTTCCAATAATGCTTAAAGATCTCTACTATAAGTGTTATCTCCCTTTTCCAACATAACTGAAGACTATCTTATATAAGTGTTATCTCCCTTTTCTAATCATGACTTATGACTCTCTAATATAAGTGTTATCTCCCTTTTCTAATATTACTAAAGACTCTCTAATATAAGTGCTATCTCCCTTTTCCAATCATGACTAAAGAATCTCTAATATAAGTGTTATCACCCTTTTCCAATATTACTAAAGACTCTCTAATATAAGTGCTATCTCCCTTTTCCAATCATGACTAAAGACTCACTAATATAAGTGTTATCTCCCTTTCCCATTCATGACTAAAGACTCTCTAATATTAGTGTTATCTCTCTTTTCCAAATTTGACTAAAGACTCACTAATATAAGTGTTATCTCCCTTTTCCAATCATGACTAAAGGCTCACTAATATAAGTGTTATCTCCCTTTTCTAATCATGGCTTAATACTCTCTAATATAAGTGTTATCTCCCTTTTCCAATCATGACTAAAGAATCTCTAATATAAGTGTTATCTCCCTTTTCCAATCATGACTAATGACTCTTTATATAAGTGTTATCTCCCTTTTCCAATTATGACTAATGACTTTCTAATATAAGTGTTATCTCCCTTTTCCAATCATGACTAATGACTCTCTAATATAAGTGTTATCTCCCTTTTCCAATCATGACTAAAAACTCACTAATATAAGTGTTATCTCCCTTTCCCAACATTGCTAAAGACTCTCTAATATAAGTGTTATCTTCCTTTTCCAATCATGACTAAAGACTCTCTAATATACATGTTATCTCCCTTTTCAAACAGTATTAAAGACTGTTTAATATAAAGGTTATCTCCCTTTTCCAATCATGACTAATGACTTTCTAATATAAGTGCTATCTCTCTTTTCCAATCATGACTAATGACTCTAATATAAGTGTTATCTCTCTTTTCCAATCATGACTAAATACCTCAGAGTTTTACATTTGGTTAGATCAATGAAATATAACCATGATGATAATGGTGGTGGTGATGATGATGATGATGGAGCAATATAGTATTGTAACGATGTTTAAGTGTCGCAAATTGAAAATAGACTTGATAGCCGCAACAATTGTGGAGAAACGAGAGTTCAAAATTTAATGAGGTAAATGGTTTACATGTAAAGTAACAGAACCTTTGACAGTTTTATAAGTTTGTGAAATATAATTAAATATATAAAGTGTATATGTGTTTTCTTTTCCATTTGGTATATACTTATGCAGTACAGTTTAAGAGAGATAAATACCACACATATTCAAAAAGATGAAAATTCTATATCAAACATTATGTGTGTGTGTGTGTGTGTGTGTGTGTGTGTGTGTGTGTGTGTGTGTGTGTGTGTGTGTGTGTGTGTGTGTGTGTGTGTGTGTGTGATTACTTTTACAAAGTTTATTTTTGTACCACTGTGTCAGCAGTTATATTTAATCACAAACATCGATCATATCATCAATATATTATAAAAGATAATTTAATTAGTGATGAGTTTGGCAACATATTGACTCAGCAAACCATAGATACAATATCAAGGCCTCTGCCAAACCAATAAATTTGGTGTCGACCATGACTTATATACTATGGAATTACATGCAACACATCTGGACTTGATATTGTATCTATGGTTTGCATTGTAGCTAGGCGCACTCGCCGTAGTCTGGTCTGTGCATTTATGTCTTGGTTATTCACAAATAATTATCTCCATATATATATCATGCATTGTGAATGAGCATCTGAAAATATCCCAAAAAACGCAAATTCCGTTGTTGTGAATTTAATTATCTCCCATTATATATATATTTATATATATTATATATATATATAGATAGATGAATACTAAAGAAAGACAAATCTTACATCGAATTTGCGTAGATAAGTTTTAATTGGTTCCTCAGCCTCGTCTGTAGGTGTTTGGCCCATCTGTCATAATTAAAACAACCAATTTACCAATGTGTTCAGTTAACATTGAATTTATTCAGTATAAATAAAAGCTTCTTCGTTTCTACCAGCACTACGTCTCTATTTGGACAAAATAGCAAACACAATAGAAAGGCATTGATGGCGAGGAGCTTTCTAATATGAATGCAACAGAGCGTACTACAAACATATTGGGTGTACTACAGCCATACTGGGCGTACTACAAACATATTGGGTGTACTACAGCCATACTGGGCGTACTACAAACATATTGGGTGTACTACAGCCATACTGGGCGTACTACAAACATATTGGGTGTACTACAGCCATACTGGGCATACTACAAACATATTGGGTGTACTACAGCCATACTGGGCGTACTACAAACATACCGGATGTACTACAGCAATACTAGGTGTATAACAGCCATACTGGGTGTATTACAAACATACTGGATGTACTTCACACATACTGGGTGTATTACAAACATACTGGTTGTACTACACACACACTGGGCATACTACAAACATACCAGATGTACTACAGCAATACTAGGTGTATAACAGCCATACTGGGTGTATTACAAACATACTGGATGTACTTCACACATACTGGGTGTATTACAAACATACTGGGTGTACTACACACACACTGGGCGTACTGCAAACATAATGTGTGTACAACAGTCATACTGGGTATATCACACACATACAGGGTGTACTACAAACATACTGGGTGTACAACAGCCATACTGGGTGTATTACAAACATACCGGGTGTAATTCACACATACTAGGTGTACAACAGTCGGTGTATTACAAACATACTGGGTGTTGCCGTACAAAGTTACAATTAGTAAAGTCCTATCCTATGTTCAGAATAATTGTTATTACTTTTTCATTGAAACATAATGACTGATAAAAAAATTTGCATGGACCAGCAAAAATTAAAAGTTCAGTTATTACAAAACATTTTCTTGAAGGAGGTTTGAAAATTATCAATTTAAAGGCTTTTATATGTAGCCTAAAAATTACTTGGATCAGGAAATATACTCATTCAGATGGGTTGTGGCAACACTTGTGTAACTCATATTTTGATTTAAATAAAGTTTTAACTTGTGGTAAACATTACCCAGAGAAATTATTAAAATCTGTAAAAAAACAACTTTTGGAAAGATGTTCTAAACTCATATGTAATTTTTTTTAAAGAGTGTTTTTCTTAAAAGTTGGTGTGATAAAGGCATAATGTATATAAATTACTTAATTGATATCAATGGTAAATTCTACACAAAAGAAGATTTTGTGAAAATTACAAATATTAAAATTAACTATCTACATTTGCTCGGTATGACAACAGCAAACAATTTAAAAAAGTCAATCAACTGAAAAGTGAACATAAAACGGAACACAATCCTTTCATTCCAACACATGTGTTTCCAGTTCTGAAAAACAAAACTGGGACTAAACCAATATATGACATTTTAACTAGAAATAATGAGAAACCAACAAGCCAGAGTGAATGGTATGAAATGTATGATATAGAGAAAAGTGATTGGAATATATACTATAACATTCCTTTCCAAGTAACAAGAGATACTAAACTCAAACCATTACAATATCGACTTCTACATCGAATTCTCCCAACTAATAGGTACCTCACTTTGATAAAGATTAAATCAAATGAAAAATGTACTTTTTGTAAGAAACAGACAGAAACATTGCAACATATATTTTAGCATTGCTCTCATACACAAGAACTTTTATCAAATGTAATGATGCATCTAAATAATATAAATATTCAAGTACAATGGAATGAAACTCAGCTTCTATTTGGGATTTCAAAAAATGATAAAAGAACATTAACAGAGAACTTGTTTATTCTTGAGATAAAACGATACATTTATGCAGTAGATGCTTGAATGCCACTCCTTCCTATAAAGGACTCCTGATGAGTATGAAATCCATGTTTGACATAAATAGATGTAAATCTGTTAAGAACAGACTATCTGACAAATTCAAGGAAGACTGGTGTATAACACTTAAACTTATATCTGTAGAATATCATATTTCTATGTAATCTGTTTTTGTTATTGTTTTCTTTTTAATTTTAAAAAAAACAAACAAACTTGGATGTGGACTGTATATGTTGTTGATATTTGCTTCAACCTATTTTGGCAACATACTTGGTGTACTACAAACATACTGGGTGTACAACAGTCATACTGGGTGTATTACAAACATAATGGGTGTATTTCACACATACTGGGTGTGTTACAAACATACTGGGTGTACTAAACATATACTGGGCGTACAACAAACATGATGTGTGTACAACAGCCATACTGGGTGTATTACAAACATACCGGCTGTACTTCACACATACTGGGTGTATTACAAACATACTTTGTGTACTACACACATACTGGGCGTATAACAAACATAGTGTGTGTACAACAGCCATTATGGGTGTATTACAAACATAGTGGGTGTACTACACACATACTGGGCATACATCAAACATACTGTGTGTACAACAGCCATACTGGTTGTAATACAAACATACTGGGTGTACTATAAATATACTGGATGTACTACACACATACTGGGCATACATACTTTATTTACAACAGCCATACTGGGTATATTACAAACATACTGAGTGTACTACACACATACTGAGTATACTACAAACAAACTGGGTGTATAACAGCCATACTGGGCGTATTACAAACATACTGGGTGTACAAGAGCCATAAGGGGCGTACTACAAACATACTGGGTGTGCAACATCCATATTGGACGTACTTCAAACATACTGGGTGTACTACAAACATACTTGGCATTCTATAAACATACCTGGTGTACTACAGCTATACTGGGTGTACTACAAACATAATGGGTGTACTACAAACATACTGGGCGTACTACAAATATTCATAGCGAATTTCATTGATATTTTGTTTTGATTCCCTCAAAGTATTCACCCAAACTGACACGTACAACTTAAATCTTATTTCCAATATTTGAATGTTTTAATAATCTGGACATACATAAGATCCGAGATGTTTCCGTTGCGGTTTTCGTCAAGGCATTTACGTTTTAAGTCTAGGAAACAAAAAGCAGTCGCATTGCGCCAGGTGAGGAGAATATCGCGGGTAGGGAAGCACAACAACATTTTCCTGTTTTAATAATTCATGTAAATGTTGGCTTTGCATAAGAAAGTGTTGTGTCATACAGCAAGAGCTGTAGCAGGACGGCGATTATCAAAGTATTTTTTAAGTTTGTCAGCACATTTTGCTTGCAGAACTGCGCATTGCCTCCTGGTATCGCAACTTAGATGGACCTTGGTTTGTAAAGAATGTGGCTTAAATTACATTTTTTAAACTGATGGTTTGTTTTGCAATCCAAGGTCAATTTCCATGTCTTGTTGTTCATACATGTATATTGTTGTTCATCCTTTGCTAGGGCTCGAAAAAAAATGAACCCATTTTTCATCCCAAGTAACAATATTTGCAAAATATTGTGTGTCATATTTGGCGAACTGTTTTAACAAGATTTTTGTTATTTTGGTACGTTCTGGTCATCAGCAAATATGGTATCCACCTGGCACAGATCGTACACATCATAATGGTATGGACAACTCCTGCTGATATGCCAACCCAGAAATAGCATCTCATTATGCCCACAAACAGAACATAGTTCATTAAAAAGTGTATCGGGAATACAAGGATTGTTTTATATGAAACTGTATTTCAGACGTATGTCGTGATCCTCTTCCATTATTACATTAGTACAAACGAGAAGGTCCGAGGCCAGCGGCAGGTATGGTTATACTGAACGGGTCAGTACAATACTGGAATCAGTGGACAAGTACGATATTGTAGGTACACGGATCAGTACAATATTGCAATCAGTGGACAAGTACGATATTGTAGGTACACATGCATAAAATTTCACCCGAATCTCGTGAATATTAAGACAGAGTAACGATCGATTGCGCACAGTCATATTTGAACGTTTCTCATACTAACCGTGAAGATAAATATAAAAAATTGTTAAAATAGGCCTTTACTTGAAATATAACCTTCAGAACCAAGTACAATGTTCTTACAAGTCAACACAAAAATATAAACAAGCAAGTATAAAGGTAAGATATTACTGAATTAAATGAGACCGGAAAATTATGGCAATATACTAATACATTTAATCTATTTAATCTATTTTAATGGTGAAAAAAATTATTGCAGTAAAAGTGAGAAGTTACTTTGTCTGGCAATTTACTGTCTTGGGAGGCCCGGATTATATTCATAAAGTCATCAAAAATGTAAATCTTTCTTTTGTCATTAATTACAATTTACGATCTTTCTTTTAGTTCATTCAACTCTCAACACTGGTTCAAGTGTGAAAGTTACTTGCGGAGATGGATGTGCTCGAGTACTCGTTTACCTTTTAGGGTCCCAAGAAAGAGTGGTTAAGTAAACTGGTCGTCTGTTAGCCCTTGATAGCAAAACAATGACACTAAATATTCAAACAAACAAATAAAATTTCAGCTCCTATGCTAAATGTTTTTCAATGCCCATATTTATCCCTACATAGTAACTCTGTTATTAAGGAATATAGTATTTCATTTTTAGAAACTAAACTTGTAAGATTGAATATTGACAAAAAAACAATAGAAGATACACACCTTATTTCTGAGTGAAAGATTAGCACCACACTGTACCAGGGCCTGTATGGTGTCCAGTTTACCCTTCCTGACAGCCAGATGCAAGGCCGTGTCACAATTCTAAAACAAAATAGGTGTTTTTTGTTATTTATGTTATTAAATTTAGTTTAAACTTATTTATTTTACATCGAATGTAAAACAAGTTCTTATAACTTAGACAAATCATGCTTAGAGTTTTCCTGGGTAGAACCAGTACCAAGCACATGTGGAGAATGTATCTTGTTCAAGGACACTACAAAAAATCATGGTGGAAGATCGAACCCATGACCCTCCTGTCTAGGATCTGATGCTCCACCACTAGGCCACATGCTTCAGGAATTAAATTTGTGGATCAAATTTTATCAAAGATTAATCAACGCGAATTTGATTCTGAATCAAATCAAATCGTTAGCAGCGAGATACTAAGGGAACACAAATAATACTAACGCTGGGATAAAACACAAGGTGACTTTTACAGCTGCCACACTAATAGTATAAAGTACAAGGCAATTTTTTACGGCCGCCACACTGAACGTATAGAGTACAAGGCGACCTTTTACGGTCGCCACACTAATCGTATAAAGTACATGGCGTCTAATTACGGCCGCCACACAGACCGTATAAAGTACAAGGCAACTTTTTACAGCTGCCACACAAACCATATAAAGCACAATATGATTTATTACGGCCGCCACACTAACCGTATAAAGTACATGGCGACTTATTACAGCCACCACACTGACTGTATAAAGTACAAGACGACTTTTTACAGCCGCCACAAGTAACATACAAAGTACAAGGCGACTTTTTACGGCCGCCACACAGACCGTATAAAGTACATGGCGACTTTTTAGCCGCCATACAGAACGTAAGACTGTTTGAATGATTGTGGTAAAATGAGCCCTTGGAGACACAGAACACAAAAAATACTCAGTGTTACTGTGTGTGTTTGTAACAGGTAAATAGTGTTTTAAATAAATCTATTATCAATTCATTTAAGAATACAAATAGTAAGCATACTGTCAATGATCAGTTTAAAGGTCGTTAATGTGCATGAGATTATTATATATAGAAATTTTACTCACAGCATCCTGAACATTCACTGGTACCCCGCGATTAGCGAGGTTGTATGTATATACACTCGGCTTGTCCACGTACGCATGCAGTAACGAACCGCCATTCTAAAATAGGTAATATAGTCTATTAATGTGACCCATGAGGCACATGTATGATGAACATGTATACAGTCTTCACACCAGATGGAAGTCATGTGCTGGATTAATTATAGTTTTGATATTTTAGTTACCAACTTAAAATATCGGATATTTTACTTGTGTTTTTACATTGATTACGACAGAAAGAATTAAAACCAAAAGCCTTTCTTCACTTTTCACTTTTCTACTTAATTGTAACAGCAGAGACGGGCACCAGACTTACGCACTTGCACAATGCATGTACTGTACTAGATTTGACAAATTACATATATTGTATATATATATATATATATATATATATATATATATATATATATATAATAAAGAAAATAAGGTATATATAATAAAGCAAACGCGATATTCAAATATATTTGTGAATGGTTAATGAAATATGGAGATATGTAGCCACTTAAACACTTGTTCACAGTAATATTTAGCGACAATTAATTTTCACGAAATTAACTTCATCGTTAATAAAGCTAAAATGAAATCCTTGTGAAAATAAACAAAAGTTTTCCAGTACTGGCTCGGGAAAGAAAGCGTAGTACATTTTGTTAGTATTTTTTATCTTAATACAAAAGCAAAATAGTTCTCAAAGAGATTGATCAGAAGACATTGTCATTCTTAGTAATACTTTTGAAATATGAAAAAAAGTCTGAAGCAATCTTCAGTTTTTCAAAACAAGAGGACACTTATTAATAGAATGTTTCAGTAAAACTGAATGGTTATCGCTAATGTTTTAAATGTTATTATGGTAAAAGTAGATAGTGTAATAGGTGTATGAATGCATGTATAACACAGGACAGAAAAGTGTAATACGTGTATAAATATATGTATGATACAGGACAGAATAGTGTAATACGTGTATAAATATATGTATGATACAGGACAGAATAGTGTAATACATGTATGGATATATGTTTAATATTGGACAGAATAGTGTAATACGTGTATGAATAAATGTATAAAACAGGACAGGATAGTGTAATACGTGTGTGAATATATGTGTAATATTTGACAAAATAGCGTAATATGTGTATGAATATATGTGTAATACAGGACAGAATAGTGTAATACTTGTATGAATAAATTTATAATACAGGACAGAATAGTATAACACTTGTATGAAAATATCTATAATACAGGACAGAATAGTGTAATACGTGTATGAATATACGTGTAATATTGGACAGAATAGTGTAATACGTGTATGAATAAATGTATAATACAGGACAGAATAGTGTAATACTTGTATGAATATATGTGTAATATTAAACAGAATAGTGTAATACGTGTATGAATAAATGTATAATACAGGACAGAATTGTGTAATACTTGTATGAATACTTGTATGAATATATTGTGTAATATTGGACAGAATAGTGTAATATGTGTATGAATATATTGTGTAATATTGGACAGAATAGTGTAATACGTGTATGAATAAATGTATAATACAGGACAGAATAGTGTACTACTTGTATGAATATATGTGTAATATTGGACAGAATAATATTGGACAGAATATTGTAATATGTGTATGAATAAATGTATACAATAGGACAGAATAGTACAATTGTTGTATTAATATATGTGTCATACAGGACAGAATAGTGTTATATATGTATGAATATATGTGTAATATTGGACAGAAAAAATGTAATATGTGTAAGAATAAATGAATAATACAGAACAGAATAGTGTAATACTTGTCTGAATATACAAAAATTGTAATACTTGAATGAATATATGTATAATATTGGATAGAATAGTGTAATACATGTATGAATATGTATGTAATACAGGACAGAATAGTGTAATACTTGTATGAATAAATGTATAATACAGGACAGAATACCTGTATGAAAATATGTATAATACAGGACAGAGTAGTGTTATACGTGTATGAATATGTGTCATATTGGACAGAATAGTGTAATACGTGTATGAATAAATGTATAATACAGGACAGAATAGTGTTATACTTGTATGAAAATATGTATAATACAAGACAGAATAGTGTAATACTTGTATGAATAAATGTATAAAACAGGACAGAATAGTGTTATACTTGTATGAATACATGTGTAATACAGGACAGAATAGTGTAATGTGTATGAATAAATGTTTAATACAGGACAAAATAGTGTAATACTTGTATGAATATATGTGATATATTGGACAGAATAGTGTAATACTTGTATGAATATATGTGTAATATTGAACAGAATATTGTAATATGTGTATAAATAAATGTATAATACAGGACAGAATAGTGTAATACTTGTATGAATATATGTGTAATACAGGACAGCATAGTGTAATATTTGTATGATATGTGTTATACAGGACAGAAAAGTGCATTACTTGAACGAATACATGTGTAATACAGGACAAAATAGTGTAATACTTGTATGAATTCATGAGTAATACTGGACAAAATAGTGCAATACTTGAATATGTGTATAATATAGGGCAAAAAAGTGTAATACTTGTATGGATGCATGTGTCATATAGGACAGAATAGTGTTATACTTGTTAGAATACATGTGTGATATAGGACAGAATAGTGTGATACTTGTATGGATACATGTGTGATACAGGACATATTGTATGAATACATTTGTAAAACAGGACAGAATAGTGTAATACTTGTATGAATGCATGTGTAATACAAGACGGAATAGTGTATTTACTTCTATGAATGCCTGTGTAATACAGGACAGAATAATGTAATACTTGTATGGATGCATGTGTAATACAGAACAAAATAGTGTGATACATGTGTGGATACATGTGTAATATAGGACAGAATAGTGTGATACTCGTATGGATACATGTGTAATATCGGACAGAATAGTGTGAAACTCGTAGGGATACATGTGTAATACAGGACAGAATAGTGTGATACTCGTATGGATACATGTGTAATACAGGACAGAATAGTGTGATAATCGTATGGATACATGCATTATACAGGACAGAATAGTGTTATACTTGTATGAATATATGTGTAATATTGGACAGAATAGTGTAATACTTGTATGAATGCATGTATAATACAGGACAGAACAGTATAATACTTGCATGAATACATGTATAATACAGGACAGAAAAGATGAATACATGTATAATACAGGACAGAATAGTGCAATACGTGTATGAATACATGTGTATTACAAGACAAAATAGTGTAATGCTTGTATGAATATATGTGTAATACAGGACAACATAGTGTAATACTTGTATGAATACATTTATGATACAGGACAGAATAGATGAATACATGTATGATACAGGACAGAATAGTGCAATACGTGTATGAATACATGTGTAATACAGGACAGAATGATGTAATGCTTGTATGAATACATGTATAATACAGGACAGAATATTGTAATACATGTATGAATACTGTATAATACAGGACATAATATTGTAATACTTGTATGAATACATGTATTATACAGGACAGAATATTGTATAAATACACGTGTAATATAGGACAGAATATTTTAACACTTGTATGAATACATGTTTAATACAGAACAGAAAGTTGTAATGCTTGTATGAAAACATGTGTAATACAGGACAGAATAGTATAATACTTGTATGAATACATGTGTAATACATGACAGAATATTGTAATACTTGTATGAATACATGTTTTATACAGGAGAGAACAGTGTGACTTGTTTTATGAATACATGTATTATACATGACAGAACAGTGTATGAATACACTTGTAATATAGGACAGAATAGTTTAATACTTGAATGAATACATGTGTAATACAGGACAGAATATTGTAATACTTGTATGAATACATGTATAATACAGAAGAGAACAGTATAATACTTGTATGAATACATGTATAACACAGGACATAAGCATGACTATATCCTTCCACTCACCACTCCATTACAACTATCGTAAATACATTATATCCAATTACTGATGATATCGACCTTTAAATAATTCCAATATATATATGGTTGTTTATTAAAACGAATGCTATTTACATGCACTAAAACTGTAACCTATAATAATAACAATAATAATTATTATAATAATAATAATAATAATAATAATAATAATAATAATAATAATAATAATAATAATAATAATAATAATAATAATAATAATAATAATAATAATAATAATTATAATAATAATAATAATAATAAATTCTTTTATTAACGAACGAACTCATTTGAACAAATTAAATCTTCCATGAGGCCCTCAACATATTTACAAAGTACAACATTAATTTAACATACAAACAAAAGAATAAACAAACAAGAATATGACAAAAGTTCAATTTAATTCACTCAATATTTAATTTTCGGCCACCTGGCCTTTATCAAAAATTGATACCAGATTGGTATCCCTTACATCACTGATATTTTTACTATAATTAATTCGAAGAGATAAAAATATCAGTGATGTATTGGTACATGGCAAAACTAACAGTGTGCAAATCTTCTGCTGTTACATATTTCTGCCATATTTGTCTACTAATACATGAAGGGGATGTAACAGATACAGCAAACAGACGCATGTTCAAGGCAGTTAAGAACAGTGTATGTTGGAGAGATAGAACGAATGTTAAAAGAGAGAATAAGTATACATTTGTTCGATATCAGGCAACAATCAATCGCCAATCGACAAACAGTAGAGGAGATATGGATAAGGAAACTTGCAACAAAATTCCCGCATGGTTGCAATGTTAAATAAAACATTTAAATTCAACTTCTTTAATTAATGCTTAATGCGAGATTTGACCTTGTTTATACAGGATATGACGTCACGTCATCATTGATAGTAAAATGGACGTTACCTAGCTGCAATATTAAATTTTCAAGTTTTAATAAAGGCCAGGTGGCTGAAAATTAAATATTGAGTGAATTAAATTTAACTTGTGTCATAAGATTACTTCCCTGGGAAGATTTTTGAATGAATATACAAACAAGAATAGTTATGTACCTGTAACCGCTATGTCTACATGGTTAGTTATAATCCATTGAAAAAAATGCATATGTAATATGCAATATTTCGTATTATTGCTTTACTTATTAGCGACTCATTAGGGACATTAAACTCGACCACATACATGTGACAGAAATCAGGCGGAATAGATCTTAAAATATGAATGGTTTTCTGTCTGACACGTTATTAACTGTAATAGCATTTAACTTCTAAATTCAAATGTGTTTAGTCAGGGTAACTTTATTTCACAATTTGGAATTTGTCCCCAAATATCCATATACACAAGCGAGCCATGTGAATGTTTCTTAGAAAATATATAATTCACAGTCATGCACTGGAAGCCAATGAAATATACAGCCAGCCTTTTGTTGACAGAGCAAATGCTCTACCGACTGAGTTAGCCGGACTGTTGACATATATGTTTCTCTCTATATTCCCCTCTCCACAAATTTGAAATTCGTTCTCAAACCTTAGAGTAATGTAAATGTTTCACGGAATATATTAAAGCACAGCCCACACGGGGTACCATAGCATCAAAACGAGAATATTGAATAATATGCAGCCAGTTCGGAACTCGAACCCGGTACCTTTCGCTGAGAGAATGGATGCTCTGACAACTGAGATAGCTGAACTACGGACATGAGTTACTCTCGTAACAGGTGACACAAACTTTATGAAACTGTATAATTGGTTACCTTAGATGCGTATTTGGTTCCATATTTCTCTATTACTTCATCTATTTCGTCAGCGCATGTTTTCTCCTTCTTCTCTGATACTTGAAATGTGTTTGGGTCATCCTGTAGTAGAATACATGTCTCAATTAACAATAACCTCCCGTACATGGCGGTAGCGAGATTCTTGCGCCTAAGACATTTGTGTTTAAAACGTTGTTTTTTTTCTACTTAGGAGAACAATGGAACATTGTCATGAGTTGTGTCAAGACTGGCTTACACTGGGTGCTGTTGTATGAAAACATAACAGTTTGATGATACGTAGCGATACACTACAACAAATGAAGGAGTCTCATTGTCATCAAATCATTGTGAAAAAAAGTAATCTTATCTACCCGTTTGTTTTATACTTACGTTTTTTCTTAGTTCTACATAACAGAGACACGACATAGAACCCAATCCCTGTAGAATGCCATTGCGTATATGTATATAAAATTGTCCGAGATATACAGGTGAGGTGTTTTCAAAGAAAATGGACCCTAAGGAAAATGATTCCATGATTGCAAAGCATTAATTTCAAGAAATGGCGCACGACCATAAAGAAATAGCAGCAGACAAGAATATCGGGTTTAGATATGATTGATCGGTATACCAGTTGTTCTTCACGTGGTCGATGTGCATTAATCATTCTAACAACTTAAAACAATTTATCATGTCAATTAATCACTAACATAGCATTTATTATACATAAAAAAAGTTATAATTGATACTGCACCGCAACTGATTCCACGTACATTTCAAATTATTTTGTTACATTATCTAACACAGTTAAACATTATTGAAACTGACATATATTCCAAACCTATATTATTACCTTTTCTAGCCTCGGCCTGTTCTGTCTGGGTGGAGGGGTGTGGGGCATGTGTCTATCAATGTAGGGTTCGGAGATTCCCTCTCCCGGTCGCTTCTTCCCCTGTTTTATGGCATCTATGCGCAGTGTGAGTGCCTCCATGCGGCTCTTCTCTGCATTCTTGCAACAGTCCAACTGGCGGGGACAATTGTCGGGGTCGTGATTCTTGAGGCACCATTTATCACACACGATTTTATCTCCCTACAAACATTTATTTTATATTGAAGTATTATCATTTACTGTCATAAACGCCACATTGAGAATGAAATAAAGAAATAACACTTTGTTTTAAAGTATGTGTCATATATATATATATAACTTAATTTCGTTATTCATCCCACATCACTAATAGCTCATTTGACGTCAAGGGCTAGCATCGTAGTATTTTAATTACATACAGATAGATGATGATGATGGAAATCAAACCTTTGGTTGATGTTCATTATGTTAAGAAAGTCGTAACTCTGTTAAACCGTGATTAATGTTCATTATACAAAGACAGTGTTACTCTTTAAAACTGTAATTAAAGTTCATTATGTAAAGACAGTCGTATTCTTTTAAACTGTAATAATGTTCATTATGCAAAGACAGTCGTACTCTTTGAAACTGTAATTAATGTTTATTATGCAAAGACAGTCATACTCTTTGAAACCGTGATTAATGTTCATTATACAAAGACAGTGTGACTCTTTTAAACTGTAATTAATGTTCATTATGTAAAGACAGTCGTATACTTTTAAACTGTAGTTAATGTTCATTATGCAAAGACAGTTGTGCTCTTTTAAACTGTAATTAATGTTCATTAAGCAAAGAAAGTCTTACTCTTTAAAACTGTTATTAATGTTCATTATGCAAAGACAGTCGTACTCTTTGAAACTGTAATTAATGTTTATTATGCAAAGACAGTCGTACTCTTTAAAACTGTTATTAATGTTCATTATGCAAAGATAGTCGTACTCTTTGAAACTGTAATTAATGTTTATTATGCAAAGACAGTCGTACTATTTTGAACTGTAATTAATGTTCATTAAGCAAAGAAAGTCTTACTCTTTAAAACTGTTATTAATGTTCATTAAGTAAAGAAAGTAGTACTCTTTAAAACTGTTATTAATGTTCATTATGCAAAGATAGTCGTACTCTTTGAAACTGTAATTAATGTTTATTATGCAAAGACAGTCGTACTATTTTGAACTGTAATTAAGGTTCATTAAGCAAAGAAAGTCTTACTCTTTAAAACTGTAATTAATGTTCATTATGTAAAGACAGTCGTATACTTTTAAACTGTAATTAATGTTTATTATGCAAAGACAGTTGGGCTCTTTTAAACTGTAATTAATGTTCATTAAGCAAAGAAAGTCTTACTCTTTAAAACTGTTATTAATGTTCATTAAGCAAAGAAAGTCGTACTCTTTAAAACTGTTATTAATGTTCATTATGCAAAGATAGTCGTACTCTTTGAAACTGTAATTAATGTTTATTATGCAAAGACAGTCGTACTCTTTGAAACTGTAATTAATGTTTATTATACAAAGACAGTCGTACTCTTTGAAACTGTAATTAATGTTTATTATGCAAAGACAGTCGTACTATTTTGAACTGTAATTAATGTTCATTAAGTAAAGAAAGTCGTACTCTTTAAAACTGTTATTAATGTTCATTATGCAAAGACAGTCGTACTCTTTGAAACTTTAATTAATGTTCACTTTGTAAAGACAGTCAAGTTCTTTTAAACTTTAATAAATGTCCATTATGTAAAGGCAGTCGTACTCACTTAAACTAAACTAATGATGATGGAAATCAAACCTTTGGTTGATGTTCATTATGTAAAGGCAGTCGTACTGTTTCAAACTATAATGTTCATTATGATAAGATATGGTTGTACTCTCTTAAACTGCAGTTATTGTTCATTTTGTAAAGATATAGTTGTACTCTTTAAAACCGTTATTAATGTTCATTATGTAAAGACAGTCGTACTCTTTACACTGTAATTAATATTCATTATGTAAAGACAATTGTACTCTTTTAAACTGTGATTAATATTTATTATAAATAGACAGACGTTTATTTTTTAAATTCAAAGACAAGAAATGTTGAAATCGTTTAAATACCTTGGTATTCGTAAAATATATTTTAAAAATAGGATAAATTTAACTACAGTGCACGTAACAAGTCCGAGTATACTTACCCAGTATTTATAATGCAATGAAAATGCCTTTTCAACGAGATAAACTGCAATCTTTTCTTTTCCGCATTCTATGGCATAATTAATTGGGTCAATATGGCGATCACACAGGAGCATAAACTGTAATGAAATAGGTAAAAAAAGTATATTGATCGGTGGAACTGATGACAGTATCGTTACAATAAATGTTTGAATACACACAAAACTAAATTAATTGATTAAAGATTAGTCATTTCTCCCACAATCCACTCCTTCCTTCGTCTGTAGTGAAGAAAAGAAAATACAACTCCGGTTAGAGACTTGCTAGTTATTACAAAGGGAGAACAGTGCTGTGCAATATGTTTTTATTGCAATTCTAAAAAAAATGAATAGTAATTACTTGCCATAGAACGTATAATATCTGGAATTGATGAATCTGTACTATATTGATAATGTATACATACTATTGATAAGAACACACCAGGGTACACAACAACAAATACACGTGTATTTATCCCGTGTTTAGTTTTAAATTTATTTATTTTACCATGGTCCATGCTTGGGAAACATTATTTTTTATCGTATTCAATAAGAAATCCCACTAGATCTACACAAATCTTTTATTGTCTATTTCTTTACTGCAGTATCATTAAACTTATTTATTTTACATCGATTGTGAAACAAGTTCATATAACTTAGACAAATCACGCTCGATGTCTTTCTGGGTAGAACCAGTACTTAGCATATGGCGAAAAGGTGCCTTGCTTTAATGTCACCACGCATAGCCGTGTCGGAGGATCGAACCGATGACCCAATGATCATGGATTCGATGCTCTACCACTGAACCACGCGCTTGTGTTTAGTACAGAGCTGTACACATACATATCATTTGGACAAAACCAGAAAAAAGTGTTTATTCTCTGACAAATCTAGTTGAATATTTGATATGAATGTTATTGAAAATATCACCTCGTCTTCGATGAATGCAATTTCCTTTAGACTTCTATATGGCTCTAAAAGTACCCTCGTCTCCTTATACTTTCCATCCTGAATATTCGACTTTAGCTTAAAGCAATAAGAAAACAATAATGAAATGTGATAAATGGTCCTTTCAAATCAGTTGAATGCATTTCTTGATATTTTATTCACTCGAAAAAAGCCGGGTCCGATTAGCTCAGTCGGTAACGCGTCTGACTATCAATCCAGGGGTCGTGAGTTCGAATCCCCCGCCCGGCAACAGTCTCCGTGATGATTGATATACGACATTGTGTCTCATAATCATTCGTCTCTAACCACTGATTAAAGTGGGAAAGTTATCAATTACTTGCGAGATGGGGTGTGCTTGAGTACTGGTTAATACCAGGAAACAGTGGTTAGGTTAACTGATCGTGTGTTAGCCATCGATGGCATAAAAATGACGCTAAATATTTAATCAATCAATCACTCTAAGAACTACATGCTTCTTGTTACCATTCCACCACATATGTGTGTATAGCCTTGTGTTGAAGAAACTGAAGAGGTGCAGATTATAATTGAACATAGTGAACTTGGTATACCCGAACACCGTACGTGGTACCAATACACGCTTATGAAAAGAATAGAATAGAATAGAATGAAAACGAAAAAATAATAGTATAACATAGCATAGCATATGAAAACGGAACAGAATAGAATAGAATATGAAAACGGAATGGAGTGGAGTGGAGTGGAGTGGAGTGGAGTGGAATGAGTGGAATATAATTTAATATTATAGAAATGCACTGAAACGAATGGAATTGAATTCAATGGAATGGAATATAAAAGAATAGAATATAAAAGAATGGAACGTTTTCATTAAGCACCTATTTCTATAGATTCATTGTCAATGGCTTATACACAAAAAGCACACGTGTTTGAATAATACATTGAAAAAACCTTAGTGCCACATCAATTATTCTAGCGCAAATTAGAGTTTGTAACACAGGTCATTATTGTAATAACAGAAGAAATAGCATGCTATTCGGATGACTTCGGTTCTGCTGAATATCAAATGGCAATAAACGTAGAATGGTTGTATTGATCCGAAATACATTTTGATTGACGACAAGCCAAGCATAGTCTGGCAAGTTAAATAACATCTCATTTTAGGTTATAATGTATAGATTAAGGCCACATTTATAGTATATTGAATGTTATAGTTCCTGCATTAGACGAATTTGTGTATACAGTTCGGCACACACTAATAGTCGAATATAGAAATTAATTTGTACTAAATATACTGAACGGAACAGCTAACCGCCAACATTTTTTGTATTTTCTCAAAAAGTATCAAAGCAATTTCCTTGAAATTTGGACTTGAATAAGAAAGAACATTTAGGTTATATAAAATTCATCATTTTCTGTTGATGGCATTCAATTTTAATAACGCTACTCCATGTTTTGACAAAGATATTGGAAATACAAAAGTGACGGCTTAACTGCTTCGTTCAGTCTACCTGCTTGTTTGTTGTTAAGTTTGTTGTATACGCGAATCTGACCTGATGAAACATGATTTGATGAAAGCAATTAATCAGATTTTGATTTCTTTAAAAGTTTGAAAAACATATGGAAACAATTACAAAACAACATTGTAATTTATTGATAATACAAACATGAAACTAACCTCTGTTGCAATTTCGGTGAAATTCATTTTTGGAGCTGAAATAAATTTGAAAATATTATTTTTTTAAGATAACTAAAGAAAATGTCATTTCTTAGATAAAAAAGATTTTTAAACAATATTTATTTGACATCTAGTTTAATTAGTAGAGGAAAACCCGGGTGCAAGTACACGAGTCTCAATGCAGTCGCCACCAGTCGGGAAGTAATTTACCAATCATCTTACATAAAATGTCTGGACCGAGCTCGGCTCGATCCCACGGTGTCAACGCAACAAGTACATGCTCTTAAGACGTTGCCTCAGACCGATAGGCCGCAGTAATATAGTAATAATGATACCTTTATTTCCTCCAATAAGGTGATTACAGCTTACAGTCATATTTTATTCATGTACGTTTAAAACTAATGGCCGGCAAAAATATAGGTAAACCAAATCCTCTCGTGTCATAAACCTCGAAACGGTCCATATATGTGATGGGACACGTAGTATGTCATTTGACATAAAGGAGTTTTACTGCTTATGCGACTTTCAAAATAATTCAGTTCACCACCGTCGTTAATATCTACGCGAGACAGCTGTTGTCTCTTGTTCAATATACTTTTTTAGTGTTTACATTCTGTTTCCATTATGAAGCATCGTGCCGCAGACACATGCGATACTATCCCACCCAGTCAAACTACCCTGACACCATACCAACAAGACCCTCGACTATCTATACGCAGAAATCAAGACAAGACAACTCTTAATGTAGTAGAACTCTGGCGCTACCCTAACCTGATCCGGGGATCGAATCCACAACGTCCTACTAGAGGGGTGGGAGATTTATCCCAATATCACTGCTGTGGTGCAACAGCTAATTCGTACGGATAAAGAAACGAAAAACGAGAAAGTACAAAAACGCATAGCACTTTGTTATAATAACAAACAGTGTTTTAATATGAGTGTATGGATTTGTTTAAGAAACCTAATCAAACAACATGATGTTAACGTTTACAATGTTATCTTTCCACTCCGACAATATTACACAGGTGAAGTGTCGCGAACAGCCTTAATCTATAATAATCCACATTAATCTGCCGTAATCTTAAGTCTCTAGTGATAATCTCACAAGACTTACATATTTATTATACAAGAAGCTCATATCCGAAAATGGAAATCCGCATCTCCTTTGTGTTCTTAATATTTCCATTTTTCACAAGTTATACACTGAGAGAACTGATTCACGCGGTATGTGCTGGCACTCTAGACAGACGTTTTGCAACCGAATGGAAAGTTAAGAACTTGGCAAACAAAATAAATGTATCTATTTAGTCAATGTTTGATCAATGCATTATCCGAGTACATTATATTACACAGTACGTTCGAATACATATACCACACTGCACGGTGTCGATTTGTAAGGTTTGGCTAAACAAAATATTCAATTATTAAATTCAATGAAACTTTAGCTTATAGAGAAGTAAATGAAGGCCATCAAATCAATATGCTGAAATGTTCGGGTCACATAATTGTATATATTATATATTGGAAAATTAAGTACACAGAAACGCCTAATAATAAAAAGACGAGGGTTGCCCATTGATTTTCCCCTGAAAACCTCGTGCCTATTATAACTATTGTTAATATGGTGTGTGTTTAAAACTGAATACAGCGCCCGTGGTATATTTCGTTTATACGTTAAGCCATTTGAAATTGTGCAAACCAACCAGATTTCCATAGCACATGCTAAACAAAATTACAAAATATCTCGTTTGGGACTCAATTAAAGTTGAAACATAAGAACTCCTTCATTAGAATATTTTTTTTAAGCGATCGACTTCGTCTCTTTCATGCTGCGCGCCACCTTCATCCTCTAAGTGTTAAAACCCTGTTACACGGGAGAGATGATATTTCAGACGATGAAAATATTGTTGTATTTATCAATGACCAAACTTATATTAAAGACACTAAACGTTTTGATAAAGAATAGATCTTATTAGTTTTAATATTTACCTCACAATGGAGCCCCTCATTTAAGGTCAGCATCGGAAGCATATATTTAAACAATGTATCCCATTTCATTTTTTCTTCTTGTTTCATATATGAATATGTTTTACTGCTATCTTGATTGTTTTTTGTAAATAATTTGTTGTTGGGAAGGGCCGATTTTAACGTTGGATAACTTGTGGCCCAACCCTTTTGCTTCTACATGTATATAAAAAAGCAATAAAATATGTTTAAAGTTATGAATGTAATTTACGTTTAGATGTTTTAAAAACAAACGCATGAACTGTCAAACATGTGTTCTAATAAGCAACCACTTGTCTTAAACAGCCACATTTTCTATTTACCAATAATTTTAGTTTCAATCAACCTGTATTAAGCAGTCACCTTCCTGAAGAGGGTAATTTCCATTTTCCCTTGAGTGACTGCTTAAGACAGGTTTGGCCGTATATCGGCGTAATGATTGGTAGTGATACTGACATTTGTTCAAAAATAATTATAATAATTGAAAGTATAGTTTGAGCTTAAGTGTATACTTGATATATGCTTGAGTGTTTGGATATAGAGCAAGTATTTCCATTGTTCCATAAATCGTAGTACCCTTTCGTATGGTAACCATAATAAATTGAACACATTATAAATCTTAACATTAAGTACTGCATTAAATATAATGACAGCTTCGTCTAGTTAAATGTCTATCTAAAAGCAATATTATCAGAAAAAAATGATTCTCAGATATGGACCTTAAATACCAATGTACATAATATACTGAACGGAGCAGCTAACCCGACACTTTTGTATTTTTAATATTTTCGTCAAAATATTGAGTAGCGTTATTAACATTTCTATCAGACACAAACGTACAATTGTGTATTGATTTTACAACACAGTGTTCTTCCTTATTAAAGTCCAAATTTTAAGGAAATTACTTGAACACTTTCTGAGAAAAAACATATAATGTCAGGTACATATAATGTCAAGTACATATAATGTCAGGTACATATAATATTAGGCGGCGGGTTAGCTGTTCCGTTCAGTATATTATGTTAAACGTTTACTCCGATGAAAACCAACTTAATTCGAAACGTGATGGAAGTGGTGTTTGTAGTTTTGTTTGGACGGAAATGTTCTAATCTTAAACTGTTCCCGTATGTTCTAAAAATTGTGTAGCACGTAACGTATATATGTATTCGCAGATCGTTTTCAGCATTATGATAAATTCTTCCTTTTTACAAAATAACTAGTGCGAGCAAGTGAATGTGCCATGAGGTACGCAACAATGATATCACGTACTAGTCGTTCATGGTGCGGCAAATGTTAAACAGACGGACGAACATCCGTGAACCTGGCATGTTAAATGACATACGAACATTATGTACGGCCCTCCACTTTACTGAACCTTTAATGTTTGTATAGTGTGTGGACAAACACGGTGTTAATGGGGTTTTATATACTCTCTTATCAAATAATAAAAAGGAAATCTCAATTTATAATTTCAATTTGGTCATTCTATTTTCTTTGTACAAAATGTCGGCCGGTGATACGTATTGCCATATCAGTTTTCTCTAAACTATGATTTAAATCTTAATATTTGTTAGCAGAGTGTGTAAATATTTATTCTATGCGACAAAAGCTAGCTTATATGTCAAGCAGTCGTGTAGGTAATGTATGCTTGTCTTATTTATAGCTATAATGATACGGTCAACAACTCAAAGTTCGATAAGCGTCCTACACACGTAGTTGTATCATTTTTCAACAAAATTATACCAGATAATGTCATCAGTGACATCAGTGAATACAGAAAAAAGAAGAAGACGAAACATTGAAGAAGAAAACGAAGTTCAGAATAAGAATATGAAAATAGAAGAAGAAAAAAGGAAGAACCATAAGACGACGACGATAATGATGATGATGATGATGATGATGATGATGATGATGATGATAATGATGATGATGGTGAAGAATAATGCGAATGAGAAGAAAATGAAATAAAGAAGAATACATTTCACTAGCAATGCCATTTTTTTCTTACAGTACTCCATAAACGACTTTCATATTGAAATTGATAAGGTTACACAAAAATTCAACTATAAATATGTGTCGATAAATGCATTTATATCTTTATGCATATCTAGAAATTGTTTCTTGATATCTATAACATGTAGACTTAATTCAACTGGGAATTGAACATTTTTAAAAATGTATATAATATAACTAACTGATAATAGATTTGACAGGATAGGAGACTGACTAAAACAAGAAGCGAAAGGCACTAACTGACAAAAGTAATTGCCGGAAATGATACTAACTGATAAAATTGGTGGCAGGTCAATGCACTGACAAGTTGGTAGTAGGACAATGCACATATTAACACAAATGGTGGCAGACCAATGCACTAACTGACAAAACTGACGAAATTGGTGGTAGGACAATGCACTGACTGATAAAATTTGTGGCAGGACCAAAAACGTAGTATGGCAGGTCAATGCACTGACACGACACAATTGGTGGTAGGCCAGTGTACTAGCTGACAAACCTGGTGGCAGTACAAGGCTCTAGCTGACACAATTGGTTAAAAGACAAGGCATAAACTGACAAATTTGGTTGCAAGACAATGCACTAACTGACAAAATTTATGGCGGGACAAGCCACTAACTGACAAAATTGATGGCAGGACAGAGCAACAACTGACACAATCGGCGACTGGAAAAGATCTTTATTGACAAAATAGGTGGCAGGACAAGGCATTTACTGACAAACCTGGCGGCAGAGCAATGCACTAACTGACTTTTTCAGCCAGATAATCATTTTCTGATGTCGCCATTATTCATTCGATATATAAGAAGGTTATGTCATCATAATGAATAATTCAATATCGACCAAATACGTTCCTGTTTTCCATTTCATTAATGAATATGTGGGTTTGTTGTACTATATATAATTATGTATATTTTTATAATTTATTATACATTAACGAGAACCAGATGTTTAAATACTGTTACCTTTTGAGCGGTTAACAATGCATTTTGATTAAATAATAGCGACTATTATCCGCTGGGGATTACACCGTATTTTGCGTGAGATAAGATAATAACTATTATTTAATAACTTGTTAGAAAACTATAAATTCAATATGGAACTTGTAAAACACATTGTTAATACCACTTACATAGAAGGCCTATAAAAAATATAATAGACACTGTTTGTTAATTTGCTGACCTGAAAAAAAACAAACAAGCGAGTACAATGTTATGCAAACCCTTACACCTGACACAAACAGTATTACAATTCTACCAGCTTTCAGTACTCTGAGTACTTTTATTTAAATACATAGGCGTATAACTACAGTGAAAGAAAAAGGAAAGTTTGCATTTTTATTTTTACTTCATTATGGGCTAAAAAACAGATTGAACGTTTTGAAAATACATTAGTCAGTCCATTTAGTATTGGTTCCCAGACATAAGCGACTATTTAAGTCCGTGCAGAAACGTACAGCACGTGTTTCATGAAATATGAGATATCTGTTTAGCTCACGGACAGCAATTGGCACATCCAAATCAATTGAAATGGTTCTGTACAGACTGAGTTTAACCTAGCAAAAACTGAAAACCAACGCTTTAAAGCCGTTGGGATGTTGCGTGTTGGCTCTTCAGAGTTAGTATTGACATTTCTGTAAATCTGTTTACACATGTGGTGGGAAATTAACTGATTCTTACACATTGTTCTGCTATTCAATTAATTAAATTTTGTTTTGTGATTCAACAATATGGTGAAATATAAATGTACAAAATTTCTACGCAATAAATTTATTGTATTTTGAACTATCAATGTTTATATACAATGTATACTTCTTTTTTTTCTTTTCACTGCATACGACGCAAACGTGAAATTAATATACTAAATGAGCGAGAAGTTTGATATCGATCATAACACCACGTACAAACTACTGAGCACATACACACACGCACGCACGCACGCACGCAATACACACATACACGCATGCAGACACAGACACATGAGTTCTTTAGACCATGTCAAAAAGAATAGGATACCATACAATAATGTATATAAAAACACCATATAAACTGAGTGTATTGACTACTAAACAATCCATACGACAATTAATACGTCGTCTCATGTTATCGAATAAAACACATTTATCACATGTCCAAATGATATACCATAAATACCTAAACACTCGTCATTCAAGTGCATTTCAAATTAGAAATTACCGAGATTGAGTTAAGTTGAGTACCACTTAGTCAATTGTTATATTATATTTCATTTTAAACTTTAAAATGATCAATACATTAAACTCGAGTTTAAGTGGCAAAAAAAAAAAATTGTCAACATATAAAAACGTACTAAATATACAAAAAGCATTTGTGGGCAGGATAAAAACATTGTCAACAATAAAACACCTGTCAACAAAATCCTGCTTGGCATTAGTGTGAAAAAATATAACTTTCTGTTTTTACCTTTTTTAAGTTTTATCACGCCTTTAAAACAATATTAACTGTTTCTGGAGGAAATTTATAAAGAATAATATACAATGTCTGATCTTTTTATCCTCAAAACTTTACCTCAATCGGTCCAGGCTTTTATTAGAAATGCAAGTAATGTAAACGTATAGTTAGCAGTGCCTCCAAGTATACCAATACCAGAAATACATGTACCGAGGAAATTACACATTGCCATCAAGAAATACATGTACCGAGAACATTACAAATTACCAACAAGAAATACATGTACCGAGGAAATTACACATTGCCATCAAGAAATACATGTACCGAGAACATTACACATTAACTACAAGAAGTATATGTACCGAGGACATTACACAGTACCAACAAGAAATACGTGTACCGAGAACATTACACATTAACAACAAGAAGTATATGTACCGAGGACATTACACATTACCAACAAGAAATACATTACCTTTACTGAGGAAATTACACATTACCAACAAGAAGTATATGTACCGAGGACATTACACATTACCAACAAGAAGTACATGCACCGAGGACATTACAAATTACCAACAAGAAGTGTATGTACCGAGGACATTACAAATTACCAACAAGAAGTACATGAACCGACGACATTACAAATTACCAACAAGAAGTAAGTGTACCGAGGACATTACAAATTACCAACAAGAAGTACATGTACCGAGGACATTACAAATTACCAACAAGAAATACGTGTATCGAGGACATTACATATTACCAACAAGAAGTACATGTACCGAGGACATTACAAATTACCAACAAGAAGTACATGTACCGAGGACATTACAAATTACCAACAAGAAGTACATGCACCGAGGACATTACAAATTACCAACAAGAATACATGTACCGAGGACATTACAAATTACCAACAAGAAGTAAGTGTACCGAGGACATTACAAATTACCAACAAGAAGTGTATGTACCGAGGACATTACAAATTACCAACAAGAAGTACATGTACCGAGGACATTACAAATTACCAACAAGAAGTACATGTACCGAGGACATTACAAATTACCAACAAGAAATACATGTACCGAGGACATTACAAATTACCAACAAGAAGTACATGCACCGAGGACATTACAAATTACCAACAAGAAGTATATGTACCGAGGACATTACACATTACCAACAAGAAATACATGTACCGAGGACATTACAAATTACCAACAAGAAATACATGTACCGAGGACATTACACATTACCAACAAGAATACATGTACCGAGGACATTACACTATCAACAAGAAGTACATGTACGGAGGATATACACATTTCAATCAAGAAATACATGTACCGAGGATATACACATTTCCATCAAGAAATACATGTATCGAGGATATACACATTTCAATCAAGAAATACATGTATCGAGGATATACACATTTCAATCAAGAAATACATGTATCGAGGATATACACATTTCAATCAAGAAATACATGTACCGAGGATATACACATTTCAATCAAGAAATACATGTACCGAGGATATACACATTTCAATCAAGAAATACAAGTGCCTTGTCAACAGTATGCCATTTATACCGAGAGTATGTCAACAACATAGCCTGTACACGTTATGTATAAAAGATTTCTATCATGCCAACAACTTAAAATATGTATGTGTGTTCCGAGGAAAAACATTTTTTCAAGAGTATAACATGTCAACATATGTACCGAAGACTTTTTTACATGTGGACTAACTGAGGGTATGTACTTTGTCAATAACATGTATAAGTTTGTACCGAGGGTATGTACTTTGTCAATTACAGGTATAAGTGTGTACCGAGGGTATGTACTTTGTCAATTACATGTATAAGTGTGTACCGAGGGTATGTACTTTGTCAATAACGTGTATAAGTGTGAACCCAAGGCATGTATTTTGTCAATTACATGTATAAGTGTAAATCTAGGCGTGTACTTGTTCAATAACGTGTATAGGTGTGAACCGGGGGCATGTACTTTGTCAATAACGTGTATAAGTGTGTACCGAGAGCATGTACTTTGTCAATAACGTGTATAAATATGTACCGAGGGCATGCACTTTGTCAATAACATGTATAAATGTGTACCGATGATAAGTATGTACTTTGCCAATAACATATATAATTGTGTACCGAGGGTATGTACTTTGTCAATAACGTGTATAAGTGTGAACCCAGGGCATATACTTTGTCAATAACATATATACGTGTGTACCGAAGGCATGTACATTGTCAATAACGTGTATAAGTATGTACCGAGGGCATGTACTTTGTCAATAACGTGTATAAGTGTGTACCGAGGACATGTATTATGTCAATAACGTGTATAAGTGTGTACCGAGGGCATGTTCATTGTCAATAACATGTATAAGTATGCATCGAGGGTATGCACTTTGTCAATAACGTGTAAAAATGTGTACCGAGGGTATGTATTTTGTCGATAACATATATAAGTGTGTACCAATGGTATGTACTTTAACAATAATATGTATAAGTATGTACCGAGGGCATGTACTTTGTCAATAACATGTATAAGTATGCATCGAAGGTATGCACTTTGTCAATAACGTGTAAAAGTGTGTACCGAGGGTATGTTTTCCGTGAATAACATGTATAAGTATGTACTGAGTGCATGTACTTCGTCATTAACATGTATAGGTATGTAACGAGGGTATGAACTTTGTCAATAACATGTATAACTATGTACCACTGGTATGTACTTTGTCAATAACATATATAAGTATATACCACTGGAATGTTCTTTGTCAATAACATATATAAGTATATACCGAGGGTGTGTACTTTGTCAATAACATATATAAGTATGAACCATTGGTATGTACTTTGTCAATAACATATATAAGTATGTACCGAGGGTGTGTACTTTGTCAATAACATATATAAGTATGTTCCACTGGTATGTACTTTGTCAATAACATATATAAGTATATACCGAGGGTGTGTACTTTGTCAATAACAGATATAAGTGTATACCGAATGTATGTATTTTGTCAATAACATGTAAAAATGTGTATCGAAGCAATGGATCTTGCCAGTTACATTTATAATTGTGTATCGAGGGTATGTACTTTGTCAATAACATGAACAAGTGTATCGAGGACATGTACTTTGTCAAGAACATGTATAAGTGTGTATCGAGGCAATGTATTATGTCAATAGCATGTATAAGTGTATAACAAGGACATGCGCTTTGTCAATAACATGTCTAAGTGTGTACCGATGGTATATACTTTGTCAATAGCCTGTAAATGTGTGCACCGAGGGTATGTATTTTGTCAATAACATGTATAAGTGTACCGACGGTATGTATTTTGTCAATAACAAGTATAATTTTGTATCGAGGCAATGTACTTTGTCAATAACATGTACAAGTGTGTATCGAGGGCATGTAAATTTTCATTAACATGTATATGTGTGTGTCGACGTTATATACTTTGTCAATAACATATATAAGTGAGAACCGAGGGCATGTACTTTGTCAATAACATGTATAAGTGTGTACCGTGGACATGTATTTTGTCAATAACAAGTATAAATGTGTCGAGGGTATGTACTTTGTCAATACCATGTATAAATGTGTGCCGGGGGTATGTACTTTGCCAGTGACATGTATAAGTGTGTACCGAGGGTATGTACTTTTCCAATAACAACTATAAGCGTGTTCCAATGGTATATACTTTGCCAATAACATGTATAATCGTGTACCGATGGCATGTACTTTGTCAATAACATGTATAAGTGTGTACCGAGGGCATGTACTTTGCCAATCACATGTATAAGCGTGTGCCGATGATATGCACTTAGTCAATAACATGTATAAGTGTGTACCTAGGGCATGTACTATGTCAATAACAGGTATAAGTGTGAACCGAGGGTATGTATTATGCCAATAACATGTATAAGTGTAAACCGAGGGCATGTATTATGCCAGTAACATGAATAAGTGTACGCGGATGGTATGTTCTTTGTCAATAATATGTATAAGTGTACTTAAGGCATGCAATTTGCCATTAATATGTATAAGTGTGTGCCGATGGTATGTTTATTGCTAATAACAAGTATAAGTGTGAACCGAGGGCATGTACTTTGTCAATAACATGTATAAGTGTGAACCGATGGTATGTATTTTGTAAATAAAATGTATAAGTGTGTACCGAGGGTATGTACTTTGTCAATAACAGGTATAAGTGTTAACCGAGGGTATGTATTATGCCAATAACATGTATAAGTGTAAACCGAGGGTATGTATTATGCCAATAACATGTATAAGTGTTCGCCGATGGTATGTTCTGTGTCAATAATATATATATGTGTACTTAAGACATGCGCTTTGCCAGTAACATGTATTAGTGAGTGGCGATGGTATGGTTTTTTTTGCTAATAACAAGTATAAGTGTGAACCGAGGGCATGTACTTTGTCAATAACATGTATAAGTGTGAACCGATGGTATGTATTTTGTTAATAAAATGTATAAGTGTGTACCGAGGGTATGTACTTTGTCAATAACAGGTATAAGTGTAAACCGAGGGTATGTATTATGCCAATAACATGTGTAAGTGTTCGCCGATGGTATGTTCTTTGTCAATAATATATATAAGTGTACTTAAGACATGCACTTTGCCATTAACATGTATAAGTGTGTGCCGATGGTATGTTTTTTTTGTGCTAATAACAAGTATAAATGTGAACCGAGGGCATGTACTTTGTCAATAACATGTATAAGTGTCAACCGATGGTATGTATTTTGTCAATAACATGTATAAGTGTGTGCCGATGGTATGTTTTTTTGCTAATAACAAGTATAAGTGTGAACCGAGGGCATGTACTTTGTCAATAACATGTATAAGTGTGAACCGATGGTATGTATTTTGTCAATACCATGTATAAGTGTATACCAAGGGCATGTACTTTGTCAATAACAGGTATAAGTGTGAACCAAGGGTATGTATTATGCCAATAACATGTATAAGTGTAAACCGAGGGTATGTATTATGCCAATAACATGTATAAGTGTAAACCGAGGGTATGTATTATGCTAATAACATGTATAAGTGTTCGCCGATGGTATGTTCTTTGTCACTAATATGTATAAGTGTACTTAAGACATGCACTTTGCCATTAACATGTATAAGTGTGTGCCGTTGGTATGTTTTTTTGCTAATAACAAGTATAAGTGTGAACCGAGGGCATGTACTTTGTCAATAACATGTATAAGTGTGAACTTATGGTATGTTTTTTGCTAATAACAAGTATAAGTCTGAACCGAGGGCATGTACTTTGTCAATAACATGTATAAGTGTGAACCGATGGTATGTATTTTGTCAATAACATGTATAAGTGTGAACCGATGGTATGTATTTTGTCAATAACATGTAAAAGTGTGTACCGATGGTATGTTCTTTGTCAATAACATGTATAAGTGTGTGCCGATGGTACGTTTTTTGCCAGTAACATGTATCAGTTTGAACCGAGGGTATGTACTTTGCCAGTATCATGTATAAGTGTGAACCGAGTGTATGTACTTTGTCAATAACATGTATAAGTGTAAATAGGGCATGTATAAGTATATTTAGGGCATGTATAAGTGTACTTAGGGCATGTATAATATATGAACCAAAGACATCCACATTGTCAATATACCATAAACACCGAGTACATGCAGATAGTCAGTAATATAGCACGTGTAAAGTATGCACTGTGTGTGACTAACATGTATACAAACAAACTAATGCATATGGTTACCATATATACCCCAGGTTTTGCATTGTCAACCGTATATCAGGTCAAAACACATGTACTGAGGACAACAAAATAAATAAGTCATGGACAACCCTCCGTCTGTTTATTGTCCAAAATAAAACTCTGTTTCTGTTGTTTATTTGAATTGAACACGACAAGAAACTTTTAAAAGAACGGATAGTATGCTTAATTATGTCTTTATGGCTAGTTGTGTTTACACTGGTCGCAAAAGTCAGGATACCTGTTTAATTCGGTGTGTGGTGTCTTTAAATAGTAATTATAAATCAAACAAGCAAACTTGACGTGAACGCATTTGACTAATTAAGTTACTTTTAATTAAACAAAATATTATCTATGCCCACAGCTTTAATAATATTATTCTATTTAAAATGCCATTTTACCTTCAAAATAAATTCTCCATGTATTATATCTGGAACCAATCCTCGTGTAAAGTATCATAGACACAGAACAAATCCCTATTTAACCAAATAATTGATTTCACAAAACTTTTTTATCCACTTACTTCATTAAAATTGACAACTTCGGTATGCCAGTGTCAATTCCAACTACCGAACAACACAACTTTTTATTGATTTGTTTGAATAACAAATGACCTATTCGTATACGACAGTTTGCACTATATCAAGTGTATTGTATAGTGTTCGATCCATATCTTAATATAACATATACCAAAACTGCTTTAACCTTAAGCGTTCCTATACGTGAACAGTGTACGCGTATATTGATTTCTGACCAAGCAACATATAAAAGCTTTGAGAAAAAAAAAAAAAACATAATCGAACATTCTTCTTCAATTGATAATTGATAGGTATAACAGATGATAAATTGATATTTGATTGTGTGCAAATATTATTATAATATTTGATAATGGTGGTATATGTGTTAGTGATATTACATGATACTTTTGACATTAATTCTGTGTTAAGAAAAGTGAAATAATACAAAATGTATTATGTATTCGTCATTGACATCTTATGTACGATTGTATTGTAGCATGTGTACTAATAAACCTTTTGGTCTTTTGTATTGAATAAAATTATTTCTTCTTTATGTATATACATTGGGGGTGGTGTGTGTGTGTGTGTGTGTGTGTGTGTGTGTGTGTGTGTGTGTGTGTGTGTGTGGGGGGGGGGGGGGGGGTGATGGTTATAAATCACTGATGTTATCACATCCTTTGTCCGTCGTTGATTTTTAATCTTTGTTTCCAAATAAAGGTAAACAATATCGATATAAATTATCAAATATCTGTCTGGAATAAAAAATCCGCAATGCATTACAAACGTAAATAATATCACATTTCAGTTATTATTTAGTGGTTCATTCTTTATTTAATTGCCATCTTTGATCTTATAGAGATTTTTTTTCTTTAAACGAATAAAACAATTGCAATCTTTGATCTTGTATATAGAGATTTTTTTTCCAAACGAATACGTTTGCAAAGTTAATGGGTCGTTCTATACGAGTACACGCGTATCACAGTCTCACCCGTGCTTAATCATTCAGTAGCTTAACTTAACTTGAACCTAATGATCCGCAGAAAATCACCATAGTTAAAGTAAACAAAAAGTCACGTGACTTACACACTCTTTTTAATATGATCAAGTTTCGTAAACAATTCATTACATTATGTGTATTGCACCTCGCTTAATGCTGTATTAATAAACGGTAATATCGATTTTTGATAAATCAATTTGTTTTCCTCCTTAAAAGATTAATATGTACCACTGTACAGTCATCCAGTCAGCAACGCATTTAAAATGACATTTTGTACTGTCCGTTACAAATAATGACTACTGTCGTTATTATAGAATATACATAGTGAAATGGGTGGAGTTTTTTTACCCCGATTGACATGGTTTTTTCTGCATGCCTTATGTAAATTATGTACAAATGTTTGATTTCTTTATCAGAACAGATTTCCTCTGACACCATAGAACAAATGCACATTTACATGCATATCTATCAGTGCAGCTTAAACACATTGTTATTGCAAAATGTGGATTAATATGCTAGTCGCTGACGACGCAGAAGTCGTGGGTTCAAATACCAAAGGTGACAAAAATGTTTCCCAACTTGTCTATTGTCAGGTAAATAAGACATCGTAATTAAATTATGTCACTAAGTGTTCACCATTGAGACATAGAAGTAGACAAAATACAATTGAAATGTAGACAGCAGTGTTGTCTACTGGCGGATGGTCTCACATCAGTCTCACATGCGGATGGTCGTGGGTTCAATCCCCGATTGGGTCATACCAGTGTGTCTGCGGCATGATACTCCAGTGTGGCAGCCGACTCAGAATACTGCGCGATATAGCTGGAAAAAATATTTAAAGCGACGTTAAACGCCATACGACAACAACAACTGAAATATAGTGTTAAAGCTAGTGATGTCAAAAAAACACTCACGCACACATATTGCAACCTTCAAGTAGAAAACGAATTCCTGAATTTTGTCTTTTGTTTAAAAAATGAAAAACTGTACTTTTCACATGGTATATGTTCTTTTTTCTTATTTTAGTTATTCGTATATATTTTAAACATATATAGTTTACATCGATTGTGAAACAAATTCTTACAACTTAAACAAATAACGCTCGAACCTTCGTGGGTCCCGCAACCAATACTTAAGCATATGCGGATAACATTTCTTTCTCAAGGACAACACACACAGTCGTAGCGGAGAACTGAACCCACGATCCCCGATCTTGGATCCGATGCTCCACCACTGGGTCACGCGCTCTCTAAACATTGTAATTCTATAAAATTATAATATTTTGTTTTAAAGTGTTCAATTACAATACTGTACCAGATACGTTTTTGCAATTATCATTTAATCAGTGCTTTGTGCGTCTCTATATTTACTAGTTACCGCAGGGGTGGTCTAAGGGTAGATTGTTGACCTCGCGTGCGGAAGATCGTATGTTCGATCCCCGGCCGGATCATACCAAAGACTTGAAAATGGTACTAAAAGCTTCGTCGCTTTGTGCTCTGCATTTAGAGGATAGTTCTATGTCTGGTCGGCCCGCTGTCATTATACTGTGACTGTGTTGTGAATCATAGCATGTGTCTGCGACATGATACTCCAGTGCGGCAGCGCTTAGAATACTGCCCCAAGTAGACACCGTCGCAGTATGACTGAAAAGATCTTGAAAGCAACGCTTAACACCATACAACAATGGTCTAGTGGCTTAATTTAAAGAGATACATGACAATGCTGAACGCGATGTTACCTTTGTTCAAGTATCAAGCCAAGTTTTATAAATATCAAGGTGCATATGCTAAAAGAATAACGAAACGCCGGGTGAATTTCAGAGCCACTTTATCAAACTATTATCAGCGATATTTACAGTATGTAAAGGAAGTTCATTAATGATATTGTCAATAATAATGATGATGCTGACACAGTCATTAAACAAAATACCTTTACAACAATATTCTATAACTGTAAATATCGCTTACAATAGTTTGATAATGTGGCTCTGAAATTCACCCGGCGTTTCTTTATCCACTTGGTATGTATGGAAGTATTAAGCTCCAAATATTACTATTAAACCAAGTTTTATATGTATTCAGGAACATGTACGGAAATATTAATCTCCAAGTATTACTATCAAACAAAGTTTTATATGTATTCAGGTACATGTACGGACAGATTAATTTCCAAGTATTACTATCAAACCAAGTTTTGTATATATTCAGGTACATGTACGGACAGATTAATTTTCAAGTATTACTATTAAACCACGTTTTATATGTATTCAGGAACATGTACGGAGATAATAAGCTCCAAGTATTAATATCAAACCAAGTTTGAAGCAGAACAGTAGTGTGGTAGATAGAGTGTTGGTCGTTCACGTCACATGTTGCGTGTTCGGTCCGCTGCTCGACCTGATGCCTTTAAAAACACTCAGTACTGGTCTACCAAGGGATAGAACTCGACAGCAGAATGGTAAATCGAATTGAAGAAGGAAAAATATCATTACTAGAACCATTATCTATTTTTTAATGATAAGAAAATGCTAACGAGCAAGAACAAATATTCACAATGTATGTTGTGTCCTGTTTGCAATGCATCCCAACAGGAGAGTTATGAGCAACGGCAGTTATTCATATCAACCATGTGTACTATAGAAGCAGAATATTTCACATTTCTCACATAATACGATGCAGGAGTGTTATGACAAAGTTATGGATCGGACACAATATTTCAGAGGACGGACGCATAAAACACTGTTGCGAAGCTTCTCGCGACAACTGTTTTTCCCACTCCAGCGGGTGCAAGGATAGTGGGTCATACAGTGCTTCTATTGCAATTAATAAACCCTGAGATAAATAACAACTATAAATAAATAAATGTCCACACAAACACCCAGGTTCTTCCACGTATCGAGAGTTTGTCCAAACCTCAGCCAGCCCTCGCACAATCCGATAGCCTGACAACCGCCTTACAGACATGAGGCCCTCCCAGGGGGTGGGTGGGGGGGGGGGGGGGGGGGGGGTCTCTGTTTCCTGGATCTCTTAAAATAATGCCTATTGTTCCCCAGATCTCAAAAAGTATTTGCCAAAGTTCCCCAAAAGTATTTTGTCCATGTTTTCCAGATCTCTAAAAGTATTTCCACTGTTCCCTAGATCTTCAAAAGTTTTAAAGGGATTATATTGGCATATTACCGTCAATTCCCTGTCCTAAATACACACGCCCAGCATGAAGATACACTTATAACTTAGAGATATACGTGTCTAAAGTGTCTAATTGCATAACCGTTTTAATACAAACATCGGGTTTCTGAAGCCACGTTTTTGTTTTTGTTTACATTTACCATTTTCAACGAACCGCTTTCGGGTTTCCGATCAACCATCGGATAACATCGTGAAGACTCGTTCCCAATCTCGTTTTCGAGGATTTGTTCGGGAAGTTTGCTAAGTTCAATGTAAACATTGCGCAATACTTTATTGCGGGACGTATTAAAGTTTTGGCCAATATTCAATTACTGTTAATTTGATAACTTTCAAGTAAATAAAGCTTATACCTCAATACATAAGCATTATTTTGTGCACACTGCATACAAGAAAAGTCTGGATTAACAGCATGTTTGTGTTACTTGTCAATATAATCCCTTTAAACATAGTTCCCTGAAAGTACCAAATAGTGTTCCCTTAAGTAAAACATCTACTATAGTCTTTTCTATTATTATTTGAACATCATCATAATAAGCAAAATCCTTGCGCTGCTTCTTTCCCTTGTCCTGTCTACAGGCTCACCCTCCGCATCTCTTGTCTCTGTATGGCAAACGTCTTAACAAGGGCTGTTTGAATTTGTATGTAATCTCATCATCAAGTTCCATGAAGTCGTGTTTGACTTCACTACAGAGGACACATAGGATATCTTCAGGTGAAATGCCTAAATTTGACCCAGGGAACCCGGCTTCTACAACCTTTTCAGATGACCCCCATAGTAACAATGCTTCATGTCAAATAGCAAAGGTCTATGGCTTGAATTTTCAGAGAAAAGGTGTTTTTTAAGTTCCCTTAAACATATGCTTGTAAGCCCTGTGGTATCGGACATTAGTGGTTCAATCAGGCTGGTTCAAGAACTTGTTCGAGATTTTATGGTTATATTAATGCTGTGCAAGTTTGATTAAGATTCGTTGAAAAATGAGGGGGTGCTATCGCGTCTACAAGAAAAAGGCTAACGGACGGACGACGGACAACTTACCACGACATAAGCCCTGCTGGCCTTTGGCAAGAAGAGCCAAGGAAGCGATCGAGGAAAGGACAGAAGAGACAAAAATCTTTGTTTGAACAGCTGAACGGTTGATTTGCAAAAGGCAATACATAAACATAAATAATTGAAAATCTAATAAATAGAAAAAGTTAGATACCTAGTGCACTAGTCTGTCTGTAAGCATCAAAACTGTAAATATATCTTTGTTATGAATTACCATTCAAAATTTATTTCAGGTACATACGATTATGGAATGAAGTTGGACAGGGTCCCAGACTAACATGTTGCCAAAAACCTCCAAAGCTGTCAAAAGCTGTCAAAAGCTGTTTCAAGCAGTCAACATCTCATTGTAAAAGTAATTATGATCAAGTATAGAAATTATATACAAAATCAGTGACTTAATTATGTACAGAGACTGGCAGGCTAATAGCAATATAATGTACACGGCACATTTAGTATTTCTTTAATAACTCTTCGAATATTGTTTTAATTAAATAATTTTGTTACAAAAGTAAAACTGCTAAAAATGATGAGTAATTCCAATTATCAATTATTTAATATTTTTCTTCTGAATTTAAATTATTACGGATTGAAAACGAAATATGTTGAAATGTTCACGATTTTTTTTTAATAACAAACGATACAGTAGTCTTGATTTAATAAATCCGTTTTAACAACACACAATACAAATAGAAATATTATGTAGAAAGTTAAGGAAGTAAGTTTTCCATCGGTGACGAAAGTTTTATATCGATATTTAAAGTCGTTTTTCTTATTTCTTACTTTAAAAATGGGCTAAAAAGAGAAAATGATCACAAAAAATAACATTAACGAAAAATTCTTCATTTCTTTAAATTTAAAAAAGAAACATTAATCTCCCAAATTTACAATCAAGCCCTTTCCTTTGATACCATAATCACACAAATATGTTGTTTGATTCTGGAGGAGTTGTGTTTCAATGATTTAGAAAACGACACGTGGTCTAGTGGTAGAGCTCCAAACCCATGCTCGGAGGGTCGTGGGTTCGATCCTCCGCCACGACTATGTGTGATGTCCTTGAGCAATACATTTTTTTCCACATATACTCAGTACTGGTTATACCCAGGAAGACTTCGAGCGTGATTTGTCTAAGTTGTAAGAACTTGTTTCACATTCGAAGCAAAATAAATTAGTTTAAACTAAACTAGAAAACGCCACATGTGCCACCTGAAATTTAGACAAGTGCCTCCAGTTGCCTATCTCTGTTTATATGTCTTTGCTAAAATTGGTAAAAGTAATGCCCAATGTTCCCCAGATCTCTGAAAATAAATGGTCATGTTCTCCAGATCTCCAAAACCCCTGGGAGGGCCTCAGACATATAAACAGAGTTTAGTTACTGCATGTACTTACCTAAATTTCAGGTGTCATGTTTAGTTGCAAACACGCCCCCACCCCCTCGCTCGCACACACCTTTCCACTCCCCTCACCCCATGGCTTCCCCGGTCGCAGACATTTTACTCCGCACCTGTTTGTGATCTCCTAATCCGGCTATGCTATTTGAAAATTCTGTTTAATTATCATCGATCATAAAGTTCTCATTTAATATATTCAATGACTTCCTATCTTCCATTCGCATTATTAGTGTTTTCGCTGGATTTAAAGAGACCGCGCTCGTAAAAAAAGACAATTAGGCGAGCACTTGTTTAGATGACATCGTATCACGTGACTGCAAAACTTTGGAGCTTTGAACGGGAAAGGCGAACCCCATGTCGGACAACAAACGGGGCTGTAATGTCGATTGAAGGGGTGTTTGAAAGCAAAAAACATGGCGGCGCCCATGGTCAATCGCATGAATCATTAGAAAACAGCGACTTAGACATATCTGGACCGTTTATCGTAAGCGACAGCTTCACTAAAGGCGAAAACACGGGTACTGAGACGGAACAAATTCAAGATGGCTACCAAAGAGAGCATGACACTGTTGAAAACATCGGAATTGTCGAAAATCTCACTTTCCTACCCGAACTTCGGGCCGAATATTTGGACAGTTACGAACAAGAAGTGGTTGAAAACAACGCCGAATGGTTGAAATCTCGATGCAAAAATTTAGATCAGGTAGAGTTTGACATTATTCACCACGGAAATGTGGATGAAAGCCTGGAATTTCCAGGAATATCCTTGGAAAATAAAGAAATTCTTCACAGTCCTTCTACATGCTCTATCAGCGATAGTATTTCAAATAATATTGTGACAGTTGAGTCGACTTTGTCCATGAATTCAGATATTCATATATCACAGCAGGAACCAAAATTTATTGTGCATAATGGTGAAAGAGCGGTAAATCAAAATGCAGGCATATCTGTTGTTTCAATTGATAATCCACCAATGGCAACCATTGAAGCTGATCTTTCAAATTACACAAATGTTTCAGAAATATCCTTGGATAACATCATATACAGCAATAATGAAGATAAAAATAAGTCTATAATGTCTGAAGTACTTGAGGATGTAAACATAATGAGTGGTGAAAAGGATCAGGTTTTTAACCCGGATTTTCAACATTTGGTGTCCGAAGGACTGACATTTGGAGATATAAGTGGTGCTAAACAAAACATGAAACTATTTGTGAAAGATGGTGTTCTTACACTAGTTCCAAATGAGTTGGAGACTGCATATCTTACAGCAGGTGCAATTGATAGAGATAGTGCAATAGTCGAACATGATATTTCGATGGAGAATCTCAAATCTCGAGGTGCTATCATACAAAACAGTTCAATCATGGCAGGTTTGATTCAGGTTGAAAATTCGCAAATTCAGGAACCATTGATTATAAATTCTCAGGGAATTACTGATTCCCAAGGTAACTTACAGCCAGCTAGTACACAAAATGATAATCTTGCCCTTGCAACAATATCAATCCAGAGTGATAAAACTGCAAATTCCACAAAAATACTGGTTGATACCTGCCAAGGAAGAAAGCTTTACCAGTTACTAAGGTCAGATCTGACTAGGTTACTCTCGAACAATTCTGTAAGTACAGGTCCTGGTGATCAACAAGAGAACACGGGAACAACTGCTTCAAAGCCAGCTGAACAGAATTCGAGTGTAGCTACAGTACCAGGTTTGTTTTAACATAAATGTATGAAAATATTTTGCATGAATATTTAGTGAAATTTTTATGCCATCGAAGGCTACCGACTATCATTTAACCTAACCACTATTTTCTGGGATCCTGAAAAGCATACCCATCTCCACAAGTAACTATTAACATTTCCCACTTGAATCAGTGGTGAAAGACAAATGACAATGGGATGCAATGTTGCATATATCAATCATCACAGACGGTAGCTGGGCATGGATTCAAACTCACTACCCTTGTGCTGACAACTGGGCCTGGCCAAAATGAGAAGAGAATCGTCAAAATGATGGAAAAATTAGCTTATATATCGATAATTGTGATGTTGCATACAGAATTCTAGTTTGGAGGAGATTTTTGGAAATCTTTACCATAAAAAATTATGTAAAAAGAAATATGCATGTTTTTAAGTTACTTGTATTTCAAAGTTATGGAATAAAATTATATTAAATAATAACCTTTGTTGTAAAATTCAATTATTGTAATAGAAAACTAAATAAAAATAGTTGGAAGTCAATTAAACCAAAATAATAATATTTTTTTCAGGTGGTTATCTCTTATACCCAGTCTCTGTTCAAGATGGTTCAGACCAGACTACAGCTGCAAATCCCCAGGTATTCACTACTTTTGAATAAATTAACATAAACAAGAATTCTCAAGCTACAGCTTCTTGAGCCTTGGATGCAGTCTGCGAAAAATGTAGTCCAGACCCAGTCTATGACTTTTTTTAACCGGACTACAAAAGTTTCCCTACGTATTATAGCCCGACTATTTCTATGACTTTATATCGAAATGGAACAATCTTAGCAAAATGTTGGGAGAAATTTAAGTAATTTATTTCCTAAAACTGAATAAAACTATGATTTCATTGTAAACAATTTAAAAAATGAAATTTGATGTAAATTCTATCTTGTTTTTTACTGATTATAAGAATTGAATTTGGACCACGTAATTTTGAAATGTCTCTAGTTCAAAGTACTGAAGATTTTGGCACAGACTGTTGTACTCATTATAACAAGATAGGTGTTAGGGTTCTCCACGGAAGAATACAAGCGCTGGGGTAAGAGCGCGTAAACACCTTCAACACATTTTCAACTGCTGTGTAAGGCACTCATTGAAATATATTTCACTAGTAAAACATGTATTAATTAGTTCAATTCATCATAATCAGCTGTGTTTTCTCCAGATGTGTTTCTTGCGTTTTTGACGCAATTAAATCTCATTTGATGCAATCAAGTTTGTTTAATGCGTCCACTATGACGCAACCTTAAGAAATTCAAATTACGCATTTTTGTTTCGGCAAGCTGGTTTAGGCGTTATTTTTACAATGCTCGCGGTTCTGCTAAGTTATGTAAATGCTTTAATTGATTATTAACACTATATTGATGCAATTGCATAGACGATTATGATCACATACATAATTTTCCACGAAGCAGTATTATAGTTTGAAGACAATGTCTGTGAAAACAAACGTATGCTGCAACAATAACACTGATACCATGCGATCAACAGATTATTCATAATTATTAAACTATATTACTATGATATCACAACATTTACACATGTTAAACAATCGTCCTTGGCTAGATCTAGATCTAATTTTAAAACGAACAGCTATTGGCTATATTAATTCTATAAATAGAAATGTGTGTATGTCTCAATCTCAGTCTCTGTACACTTGTTATTGTTGAATCCATGTTTCATATTTTTGTTTAGTTAAAAGTGTTTATTTATGGTATATCATTGTATGCATTTATTTATGATAGTATAATAAATAACAAAGACAATTTTGTTTTTGAAAATATTTTGTTTTGTAAAGTACTGCTTTGAAATTGAAAACCTAACATATATATATAATAATCTTGATACCGTTGTCTATAAAATAAATACAAGCTAATAATGCATTATGATAACACACGGGCTCTGAAACTATTAATTTTGGGTTTGTGTAGACATTTAGGACTACAAGTTTCTGCGAAAATTGGTTTTGCTAGTTGGTTTCAAATTTGGCCAGTTGAAATTTTAGACACTGACCATAATTGCCAGTGCACAAAAAAGTTAAATTCTAGCCCTGTTAACACAGCCCTGGGTATTAATCGCCTTCTGTCATAGGTCTTGTAAATGTCAAAGTATGACCCTTGGATTAAAAAAAATGCCTCTATTGGCATTATCACCTCTGCCACAGGTCAGTGATTGAGAGCCCATTGTTGCCCGCTTGATTATAAATCAAAATTGATTTGTGAAAATGCAATAATGCATCTGCTTAAAGGTGACAAAATATCAGAGTGGTGCTAGTTTTATCAATTTTGGAAAGTTAACAGTCATGCGGATGCCACAAAAACAATTCCAAATTGCTATCTTTAATCCAGTGCCGAACGTACAGAAAGCTGCTCTCATGGTTTCTTTACGTTGTCCTGCATTTAACTACTTAAACATGTGCAGAAGTTCTATCGTAAGATTAAATTAAATACAAAAGGCAAAAAGGAAACAATGTATCCATATTTTTCAAAAGGGTCAAATTTGGCCAGAACCCACAATCTCTGGCGTGGGTCACAAACATTCAATCCACTACACTGAAGCTTCGATTAATGCTACTTTTGTTCATGTTGCAGATAAAGGCGAATACAGTAGTTACTGGTAGTGATAAACAGATGGTAATGTGTAGCCATGCTGGATGTGGTAAACTCTTCAAATCTGTCGCCAAACTCACAGTGCATAACATGACACATACAGGGGAGCGGCCTTTTAAGGTAAGTTTTCTCCTTTCTAGTTTCTTGACATCTTCATATGTGAGAACTCTGTTTCTAGCATTCTGGGCAAGCCTGTCTGTGTCATGGTAAGATTGTGAAATATAGCTGCATATTGCTCATAAGAGACATATCTGGTCTTGAAATAAACACAAAGCTGGTACTCAGAGGCTAGTATGGTAACAGTCTGGCTACCAAAGGTGTCTGTCTAGGTAGTCCATGTGACAAGTATAAGGTAATGATGGAAATATTAATTGGTTGATTGATTGAATATTTAGCTTCATTGTTATGCCATCGAGGGCTAACAGATGATCTGTTAATACCACTGTTTCCTGGGATCCTAGAAGGTTAACCAGTACTCGAACACATCTCATCTCCGCAAGTAACTGATAACTTTTGAATTAGTGGTGATAGATGAATGATAATGAGACGCATGTCGTATATCAACCATCATGGAGATTGTAGTGTAAATCGAGTCCGGCGGGAAATATTAAATCTTGATACTTTGAAGTTTACATTCTTCAAAATTGTCTGACTATATTCTGATATCAGTTTCCAGCAATTAATTCAATTATTAAGACAAAGTATTCCCCACACTATTTTTATCACTAATTGCAGAGAAGCTTTACAAAAAAGTTAAACATACTTGTGTAAAATGGTTTGCACAAGATTAATTCAAGGGGAATCACTTTTGATAATTATTACAGTTGTGACATAGAAAACAAATCTAAACTTGCTGGTATGAATTTAGATGGAATTGGAGACGGGGGAGGGGAAGAGAAATCACAGGAATATGAACTAGAAAATAAGAAGTGTTCCTTTCAGTACCGGGTAGTCTCAAAGTGGCAAATAGCCAAGAGTTTTATATTATACATTATTTTTTATTTGGTAAAGCTTGATACCAGATGGTATTGATATTTTTTCATCTATAGTGTTCAGAACCGGGTTGTGATTGGGCGTTCACCAAACTTTACAAGCTTAAAAGACATGAAGAATCTCATCAGGGCAAGAAAGACCATGTGGTAAGTTTGGTTCAAATATTAAAGTTGATTTAAGTTTCAAAGACCTCAGCACGTTCTAGTATTAGAGCATCTACCTTGCATGCGGAAGGTCATGGGTTTGATTCCCGGTTGGATCATACCAAAGATTTGAAAACTGGTACTAGAAGCTCATTGCTTTGCGCTCAGCATTTAGATGTTAGTTCAAGGTAATTTTTTCCCAATAAATCTTGCCTACAGAACTATATCAAAAAATGGAACTGTATACAGAATGACAGTTTTAGTAACTGCAGTCAAATTTTTCTAGTTTTAGTTATACAGTTTCTGAACATTGTTTATCAAAATAAACTAGCAGAAGTAGTACTAACTTGCCCTGATTAAAGAATAACTTGCCCAGATTTTTATTCCCGGTACACTTTGCCGTATAATATAAAATAATTAAAAATAAATAGACTTAAATGTATTAATTTTTATGTAAGGTTAGCTCCCCATAACATTATGCATGCGTAAGTCACAAGTTTGAATAAGACTGGGAGAAGTGAGACAATTTCAGAGAGAACTGACTATGTCTCTATAAGTATGACCGACTTATTATGTTGTATTTAGTCTTTGTTCTTTATTGACTATCATTTCTGATCTGTCACTCTGTGGCAGTGTGGGAGCAGGTGTTAATTCAAAACATTATTTTTAATATCTTTCTCTTCTTTTCTAATGATTGCTAAATGTCATAACATACAATAATGGCATTGTCAAGCCTACAAAGCTATTCAATTCATCCAAGAGAACTTGGCAGTCTATGATCTAGAAAAATGCAACTAGTCAACTATATTTCAAATATTAAAAAGACAATTTATCTTAATTGTTGTTTTCAATGCTACCGGTATATTTAAATCATGTCTTGACTGCGAAAGAAAATTATACGCTGAAACCACACAATCAAAAAGCATTAAGTGTATTACTGTAATACCCCTACCACATTTTTCTTTACCTTATACTCGATTTAAATATCAATGTTCATGTTTTCACAGCAGGGGTCGGGAAAAACTTTTAAAAGCACTCGTCTGTTGGGCAAGTGGACTGGTAAAAAGTACTCATCTGTATGGAAAACTCACTTGTCCAAAAAAGTTATAGTAAATTAGTGTCTATTTTGGAAGCACCTTTTGATAACCTTATCTTAGGTGTAAAAAATAAATGTTGTGTTTAAGGTTTCATTCTGAAAAAAAATGGGTCGGTAGGTAGACTTAAATTCTCCATATATTTAACTTCCTTTAATATGCTTCAACAGCTAAAATATCTTTGCCAATCAGTGTCACTGTCCTTTCTCTCAAATAACAAGGTTATTAACTCGTTAATTGGCACCCAGTTGTGTTTTCCCCTCAGGGCAGATCACACAACACCAACGAATCTCAGATCAGCAATGTACGCTAAATATAGTAACAATTTTCCTTAACAGGTGCTTGGTCACGTGACTTGCATTGGAAAACCCCATAGAGTGCAAACAATGTTCAGCTTTATTTGTCATTATAACTGAGAAAAGCTGGTAACACAATGTTTAAAAATAGACTAGCACTTTATGTGTATTACCAACTTTATTTCCCACTTTACTATGTTTGTGTTTAAATCCTAAATGCACATGATTTCAATATGGTGTCTCCAGCGAGTGTTTCTGAAACTGACATCTTTTTTGTGGAAAAAAGCACACACCTCAATACACACTTTCTATAGGGTATAAGTACTGCTTGATATTTACATTTAGTAATTATATTGTTTTTCACAGGTTAAAACATTGATTAATCTTCTGCAGACTTCTGATAAATGAACACAGAAGTCGGTGGGGTAATGTGAATACAATCACAGGCCTTATCTTACTGTAGCTTTTGGATAGCTATATTATAGTAAATAAGCCATCATTTACTACATATCACTATCCTAAAGCTATAGTAAGATAGGGTCTGTGAGACTGTGACTACATTGGAACATATTAACTCGAATTTGGGTGTTATTGGTTTGTGTAAAAAAATAGATTTGTTATGCATGTCACGAGAAAACACATCTTTCCTGCTACAAGACCTGTGCACTTTTAGACATAGGATAACAAGAGGTCCTATATTATAGCATATGTTATTGCTGTACTAGTTCAATTTGGTGCAAAGATTTTTTTTGAAACATATAAAAGCAGTGTTTTTTTCACCATTTTGGGAAGATGACCCATAACCTTGAAATTGGGGATTTTAGCAGTGTTTTATTTAAAATTGGAAAAAAAATTTGCTCAAGTGTATTAATCCCGGTATACTTCCTTAATTGACAGTTATATTTACTAATAACTTTATACTTACTGATAACTATCTATTAAATGTTAACAACTATCTAGCTTAACATTTTATTTAGCAGACTATTGTATGGTATTCTACAGAGCAATATCCCATGTTGTAAGTGCCTTCAAGGCTGCAACAACTTTATCTAGTTGATAATTGTTGAGGCTGTTGTCAGAATTAAGACATATTCTCATTAGAGCATTTAGAGTATGCTGTCCCATCCTATTTAACTTCCTTAGTTGTGACAGATACAAAAAATAACTCGCACAATTTGCAGCAATAACCAGCCTTGGATGCACTGAAGTACAGCCATGTATATGCTTTCATTTTGAAGAGCAAAAGACATGCTGTCAGTCAAACACAAGTTTATAATAATCACTCAGTATCTGACCTGTGTTGGTTAGAAAAAGTGTCTGTAACTGATGGGACAATTATTGTGTCATTTTCAACACTCACAGGCTTCTGAGCAGGTGGAGAAGATGTCACACTAACACATAAAGCTGACTGTTAAAAGAAATTGTCAATAGTTTGTTGTTTATTAGTGGGAGCCTTTAATATCTTGAGGTAATATTTCTAATTATGCAACATTGTTTTGTTTATTTCACGATACATAAACGCTTGCTAACGCTTCCACAAACTAAATAGGCGTCTGTGTTGAAACGTAGAGGTTACAAAGAACACTTTTTCCGAATCAATCAAACACTCTAGAATCGTAAGGAAACTAGACTGCTTCACTGTATTTCCGTTTTCCAAACCTTACAGTTATCTGCTTGGATCTGGTCAATGTGCAGGAAATCAGTCTAAAAGCGCATGCGCAGAAAAGCAATGTAAAAGCAGTTTCATACTCAGAATGGCATAATCTGTGCTTATTTTTGAGGCAGTTTCACTAGTTTTTGAAACTTCTAATTGGGAATTTTTACCACTCAATTGGGAAAAAAAGATACTATTTGCGTTTGGGAATATGACCGAATAATGGCTGTAAAAATGGCCAAAAAAACCCACTGAATAGCGTATGTGAAAAACGACTACTCTACTCTTATACAAGCTTTATCTTCTGTAAGAATCAGATTAAGTTAAATTCAAAGGGAAAGATGCATGCGCTTCCATTGAAACAAGCAGAGATGCCAACTCCTCCGATTTTAGCGGAGTGAATCCGATTTTTGTACGAAAAATCCGCTCTCCGATTTTCCATGAATTGTCTCCGATTTTTAAAAATAAATGGTACGGGATAAATTTCACGGGTAAAACAAATAATCAGCACCGTTTACACTGACACCGGTTTTGATGTTCGGACATTTCCGTACGCGCTACGTCACTTCAAGAAGCGCTATTAATTAGGTTATCTGGAAAATACCCGAGTATTTACAAAAACAATATCGGATGATCCGGAAAGGCCGATCAACAACCTTCAAAATCCAATATGGCGGATGCAACACCACCAAAGAAAAAAAAGTACGAACATAAACAAACATTTATTAAAAGTTACACCGATGCATATCCTTGCTTTTCGACATCGAAGATGGAGGTGAATTATTGCATTCTGCAAGGTCTGCAATGCAGAAATTATGTTATCTCACGGTGGGATGGGTGATTTGAAAAAAACATTGCTACAAAACAGCACATCACCCGCTCAACTTGTCAGTCGTCGTCAAGGAAAATATCGACAATGGTTGCGACAACTCAACCAATGGATGAGTCGGTAATTAAATCCCAATAAAGCTTAATTTGAATGTTCAATAAAGCCTCGCTTTTCATCAGTTTGTCAGCTTTTTTAATTTATTCTATAAAACTCGATCACTCAATTCTCTTTTTCATCAGGTATTATGAAATATTTCTTAATAAATACATGACTTTTTATCACTGAAAAGTGCTGAAATGCCATCTCAGAGCATCTACAACTTGAAAAAAATTCGGAGTTTATTGAAATAAAGATTACAGATAAAATAGAATGTGGAGCCGCGTGGTCCAGTGGCAGAACACCTAATCCATGATTAGCATGTCTTGTGTTCGATTATTCGCCATGGCTATGTGTGGTATCCTTGAGCCAGACACTTTTTTTGCATATGCTTAGTACTGGTTCTACTCGGGAAGACTTGGAGCGTGATTTGTCTAAGTTGTGACGACTAGTTTCACAATCGAAGTAAAATAGATAAGTTTAAACTAAGATAAAACAAAAAATGATGTTAACAAAGACAATGGTTGTGACAACTAAATGTCAAATAAAGTTCTTGAAACAAGTAAGGATTCCAATGCTGAAAGTGATATTGATATGGATATTCCACTTGCTGTCCTTAAGAGATCTTAAAAGAACCACAATGGTAGATCTTTATTTAGGCCAACAACAAATGAAAGTGACTTGGATTTATCAAGTAAAAATGAATAATGTTGATGATGTTAACAGCCCTACATTTAAGTTGAATAAAACAGACTCAAGTGATTCGGATAACGATAGCCTTCTTATTATCAGTAAAAAGCAAAGTAAAAAAAACAAGAAACAGAGTAAAAAAAGGGCAAAAAGACACCAAATATTAGATTAATGAAATAAATGTCAGCTAAAGCATCAAACACCACATAAATGGGATGCTTATTGAAAAAAGAAGCCCACAGCATTGTCAAGATATAAAAGGCTAACTCCAGGTCCAACACCATCAATAGCAAGACGGACACTCCTCAAAGTAATTAAAAGGGCAAAGTTCAAAAGCTACAACCAACACAGGCCAAGGCAATTACTTGGAGCACACTCAAAATGTAGATGCTCCATTTCTATTTAATAGAAGGAGATAGAAATTGCTTTTTCAAGGCGATTCAGTTTTCTATTAATGAGTTTCAGACACTGGAAGAACTTCGGCATAGTGTATGTGAACATCTTATTAGCCAATTTGAATCGTATATATATTTTGTAACTGTGATGCAAACGACAATGAATTAAAGCAAAACGAAAAGAATATGGAACATGTTGAGTACCTCAGAGGAGAAGGCAAGTGGTCTACTGATCTTTCTGATGCTTTACCATTAGTTATTTTAAACTTAATAAGCAAAGAATTGAAAATATATTGTAGTAATCAGTCACATCCTATCTATGAAATAAAACCAACAATTCAACATCACTTTCAAGATACTGAAAGTGTTTCAAATGTACCGATAGCGTATTTGCAAATATCTGACATTGAACATTTTATTCATGCTGCAAAATTTTACCAGCAGTGACAACTGAACAAATTGATTTAGATCAAATTCAAGCACAGCTAGGTAGAACCCTCGGGACAATAACTCCAAGGAAACAAGCACAATATACCAGCCAAAATAAGTTTACTGGAAAGAGTAAAAGGATAACACAGCCAGATAAAAGAGGAAAACATACGAAAGAAAAGGAGAATATTTGGTCTGTATGTGGGAAGTTAGTGAAGGCCAAATAATTGCTGGACAGTAATTGTAAATGTAGATACAAATGCTATGAGAACTTCTCACGTGAGACCAGATAAATATTTTCAAATCATACTCGAGTCTTGGCTCATACAAACGCCAAAAGATTTTATATGTGTCGATGTAAGTTGGGTGGTAGTGTAATGGATAGAGTGTTGGCCGCTTACGCCAGAGGTTGCGGGTTTGATCCCCCGATTGACCCATTGCCTCTCATAAAACAACATTCAGTACTGGTTCTACCCAGGAAGCAGATTCGAGAGCATTTCATATAAGCTCTGAGATTCATCGCAATCGAGCTCAAATAAATTAGTATAAACTAATGGAAAACATACCTGCAAAGATAAGCTTCTATTCATTAAAAGAAGAGCTTGCTGTAGATCATATTTTGTTGACCAAAAGTTATACTTTCTCCAAGTGCAGTTGATATGGATGGCAAAAAGATACAGTAGATGTGAATTAGATGGTTGCAATTCAGAAAATATGAACCAAATAATATATACTTTAAGCATGATTTTGACCTATCTGCCTTTCATTGTATGAAATCAAAGTCTCAAGAAAGCAGGTGTCTGTGACAGCTTCATAGCCACATTGTTGTGAGAAATGAACCATATATAAAGCTAAAAGAAATGACTTGGTGCCTCTTTGCAAGGACGGAATTATCCTGTCTGAATTCCATGCATATTTTTATGGCATCACAGCCTCCAAGAAAACACAAGATTGTCTTTAAGCTTCAGATATTTTAGAATTTTGAAAAACACACATACATACATAGACATAGACTCTAGTGCAGAATAAATGTTATAAAAACAGTCAAAAAGCAATATCAGTATATATCGTTTTGAACAGTATGTATATAACAACAACCTCTACATTTCTGTTGTTATGAGTATTGCCACTTATAACAATTTGCATGAAAAATGTACTTGTTTTAATTTTTAATCGTTAAATAAATCCTGATATTTTTGTAGTTAGTGCAGTTATGACATTTAATACACTGACAATTACTATTGTGGTGTTATGCCAGTATGTTGTAAGTACACCAACATCATTTTAGAATAGATTTTTGTTTAATATTTTAACATGCCAAAACGTAGCAATTACATATACGCCAATACAGTTCTAATGAAATAGCTGTTTTTAGCTCACCTTAGAAGGCTCACAGGTGAGCTTTTGTGATCACCTGGTGTCCATTGTCTGTCGTCCGTCGTTAACTTTAAGCTTCTAACAACTTCTCCTCAGAAACCACATGGCCAATTTTGATATAACTTTACAGAAATGTTCCTTGGGTGACCCTCTACCAAGTTTGTTCAAGCCATCTTGATTTGTCAAAAAACATGGCTGCCAGGGGGCGAGGCAAGTTTAATTAGTAAAAACTTAAAAAATCTTTTTGTCAGAAACTACTGGCTCGATTTTAAAATCATTTCACAGAAATGATCCTTGGGTGACCCTCTACCAAGTTTGTTCAACCCATCTTGATTCGTCAAAAAAATGGCGGCCATGGGGTGGGGTTGGTTAACTATATAAGCTATAGTAAAAACTTAAAAAATCTTCTTGTCAGAAACTACTGGCTCGATTTTAAAAAAATTTCACAGAAATGTTCCTTGGGTGACTCTCTACCAAGTTTGTTCAAGCCATCTCGATTTGTCAAAAAACATGGCAGCCAGAGGGTGGGATTAGTTTTATGTCAAATTATTTCCCTTGTTTTATAGCATACTGGTAAATGTCTTTATATAGCAATTATTATAAGAAGAGGTAATAAACTCTTTAAATAAACTTTTTTTTTTGCTATTATTATACAATATTATACCAGATATAAGTATTAAAAGATAATTCATTATTAAAAGATGAATGATACAATTATAATCAATGATTGAAATATTATTCATATATCATGAACCATTTTAAAATAGTTGTTTTTCTGAATATAAAAGTCTAGAGTTTTTATGATCCAGACAGGGGTGGTTAACTGCTTCATAATAAAGCAATACCATATTTTTAGCTAGTTTCTTCACAGCAAGAAGTCTGCTTGAGATTTTCAGTGTCAAAGTGTACTTGAAATCTTGGAGGAGGAGCTTAATTGTTTTTGGGGGAGAGTGCACTGCGACAAAGATTCTTTCAAGCAATAGACTTTGGGAAGGCTTGTGTTAGGAATATTTATTGTGCTGGAACTGTGGATTGTTTCATGCACAATAGTATAGTCTAATGCTTTAGTTTGAAACTGTTCTCAAACATAACAGGTTAGTTTTGTGCTGGAACTGGATTTTTATCTTAGTTCGAAGACTTAGGTTTGGAACATTCGGCAGCTATAGTAAAAACTTCAAAAGCCTTCTTGTCAGAATCTACTGACCTGATTTTGATGTAATTTCACTTACATTTACCATGGGTGAACCTCTACCAAGTTTGAACTCTTCTACGCATCTGTTACATCTTCAAAACAAATCAAAATTCAAATTACTTGCCCATCTCGTCTTTCTGGAATTTTGAGTGTACATGTATTATATAATCTACTTAAGTTTGATGACTCAAGGTCAGTCAGGTGAGCGATATGGGGCCATCTTGGCCCTCTTGTTAATGCAGTTATATAAATAAAAGTGTGTTTTTTTTTGCTAATATCTAATATTATCATTTCATATTTTCTATATGTATTTTTAATATCATAATCTATCATTATGCCGTTTTTTATTACTGTGCTATTTTCTGTTTTAAAACAGTGCATTCCAAAAACTTTGTTTTGCCTTTTTCTCAGTTTCATAAAAAATGCACTGACTACGTGCTAAACCTAACCCCTCGTATTATAATTTCGTTGATATGTAGAAAGAATAAATACTGTAACTATTTCAGAAATGATTTTGTGTCATTTCAATTTCACAGTTTTTCAGATTGTTTATTTTTGGTCTTGTGGCACAGTTGTGCTTTGAATTTCAAGTCGCACTTTTCTAAAAGTTTTGGACGTGTTAAAGATTGTCTTTGGTATACAGTTTTTATATATTGGTTTTCTTTATTGTTGTTTTGGCGGTAAACTATATGAAAACCGATAAGACTACGAGATATATGCCAATTAGTCGTGCTGTGTCGAATTTGATTGTCACACCTCTCGTGTGTAATCAAGTTGAAAGTTTCTGATATCATCTGCAATCTGATTGGCTTACAACCATTGGTCATGTTTAGGACAATGTTGACATTCCCAGTGTCAATTAGTTTGTTTTTACAACAATATAATACACAGGATATTGTGATTGTGGGAGATTTTTACTCTCGAGTTCACATGTCTTGGAGCACCTGAACCATCCCTAACATGACAGTCTGTGAAATATTTTTTAAATAAATATGCGGTCGGGACTTTTTACAATGGGTCGGTCGGGAAACACAACATTTATTTTTTTAGGCCTTACCTTAAATAGATTGATTAAGCTCCCCCAAAGGGGGGAAGCATATAGTCGCCGCTTTGTCCGTGCGTCCCCAAGTTCTTGTCCAAGCTATTTCTCTACAACCTCTGGTTTGAATTTTATGAAACTTGCTAGGATGCATCACTACCAAGTGGAGATGCGCATATTGTTTTTTTGTTCCAGTTCAATGATTTAATTGAGCCTGTGACCAAATTTTGTCCGCGCTATTTCTATACAACTTCAAGTTGGTATTTTATGAAACTTGCTAGGATGCATCATTACCAAGTGCAGATGCGCATATAGTCTTTGTGTTCCGGTTTGATGATTTTTCACGGAGTTATTGCCCTTTGATTCTGTCTGTGACTAAATTCTTGTCCCTGCTATTTCTCTACAACCCTATGTTGGAATTTTATGAAACTTGCCAGGATGCATCACTACCAAGTGGAGATGCGCTTTTTGTCTTTGTTCCGGTTTGATAATTTTTCATGGAGTTATGGCCCTTTAATTGAGTCTGTGACCAAATTCTTGTCCATGCTATTTCTCTACAACCTCCAGTTGGAATTTTATGAAACTTGCTATGATGCATCATTACCAAGTGCAGATGCGCATATTGTCTTTGTGTACAGGTTCGATGATTTTTCATGGAGTTATGGCCCTTTGATTCTGTATGTGACCAAATTCTTGTCCGCGCTATTTCTCTACAACCCTATGTTGGAATTTTATGAAACGAAACTTGCTAGGATGCATCACTACCAAGTGGAGATGTGCATCTTGATGTGTTCCAGTTTGATGATTTTTCACAGAGTTATGACCCTTTGATTGTGTCTGTGACCAAATTCTTGTCCATTTTTTTTCTCTACAAACCCATGTTGGAATTTTATGAAACTTGCTAGGATGCATCATAATGACCTATTTCAAAGTATGTTGTACAATGTATTATATCACGAAATAAAAAATAATGTATTGACTTCTCTTTTGAACTCTCACAGTTACTTCCCCCATTCAATATCATTACCATAATATTATGGTACAGAGTCAAACACTCATTTTGAGGAGCATCCATTGGTTCCACTGATATTTGCTTGTTACTTCATTTACAATTAGTACACCACAAGCTTTAACTGTTATGATCATGCAATAAACATTAAGTTTATTGATGTTTATATATCGCTTTTCTTCCGAATACTTGGGGTAAGCATAAAAGTAAATGCATTCAAGCCTCTGTAACATGTAAAACGCAAAAAAAAAAAAACGTTAATATTCCGGAGACTGAAAAGTTATTTTTAAACAAGCATTAAAAAAAATGCTGCGCATGCGAGTCTCACTAGCTTATAAAAAATTATGCCGAATGGTTTATAATGAAAACTGTCCTTGGAGACTCGACAAGAAATTGCATTATAAAGTTATCATTGATGACCGTTAAATGTCAAATTTACAAATTATATTTACAGCAATGAAATATAGAGAGAATAAATACCTTAATGACTTTGGATCATTACTTTTTTTAGCAGATTGTTTATTTTTTGATCTCTGCCAAAAGGTTTACTCGTCCAATGGACTATTTACTGGTAAAAGTCACTCGTCGGCAGACAAAAATCACTCGTCAGGACGAGTGCTTTTGCCAGTCCCTGGTGACAGAAGAAAATTTACATACAAACAGTTCCAATTATTATAAATCTACGAAATATATATAAAAATACCAGAACTTAACGCTGTGTGTACCATGGTTGTAGATATTCGACCAATCGCAGAGGTTATTTAACATAGATAAATTTTTGTTTAAAGCTACCCCCAATCACATTAGAGGAATAAAAATAGATAATTGAATATGCATGAGAGGTTTTCCAAAGTTGCAATATTGGGCATGCGGTAAACACTGCGGGGATTAGTTGTTTCCACTGATTAGTTACGGTCTATAAGCAACAGTTTCACATGTGTTGTATAGAATAGAGATATTTGCAGACCTGTGTATTGTGAAAACTTGCTTGGCCGATTTTTAAGACAAGCCCTGAGCCGTCGAAAAAATAAAAAAAAAAACTCAGAAATTTTCCAGTCGGTGCTTTTTTCGTGGGTCGGTCGCGCAAGGGTAAACAAACACTATTTTTATTTAGGCCTCAGGTGATTTCATTTTAATCCTATTTACAGGTTTACACGAAATTTTACCTTTTATCTATCAATAAATATGTCATTTTTTTCTTTTCTCCTGTAAAAAGATATGTCATTTAACCTTTCTCCTATAAGTAGATATGGCTGTTTTACTTTCTCCTATAAGTAGATATGGCTGTTTTACTTTCTTCTGTAACTAGATAGTCAAACCAGTGTAAGTGATCACCTCTGTTCAGCAGCCACTTGTCTTAAGCAACAGCATTTACTATTTCCCATTTCTTTCCTTTAGAGTAAATTTATCTATTTAGCAACAACCTGTCTTAAAAGGTTACTTTTGCTCCTTCCCTTAACTGGCTGCTTAAGACAGGTTTGACTGTGTGTCACTTTACCTTCTATAAATAGATATGTCATTTTTTACCTTTATCCTATTAATATATACTTCCTTTTATAAAATAGATTGTCATTTATACCCTTCTTCTTTAAATACATATATATGTCATTTTACCTGTCTTCTATAATTATGTTATTTTCAGTGTTCATTTTGTAATAAGAAGTTTACAACCATTTACAACCTCAAGTCTCATTTGAAGCAACATGATCGTCCGTGTACAGAATTATGCCCAGTGGAAGGATGCTGCCTCAAGTTCCAGACAAGGCGAGATTTAGACAAACATATTAAAACACACGAGGGAGTAGAGAAGACTTATAAGTAAGTTAGACAAACACATTACAAACTGTAATCTCAATCTTGTCAGGATTTGTGGAACTATCAGTTTTATTGTTAATAAAGTGGAGGGAGCCTAGGAGTGAATTAATACATCTGTGGAAGATTTAAACATAACAATGCAATTTTGATTTCAATGATATTGTCCAATAATCTCACAGCGTGTGTGTGTATATATTATATTTATATATATATATATTTATATATATAACTTTGCGCTTCACATTTTACTCAGCACAGTTCGAATTTTACCGGCGTATTTCACTGAAAACACGTTATTTTTCTTATAAATTTCACAGTTTACTTTATATTTTTATGTAAGTATATCATAATTTGTGAAAGTTCTCACAATTTTATTCATTTTTATTGTGATTTTTCCACACTTCCATGTTTTTATCATCGTAATCGTTCTTAACATTATCATCATTTATATTTTCATTTTCATCCGCTGAAGAAGGAATAATATATATTCCGAAAGCGCTCGGGTTTTTTAAAAATAATTTTAAAGAATTCGGTATTGTATGGTTGTATTAATTTATTTTTAATAATTAGTTATTTCTCCCATATATATATATATATATATATATATATATATATATATATATATATAGAGATTCAATACAATAGTTAAATATGTTATCAATCGGATATAATGTTTCATTGGGAGAATTCATTAGATTAATGATTGTTCTTATGAATGCCTAGAGGCATTGCTCTGTATTGGTGACATGCAGTTAGATCTAATGGCAGAATCAGTGGATTTTACTTTATGAACATTGTGTAATTACAGATGATATTGGTGTTTGTGGAGTTTTTTAAATGAATGTCTTGTCAAATATATAGGCAAACACACAATTATACAAAAAGTGAGATAAATCTCTAAACCAATCAAATACCCTGAATCATGTGACTTATCTGACCAATGAAATCTCTGATCCATCATCTGCTGTATCCTCCATAGAAAAAATATATCACACCTCAGTTAAACATTAACAGCATTGAAGTCATGGTTATTGTATATTGTTTTACTCATTTAACTAACATATTCCAGTATTATGCTTGTAAATGAAATAAATCAAACTGATAATGAAAGTTAAATGGAGTTCATAGTATTGCCAACATGCAGACTCATTTTTGCAGACACACTAAAATCATACTTTTTTTGTAACTCTACTGTGTTATAAGAAACTCCCGATAAACAGAATAGAAGAAATGAGGCCTTTCTTTTTGTATAAAAATGTAAGACATAAGAGTGTGGCAGACTTTTTTTTATAAATATTACATTTGTATATATAAGTTTGGCAGCATTAGAGAGGTAAGCTAGTGGTCTCTGTTTTTCAGATGTCCATTTGAAGGTTGTGACAAACTATTTCTATCTCCACACTGTTTGGGTTCTCACCCCCGGGTACACATGGCAGAGCAGCCCGACCTTACATGTCAATTTGAAGGTTGTGGTCGAATATTTGACAAGCTTTGCCGTCTCAAACAGCATCAACGAGCGCACACAGGGGAGAGACCATATGTTTGTCATTTTGCTGTAAGTATTGGCCGTATTACAATGTTGTTGTATGTAACCTCTTTTAAGCTTACCTAAGCTGAAGATTCACAGCTGAGTTTTTGGGATTTCCCTGTGTCTGTTCTTAACTTTTGCTTCAAACAACTTGTCTAAAAACTGCTTTACAGATGTTCAAACAACTTCTCTGAAACCACTAGACAGATGTTCAAATGACTTCTAGACAGATGTTCAAACGACTTCTCTGAAACCGCTAGACAGATGTTCAAACAACTTCTTTGAAACCACTAGACAGATGTTCAAATGACTTCTCTGAAACCCCTAGACAAATGTTCAAATGACTTCTCTGAAACCCCTAGACAGATGTTCAAATGACTTCTCTGAAACCCCTAAACAGATGTTGAAACGACTTCTCTGAAACCCCTAAACAGATGTTGAAATGACTTCTCTACAACCATTAGACTGATGTTCAAACGACTTCTCTGAAACCACTTGACAGATGTTCAAATGACTTCTCTGAAACCCCTAGACAAATGTCCAAATGACTTCTCTGAAACCGTTAGACGGATGTTTAAATGACTTCTCTGAAACTGCTAGACAGATGTTCAAACGACTTCTCTGAAACTGCTAGACAGAGTTTAAACGTCTTCTCTGAAACTGTTAGACAGATGTTCAATAAATTTTGAGTGAAGCATTCTTGTGAAATTCTCTTAAATTTGTTCTAATCTTGACCCCGGTGTCAACTTTGACTCTGCCATAGGGGCTTATTAGTGGTTACTGTTTTTTTATATAAAAAATCTCCGAAACTGGAGCTTTGATATTTTGCGTTTAAAATCACCTAATGATATTTTCTCCAGGTTGTAGAAGTCATGGTTAGTGTCAAAATATGCTCTGCTCAACTTGATTATCAAATGAACATAGAGAAACTTAAGTTATATAAGTCTTCTTTTTAAGAACAGACCAGCCAGATTTGTTCAAAATTTGTATAAATGGTTTCCCTGAACATGTTTCAAGATTGCCCAAATAAAGTGCACTCAGTCCACTGGGGAATTATTTTAACTATTCTGGAACATTGGTTGGTCACAACAATTGAGACTTGGTTCCTAAAGGAGATGCCCAGATGATTTTTGGTTGTGGGAGTCTTGTCATCATAGATTACCCATACTGCCATCCAGTGCTACAGTAACCATGGTAACTAGTGTAGAGTTGCCAGGGTGACATCACAGGGCCACCAGTCCAGAGTGCGGGCTGTGTAGGTAGTATGTATGTCACATAGGTGAATAACGATAGACTTCTTTAATGGCAACACGGCAATTGTAATTTTCATTGAACTCATTTTCTGAAAACTATATATCTATCTGGTGCAAATATGAATGTAGAATACCCAGTATGTGTAATCCTTAATTTCGACTCTTACTATGGACATATATTCTGTAAATAATGGAAAGGCATCATACTTTGCATGTTCATTACCTGATAGGACAAAATGTGTAGTAGATCTGGGACATTTGTTAGTCACAATTGAGACTTGGTTCCTAAAGGAGATGCCCAGATGATTTTTGGTTGAGGGAGTCTTGTCATCATAGATTACCCATACTGCCATACAGGGCTACAGTAACCATGGTAACTAGTGATGAGTTGCCAGGGTGACATCACAGGGCCACCAGTCCAGAGTGCGGACTGTGTAGGTAGTATGTATGTCATATAGTTGATTAATAATAGACTCTTAAAGGGATACACGGCAATTATGATTAATTCTCATAGAACACTATTTCTGAAAACTATCTGTCTGATGGAAATATGAAAGTAGAATACACAGTATGTGATCTGTAACTTTGTCATGCATAGATGGATTTTATAAATACTTGCTACAAATGATCAACATAATATGATGACCGTGACGCCCAGACTCCTACTTTAAAGGTCAAGATCACAATTTAACTTTGTTTGACAATACTTTTAATCTGTTTGAGATTTCGTGTCCAGTCTGTCATTTTGTCACCTATGGACCACACCTGTACCTCAAAGGTCAAGGTCACACTTTGAGTTTGTTTGACAACACTGAGTTTGTGTGAGATTTCGTGTCCGTCTTGTAACTTTGTCATGCATAGATGGATTTTGTAAATACACACTACAAATGATCAACATAACATAGCACACAGACTTCCGCTTTAAAGGTAAAGGTCACACTTAAACTTTGTTTGACAACACTTTCAGTCTTGTAACTTTGTCATGCATAGATGGATTTTGTAAATACACACTACAAATGATCAACATAACATAGCACACAGACTTCCGCTTTAAAGGTAAAGGTCACACTTAGACTTTGTTTGACAACACTTTCAGTCTGTTTGAGATTTCATGTCTGGTCTGTAACTTTGTCACCTATGGATAAATTAAGAATTTTTTTCCAAAAAATTCATTAGCATGGCATAACAACATGTTGCACGTAAGACCCACACCTGTATCTGTATGAGATTTCGTGTCTGGTCCTTATCTTTGTCATGCATGGACTGATTTTAAAAACAGTCAGTTGATCAACATAACTTGATGAAGTGTCACATGGAAGACCCAGACCTGTACATCAAAAGTCAAGGTCACACTTTGAATTTGTTTGAGATTTCAAGTCCAGTCTGTAACTTTATCATACGTGAATGGATTTAAAAAGATTCGGTTCTACAGATTGATCAACATGACATGACGATGTGTCTCATGTAAGGTCAAGGTTTGTTTAAGATGCAAGTCCGGTCTGTAACTTTATCAGACATGAATGGAACAATTGGCTCAATTTGATCGATTGATCAACATGACATGATGATGTGTCGCATGTAAGACTCAGAATCTTACCTCAAACATCAAGGCCACACTTTCAGTTTGTTTGATATTTCATGTCTGGTCTGTAACTTTGTCTTACATGCATGGATTTTAAAATAGCTTTACACAAGTGATCCACATGTCATGATGATGTGTCAACTGCATTTACCTGTAGAAATATCCATACTTTTACATCAGATGTTAAGGTCTCGCTTTACTGTAAAAAAAATGAAATTGCATGTCTAGTCTGAAATGTCAGTACATTACTCTTGATATTCATGGATACATTTAAATCGCAACCTATTATAAAATATATCGTTATTTTCACAGACCAATTGGGGGGCCTGTGACAATTACCAGTGACATTTCTTGTCTTTGGTTCAAATTTCAAAAAAAGGAGAACTTTTGTAGCTGCCGAGGCATCGGCTCTTGTTTTTTGGAGGCTCATAGCTCAGTAACCACTTCCATAAATGATCATATGAGTTGGGGTTTAAAGTTTGTTAAGAAGGAGAGACTAAGGTGTATTAGGGTCCAGTACATGTTAAGCGTGTAATTTTGCGAAGTTAATCTTCAAGAAAAATCAATGTCCAGATGATTTTAGGCTGTGGGAGTCCCATCATCATAGATTACCCATACTGCCATCCAGGGCTACAGTAACCATGGTATCTAGTTATAAGCTGCCAGGGTAACATCACAGGGCCACCAGTCCAGAGTGCGGACTGGTAGGTAGTACATTGTATGTATGTCACATAGTTGTTTGACATTATTATTACAGTTTAAAAAACTATATTTTTCATTGGGTTAGTCAGCCAATGTAATTGAAGCCATTGTTTACTTGGTTTCAGATTGTAGTCAATGAGTTGGGCCCTATTAGCTCAGTCATTAGCACGTCTCACTACCAATCCAGGGGTCATGTGTTCAAATACCTGCCTGGCAACAATCTCTTTGATGGTTGATATATGACATTGCATCTTATTATCATTGGTCTGTCACCGCTGATTCAAGTGGGAAATTTATCAGTTACTTCAGAGATGGGGTGAGCTCGAGTACTGGTTAACCTTCCAGGAAACAGTGGTTAGGTTAACTGATCATCTGTTAGCCCTCACTGGCATAAAAATTATGCTAAGTATTCAATCAATCAATCAATTCATTGTAGTCAAAGAACCAGATTCATGAAGCTCCAATATCCACTCTGCATAATGCATTTCTTTTAAATACCTATTTTTTCAACAAATCTTGATTTGTATCAAATACACTTTATGCTTTTATGTATATTTTATTTTATACTTTTATGTTTTTTCTATTCATAGAATGACTGCAAAGAGAGTAAAATTATTAGATATGCTCATGTACCCACATTGTTATCCTATTTTTGACATTTAAATATTTTTCTTGCTACAAAAAGATAATTATTCTGATCATTGTCTGGTACACTCTTAGTAATATGTATAAATATTGTCTGGAAGCAAGAGTGCCTTCACTCTTAAAAACATAATGTATTTAACTAAAATGGCTCAAAATGTAAGAAAATTACATATTTTCGTTGTTCATGTACACATTGATTATATTGTATTCAACAAAAAGCTTAAGCTTGAAAAAATATTTGAAAATTACATTTTAAAAAAACTTACGTAAACCCTGTAATTAAAATAAAAAAAACACCATCAAATTTTGCCAAAAAATTAGCGTTTAAATTAATTAAATTATACAGGGCCATTTTGGGGGGGTTTGTAAACCTTGTCCTTTGATTTAATTCTTTTGTTGCCAATCCTAACCAAATTGATCAGGGATGCTCTGAAATGTCTGACTATATGAACAGTAGAACAAATTCAGGACCTGTTGGACCACAAGCCCTATAGTTTTTTCTAGTATCTTAAAAACTGTCTAAATTGTCACATGACACATAACTGAAATTCCTTGTTTCAGGGTTGTACCTGGGCATTTTCTACTGCCAGTAAATTAACCCGTCACATGACTAAACACACAAATAAGCGGAAATGGGTTTGTAACGAGTGTGATAAAGCGTTTATGAGAGCGGAGCATCTGAAAGGTCACATGATCACTCACACAGGAATTAAACCTTTCACCTGTCCAGTACAAGGTGAGAAAATATTTCTGTTGATTATTATGGAATTGTATAGCTGTATAGATCCTTATCCATTCAAGTAACCCATTAACATGCAAGCAGAGTGCACAATAAACGCACAGAAGTTGAGCGCCCAATAAAAGATAAACGCACACAAATCGAATAATGGGGATTGTATGCATGCACTTCTGAACTCTGAAATTAAAATTGTTTATTATTGGAATCACACATATATTGACCTTTCAACTCTGAGGTGGTGGAGCATCCAAAAGACTGATGTGAGAAAGTTTGCCAATTACTTATAGAAGGATTTAGGTTTTGCGAGAAATCTGAGATCCTCTTCCACCAACAAAACTGGATATTACATATAACCTTAAATGTGGTAGAAATAGAGATTTATAATGTTACTCTTTATGTTATGTTAATAACATACCAATTTTATTGTCAAATATTGACATTGAAATTAATATTGTAAATTGATAAATGTTATTATGATTTATGTCTGGTCAGGATGTGGTCAAAAGTTTGTATCCAAGAGCAGCGTGTACACCCACTTGAAGAAACACGACAATGCAGACAAGGAGATCACGTATCACTGCCCCATGGAAGCATGTGATAAGAAGTATACAAATAAAGCAAAGTTACGTCAGCATATTGTTAAACATTTCCCCGGGACGCTGACTCCAGAGGATGCCGCACAGCTTGACATAGTTCCGTTGTTAAAGAATGACGATAAAGATTCAGAGGTGCATCATTTATTGGAGCCCACGGCGGTGTCCGTAAAAAGTAAGATATTTCATTGTTACTTCTACATTTCAGTTTGGGGCCCAGTGATCTGATGCGTCATCACAAGATGACTTTTAACAACTCACTACTTAGTGATGGGTTTGAGCCCAGCTCAGTGGGAACACCGTATGTAAGAAATGTGTCAGGAACTGTTGGAAGGTCAGTGGTTCTACTCGGGTTCTATGTTAGATAAATAGAGAAATGTATAAAGGACAACTACTGTTTCACTGACAGTGAACAACATTATTCCTGGAGTTTTTGTTCCCGCCACATACATGTATCATATTTAATAAATTTAGTTGAAAAATGGCAACTTCAGGCCATGATAAATAATTGCTAGATTATCATCCCAGTCCCCCAAATTTTCATGCTGCCCGGACTCTGTTTATTTTCGTAAGAAAACATTTGATGATAATCTGGCAATTAATTAATAATGGCCTTAAGTAAACATTGGAGCTATTGAAAATCATCCTAAATGGGTTTGATTTTGTCATGGCCCACACTACCTGGGCCTGGTTGTATAAAGAGCTTTAACAACAGATTACACTTAACGATGCAATGTATTTATTATATAGGAATAGCAGGAAAAACACCAATGCCATGGACACAATATACGTCCGCATCGGCGTCGTCTGTAGACACCCAGGTTAAACTTTTGCGTTTAAGTTTAAGATATCTATGCAACCACTCATTGGATGTGAATGAAACTTCGCATGTGTGTTCACCATCATCAATGGAACACACACAGACAAGAACCATAACTCTGGATTGCATTTTGGTACAGTTATGAACCTTTTTGGACTAAGACACCCAGGGGCGAACTTTGTTGTCTCCTGACAACTCTTGTTTTACATGGTTTTCTATGAATCACATTTCCTTTATGCAGACTACTGATTGGTGGTATTAAAAAGTATAAAAAGACATGTTGTTTATTGATAAGTGAAATATTATTCTGATAAAGACATGTATACATTATAAAATGATACAATTGCATTGTTACAGCTGGTCCAGACGGAACAATGACCATTGATCCAATTGAGTTCATCACCACAACAGGTGAGTGCAGTTTTCTCTCTCATCACCATGTAAAAATGTCTGTTGATGAGTAACAGTGGCTATGACATATTCAGTTTAGACTAGTTTCTTGTCAGTTACAATGTATAAATCCTTGAATATATTTTTGTCATCATCACGTCCATTAATCTTTGCGCGCACAAAATGACCTATTTATGTGTCGACGTGCCGTAAAACACCATTCATTCATTCATTATAAATCCTTGAAAGAATTATATCTGGATAAAGCGCTATAAATGTCTTAAAAACTAAATTAATTTTTTGTATGAATAAAAAGCGTCTCATTATCATAAATACCGTATTTACCCTATGTATTGGGACAGCAACAAATAATTATTTTTTAAAATAATAAGTATTTGGACAGCAAAAAAAATTAATTTTGAATACGGTAATTTCGGTATTTCTATGTTTCATATAGATACCGGTAAGCGTACTTTCTAACGTAACATTCAATAAAATATCACAGATATAGCTACAAACAGTTACATAGCAATTAGGTAGGTACACTAATTACATAAATTAATAATAAAATTACCAAACCTACGTTCGCGTTTTCATTTGTTTTCTTTAATCCATTGTTTTTTAATCCAATTGACACAAACCATAATTGTTTGTTTTTAATTTACATAAATACAAAACACCCTAATCCGTAAATTGCATTGTAATTTCTCCTTATACTTTGCAAAACTTCAGTCTTGATGGAGCGTGCCCACGTGCTTTGAAGTACGCCAACCTAAACTCTTTTGATGTATGCCGATACATGCATCAGTTTGCCACAGTTTCAGATTTTTTTTTATTGAAATAGAAAATAATTAAAGGTAATTGTTTGTTTGAAACTGGGTGTGGTCAAAAAAATAAGAGAGATTTCGCGTGTTATTTCACTTTGATGAAACGAACATGTGTTTGAAGATAAATTAATATCAGTTTGTTGGGGTGTCATGTAAACAGTTGTCAATCATACAACAAAACAGCGACATAAAATTGGTGATATAAATAGGTCAGTTAATTGGGGAATTGTGAAAGCAGGCTATGTACCACTTGATTGTTTTATCACACGTTTACAAGCAAAGGAACGATGCTCGAGGCAATGTTTTTCATGGATAATTCGGGATTAAAACTTTTAACAAAGGAATTAATTAGTTACAAGTATGGCAATTTATAGACTTTAAATAATAAAGAAAGCAATAACTATTTTACCTAATCTTTTATTATTATCAGAAGTAGAAAATTACGATGTACCGGCAATGTTTTTCATGGATATTTTGGGATTAAAATTTATTATCTATATGCAAACTTATCGGAGATAACATGTCCAAAATTAAAATTTATAGGTGTCCCAAAACTTAGGAGCGAAAAATTATCAGATTTTTTAAAAAATTGTAATGTGTCCCAATTCTTATTATCAAAAAAATAATTATTTTCCAGAAAAATAAGGGTGTCCCAAAACATAGGGTGTCCCAATACATAGGGCAAATACGGTAATTAAAAAACAAAATTTGACAAATCAATATTTATATCAGACTAGTAAACTTGTTCAGTCTAACCTAGAGATGTAACCTAAGTTGGGAAATCCCTTTATATTATTTTGGCATGTTTAGTAGATATCCTTTTGGCAATACTGAGTCAGTGAGTATATATAGGCATGTTAGTATATTGGGGAAAAATGATTTTAGAAAATTGAAAAATCTTGATATACCCTTTAAGAAAGCCAACTGTTTGTATTGACTAAATATTGATATCTACAGGTACTCAGGTATATGTAGATATTAATGTATAAATAAAACTTTGATTTATATTCCACTACTCTTTTTAATCACAATGCAGAAGTTGAAATTATTATATTTGCTGTCGGACAGTACAATAGGATAGTAAATGTATACAATGCCATGATCTATACATTGTGTTCTGTGACCCTGACAACGAACGTTTGTTTATAGTTGATAAAGATGGAGAGGTGACCAGCATGCCTAACCAGTTCACAGCAGAGTTGACAGCAGAGCTTTCCAGTATGGTTGCAGCAGGAAACAGTGTACATTTAGAAAATACAAGCATGCCAAACCAACCGAAAATATCTTTCAGGAAAGGTATTAAATACATACAATTCTTATCATTTTAAATCAAATGGCATTGGGGCATTATACTCTACCCATGTCTATCTGTTTGTCCCATAATTGACATAGTTTCTGTTTTAATACATTTACTATTAGGATTAGTTTTGCAGAAGGTGAAAGTATTTACCATATCTATAAAAATGATTTCTGTTACAATATGTATTCTCCGAGGAATTACAACCAATGTTTTTCTACATTGTTGTTTTAGTGTGCAATATATCTATAAACATGTATGGTAAAAGAGCATGGTCATTCAGGGTTCCCACTGGCCCCATTTTTTTTTTGGCCACCATAAAATGAAAAAAAAAAAGTACGCGTGGGGGCGGGTTCGGGAGGGGGGTTTCCGCCATTTTTGTTTAGCTGTATTGATATACACTATTTTAAGCATATCTAGCACTTTTATGGTGTATTATGTCTTTGACTGAATTTTGTGATTTTATAGCTTATTATAAAGAGTATGGATGAATTACACAATTGTAAATAAATAAACAAAAACTGTAAAACGTTTTCCATTCTTTTATTCTTATTATTTCATCATTGTTCACAACAAAAATGATCAGCGGTTCACATGCCCAGATTTTTATTACCAATACTCCTTGCGGTATAATATGAAATTTGTTTACATAGACTTAAATGTGTTAATTATATGTAGGGTTAGCTCCCCTTAACATAGCTATTCAATCTATCCAAGAGAACTTGGCAATATGATAAATAAATGCAGTCTATGATAGTCTTCAAATATCTAGAAAGTGCAACTAGTCAACTATATTTCATATATTAAAAAAAAACAACACAAAATTGATCTTAATTGTTGTTTTCAATACTATATTTAAATCATGCCAAAGAAAATTATACGCTTAACTACACAACCAAAAAACAATAAGTTTATTACTATAATACCCCACCCACATTTGTCTTTACCGTAAACTCAATTTAAATATCAACTTTCACGTTTTCACAGAAATTTTTTTATATACATACAGTTCCAATAATTGTAAATCTACGAAATATTTATAAAATTACCAAAACCTAACGCTGACATTTTACATAACACGATCGATCGCAAATTATCTGCAAAAACCTAAATCGATACCATTTTGGCAAAGGGAGATAATTTTATACTTTTCATACTGGAGAATTTGAGAGACACCCGCAAATTACGTCATCGTCTATTTTTTGTCTTTGCTCGGGTAGGTGGTAAGAAACATGTACCTTGGTCGTAGATATCCGACCAATCAGAGCGGTTAATAAAAATGAGTTAATTTATATTCAAAGCTATCCGGAAATCACATTAGAGGAATAAAAATAGATAAATGAATATGCATGAGAGGTTTTCCAAAGTCGCATGTGGTATGATAAACACTGCGGGGGTCAATTGTTTATACTGATTAGTTACGGTCTTAAAAAAGTGCTACCTCAATGTTTTTTTTACCTGCATAATTAGTTTTGATTGACATATTAATAATAGCATCAAAGGCGCAATTTCATTTATTTGTTACAAACTGTAAGCAATCATCATCACGTGTCGGTGTTTCAATCAACCATTAAAGATCTAAGTACAACCGATGTTTATTGTTTTACGAGGAGATGATGAAGATAAAAGGTGCCGCATTTTACCTCCCCTAGTCATGCTACTACATTGGCATGTAACACGTGGGTTGTGTTCTGTGTACAGTGTACAAGCTGTGTATTCGGCTGTGTGATATTGATGTTTAGGCCAGATCAAGGTGTTTTGGAAAGGGAAATTTCGTGTATATAAAAAATTCTCCTTACGACAAATCATTTTTTCGCCATTTTTTTTATTTTTTTCGCCATTTGCGAATTTGGCGAACGACAGCGGAAACCCTGTCATTGTTAAAAAACATGTACAGGACATGTCACAGTCTATGTCAGACCTGTTTAATTTTCCATCTTTTGTTGAAGCAGATAAAAACACTATAATTATAAAGCATGTTGGAATAGTAAAGGTGTGCCATTGACTTCAGTTCACAACTGCATTTAAAATGTGAACAGAATTAATTTGGAATTTATCACTGTCTAAGATTAATAAAAACCCTACTTTCCTATGTCTATGAGCTTTGTTCAGGTGAGCTTTTCTGATCGCTCTGTATCTGTCATCCATCATATACCTGTAAACATCTTGTAATGGGCACTCGAGCATTCTTCACCAAACTTACATATTAGTTACATAACCGTAAAAGGTCTGTGAAGTTCTTGACTAAAGCCAAATTGAATAATTTGTCCAACTTGTGGTTGTTGAAAAATAAAAACGTTATTTGACCATGTCATTCTTAGTTTCAGCTTTTTAGCCAAACTTTTTTTTAAAGATAACGAAGCATCAGCATACCTTTTTTGGTTTTAGTTTTTAGACAAGCTTGTATGTCAGTAACAATTAGCTATACATGTACATCAATGAAACTTCATGTGAGTGTTTACTACCATAAAAGGCAATCACAAGGAGCCAAGTGGCATAACTTTTGATTTTAGGCAGATTAATGGCTCTTTTTATTCTTAAATTTTTAAGGTATTATCATATGTATCAGTAACCACTACACATATATCAATGAAATTGATTTCTTGCACAGACTGACCAAGTTTGGAGGATCAATGTGACTCTCTTGATTATGAAATTGATTAATTACACTGGGTATTCAAAAATTTCAGAGATAAGTGAAAGTAATGGGTCAGCAAGGACAGATTACCATAGCAACATGTTGCTAAGTGACCGTGCAAAGCGGAGAAGAAAACTATTGAGGGAAAAGGCAGAAGGAAGTTCATTGTCTGAAGGTATGAATAAACATAGAACATTTAATGAATAAACATAGAACATTTATTGTAGACTGCATGTTAATCATCATTCTAAAATACATCTACTTTATTCTGCTGTTTGTACAAATGTTTTATAGTGCTTTAAGGTTCAAATTAGTAACCTTTAAATAAATTATTCCTTTATTATCATGTTATTTTAGATCCAGTTGAGCCATCAGTGTCCAACGCCAGCCAATTTCCGTCAACTAATCTGAGCTCTCATGGTATCACATTCCGTGACCCGGAGACGGGGGTATTGTATGTACAGACACAGCTGTTACAGGTGTGTATATGTGGTGGCATGAGATGCCAGTGTGTGCTGAAACTTAGAAAAAAAAAGAATAATAATGTTTTATAAAAACTTGGTTCAAAATAAGTTTTTAGGGCTCAGTGAAGTTGCATAAGGTCAGAGATAAAATATTTCTATTTTGTAAGTTTTGCTTTAACATCCACATGTTTTTGGACATCCTTGATTTTCAATCAACTAACCATAAAATGTTGAAAGTTGGTACAGTTTATTTTTATAAAACAATGATAACGATGTGATCTGAATTATTGAGACACCGTAAAGGGTAATTTTAGAGAGAGAAAAATTTCACCTCTTGAACCATTAAAACAAGGTCATGGTAATTTATGTTGTCAATTGTACAATAAATTTAATTTTTGTAATGTACATGTATAAATACTATATCTGAAGCAGATATATTTTGTACCTTGATATCGGCAGGTGGTGGCTGTTAAATTAGATAATCTGGTGTTTTTCTACCACCAACAGTCTTGTCAAATGGAGCAGAAAAAAATCTAACTTTTGTGGGTTACCTTGTAAAAACATGCAAGTTGCTAATCCTTGCTAGAGGCAATACAGTCTGTATTGTTGTGTAAACTATGTAACCGAGATATATCTGTATACATTACAGAGATTGATTTTGTCATGTTGTACATGTATGTCTTTATGAACTGGTAAACAAAATAATTGTTTTACAATGGGTAACTGGTGTAAATTTCATTGGTTTGTTGACTATAGATTATTGTTAGGAATGAGTACAGGTATAGGGGTAAAAATTAGATTTTTAATACCTGCAAATGAAGGTTAAGAGGGTGTATACAGAAGCCACTCTGTCGGTCTGGTCTGGTCTGTCCTGTCCTGTTCTGTCCAGTCCGGTCCGATCTGGTCCAGTCTGTCTTATATAACGATTTTCAAGCAATTAACTCAAAACTTTTCATACATATTCAACATCAAGTGTTGATTTGTGGCGCACATTTGGTAATGCAGTCTTAATTCTACACAGTGTTATTGCCCTAGTACTTAGTAAAGTTGCTGTATTTACCATACTGCAATTCTTGTGGAGGGAACTGCTTTCCCATTTTTCAGGTGATTGACTTGAGACTTTGCATACATAATTAACAAGTGTGATGCCATGAAACTAAATTCTTAGTAACCACTGTGGAAAATGAAAAACTATACACATATATTTACTGTCATGTGTCGCACAAAAATGTTTTGCCATTCATAGGTCAGTAGATTTTTTAAAAAAAATGGGACAGCTTTATTCTATGTCTATCCAGTACCTTGTCATTCAGTCATTTTTTTTACCAAGGTGAATATTGCAGTTCTGATGACTGTTTTGCATTTGATAAAATAGCAGCAAAAGTGACATTGACAAAATGTTTAATCTTGCTACTTGCAGGACGACCCGCCACACCCTGACCTCTACACAGATGAGACTGTACTCAACAGTGAATTATCTCTGCCAGTGGCATCTGATTCTGAAATCACGGATCACAGCACACAGTTGTCCGAGTTTGTTGGATCTACAATCAATTTGCAGGATCTTGTCGGATGAAATAAGGTGTCGGCCTCTGCATAGTGTAGGATTTATATTAATAATTCTTAAGTGATTGGTAGCATGTATTACAGTTTTAATCTTGCTTTTGCCAATAGCTACATTAAGTAACATGAAGCAATATAATTCTTTGCTTAACTTTCCATATAGGATTTGGATGTAAAGTTAACATCCCATGTTTTGTGTATGATTATAAGAAACGGTTAAAAAATCACAAATCTTCCTGTTTTTATCACATTTTATCATTCATTTACTGTAGAATATATGACAATGTGTAAAACAACTGTTAAAGTTTTATCCATTGAGATCAAGTAAACTGTCTGAAAAAAGATTTTTATTTGAGCGAAGGGATTTAACACTGGAGTATGGAGATTATTGGACATATGTCAACATGAGAAAATGTAGGCAACTCCCAACAATGATGGACTAAATACCTTCAATTTGAAAATCAAAAAAGATATATAGATAGTTTAAATTAAATACCTGTACAATTATATATATCCATCTATTAAACTTGTCGGAGAGCTGCAATAGTTAAGTGTGTTATTCATCTTCCAGCGCACAACAACACATACCAGGACAAAGTTGCAATTTTATTGGTGCATAACTGTGATATTTGACATTGAGCATTTGATTATTCTTTGATAGTATCCAGTGTGGGCATTTGTTAATTACTCACTCTATATAGGAACATTCTCAAAAGTGTTGCCATGGTGTAATGAAGGTGCTTGATGTTGATGTTAGAGGGTGAAGGGTTATCCCAGGCTCAACATGACAGCCTCTAATAAACAACACTTCATACAGGAAACTGTCTCAAGAGTGACTCACAACAGATCTGAGCTAATTTTGCAGCTTAACTAAAATAAATCGGTATGATTTAGAAATATGTAATATACAAGTTAAATTCATTGGAATGAGGTTGTAGTGGTCAGAGAATACTCTTTTGATTGTATCACAGAACTACTATATAATTATGCTTGCTGATATATTTATGTAGTGAACTCATGGGTAAAATCAGGAGTATATGTATAAAAAGGTAAACGTTTTTTCAGTGAGTATTTTTTGGATAATCAGGTGACTTAAGGCCTATAGGCTTCATATTATGGATTGAAGCAGAAATTGTGTTACATATATTTTATATTTTAAGAAAATTAATGATACAACATCAATTATGAAAGCTATATATATTAAAGTAAAGAAGTCACTGTTGGTAGCATCGATGAAGGCAACAAAGCCTTGTCTTGGGAAATAAACAGAGATTAATGTACACTAGTCTGTCTGCGGATCAAAGTACATGTATTGCCAGGACAGTCAAAACATATATAGAGGATCTTATGTGAGTGCTCATTATTAAATTGATTAAACGAGCTGGCCAAAAATATATTGGTCCATACAAGGCTTTGCTGAACATTATAATTATCATGTTTGCAAACAAGTTAAAAAAATTCAATAATTAATGCACACGAATATAAGATTCTTTTATCACAATACTCAGGAAAATGGTACTATTGACCATTTGTTTAACAGATCACCTCTATGAGGACAACAATAAATTGGGCATATTAGTTTCCATCAGCTGTCTTATAAGGTAATGTCTCAAAATAGCATTATTTTACCATGACAAATCAACACCATTTATATATATTTAGGCATTTCGGGAAGTAGTTCAATATTTTATGTATGATAGCCAAGTTAAACAGCAGTCACTGAGCAATGAATTGAAAGTGATATTACACTAAAAAAATACAATTTGTGTTACCTTTATTTTACGTTAGTATTATATGGCGTTCATTTGGCATATGAAATCACAAGTAGACGTCATCTTCTTTTAAGTGTTTTATTTTAATATAAGTTTATGAAAAAAACTAGAATGAACACTACCTCTTTTTATTCGGTCATATTTTAGTGAAAATAATAAAGTTTAATATGAGAAATTCAAGAACTTGTTCCAGAGCTTTTTTGCATAATCAGCCGTGAATGTTCAAAATTCAAATTTGTTGTTTTTAAACCCGCATTTATATCAACCCCCGCATAATGATGAGATGGAAAGGTAACACAAATTGTATTTTATTTGCATGAAAGTTATAATTTTATCACAGGAAATAAAATAAGTAATATAATAATGTTATTAAAAACAAAGTTTAATTAAACTTGATTATTTTACAAGGGAAAAACAGCAAAAATCGTCCAAAAAATCTATACCACCAGGGGGTGCTGTTAACGAGAAACTGCAGTACTATATTACTATATATACTAAAAAAAACAAAGCTTAAAAGGTCAATTGTACAGTTTTTTGGTAAATCATGTGAGATGTTAAAATATCCAATAGGAACGCCGATTGAAAAATTGAATGTGTTCAACTGTTGCAAGGTTGCATTTTGTAGGAATAAGTATTAAATTGTTGCATGATTAGATTTCAATAAATTCACTAAAATGTGTTTGTGAGATTCGATGAATGCACTTTACAGTGCACAGCTATTCCAAGGTTTTATTAAGGGACTCACTTGAAGGTATTCACCAGGCCCGATTAGCTCAGTCGTTAGCGCGTCTGACTACCAATCAAGGGGTTGTGAGTTTGAATCCCCGCCCGGCCACAATTTCTATGATGGTTGATTCAGTTGGGAAAGTTATCAGTTAATTGCAGAGATGGGGTGTGCTCGAGTACTGGGTAACCTTTCAGGATCCCAGGAAACAGTGGTTAGGTTAACTGATCGTCTGTTAGCCCTCGATGGCATAAAATTGACACTAAATTTCAATAAAAGTATTTGACTGTTGCAAGGTTCATTTTTAAGAAAGGCGCTTAAAACTGCTGCAAGGTTTGAGCTTAAGAATATTAACTGTTGTAAAGTTAGATTTTAAGGGCTACTATCGATAGTGTTGTGTATTAAATGTTTTGACTTGTTCACATCCTATCATTTGTGAAAACATAATGTCTCATCTCATACATATGTTCAAATTATAAAACAAACTGACTAATTGAATCTCATTTTATATAACCAGCATTTTTCATTCAAATTAGCTGGCAATTGTTGGTGTTTTAATTCATTTACATATAAATTACATTATGCACTTGTATTATTTACTGTGTGTTTATAGAAGTATTGCCTGAGATTTTTTCAAGTCTCTGGGAAACTTGTATAATTCATCTTGTATCCAGACAAGGGTTTACATTCCAAAAATGATATAAAATGGCATAAGACAGTATTGTAAAACATTAGTATATATATTTTATATGGCTTTTCTGGAAGTAGTGCTTTTAGAAAAACATTTTTTGTGAAGTAATCATAAAACATTGTTATATCCTTGTCTATGACTTTTTACATTTCTGTTTAAAAAAAAAAGGACATATAATAATATGGTATGAAATGTGTCTGTCTGTGTACATCAATTAATTGGTTTCATTTTCATGTAATTAGTTTCAGAAGTCAGAGAAGGTGCAAAACATATGGTATAACATTCAGGTTTGATTATTCTGTTGTATTTTTTTGTTTGTAAAATCAAGTTTAAAGGCTAATTGTTAACTCTTTTGATACAAACAAAGAAGTTGTGAGGGTTGGGTTTCACAGAGTTAGTGTTGGCTTCTCAATATTGTTCCATTACAGAATAATTCCATCTACAATGAATATCCCATAACATATACTTTAGATCTATACCAAATATAGTTGTTACAATTTTATAGGTATTGTCTTGATAAGGTCCAACTTTTTAACAGAAATGAAAATGTCAATGGACATTCTAAAATAGCTGAATGGTCCCCTAACAGGGCTTACAGGTGGTATAGAGATACTTTATATAATGCTTACATTCCTGGTTTTTCTTTTAATTAAAAAATATGTCAATGCGGTCAGAAACTTTCAGTTATGAATTCTTTAAAACCAATGGTCTACTTCTTAATAATAGCATTGCAATTATTTTCATTGCGTATGTTAAGCTTGAAACATATCATTTTAATCCTGTCACCTTGACAACATGCAGGCCCGTGTGCCAGGTGAGCATTTACAGGGACCTGAGAGTATAGTTTTCTTTTCCCATGGAAAAAAATGGCTAAAATTAACAAATTCTCCATTTACAGAGCACAACTCTAAACCTAGTGGTCCCTTTTGCTATGGGAAAGTTTTCGTTTTCAAATTACAGAGCTCAAAACATCTTAATAAAATATATTTCATGGTGGGGGATATTGACGACTATGCCATTTTGTTTGATTTAATAATAATTACTACACAATGGTGTAACTACATCTGTACTTGTGATTTCCACTTCTCCAACAGTTTACATGGAATTTATTTCAAACTTGGTATATAATAATCGACTTCAAGTGTACATGCACATATTGTTGGGATGTGTCGGTCCGATTTTTTTATGAGTTCGTCCCTTTATCTACTTTACAAATACTACATAGTAGTGTTGTTTACATGACATTTGATCCAACTTGTAATCCTCCAATTTTTTACATGTACTGCAATCTTGCAGAGCTGGAAAACATCATGAAATGGAAAAAAACCTAGCCCTTTAGTTCTACTTCAAGTTTTGTATAAAATTCGTATCAGAAATATATAAATGTAGGCAAACCTGATATTAGCTTGTAGGTGCTTTGCATTTGCCTAAAAAATATTCATATTTGGGACAACAATTTATACAATATGGATACTTGAGGTTAAAATAGAAGGCAAACCTTATTTCTGTTTTAAGGTGTAGACCTCCAATTTTTTTTATGTAACATCATCTTATGGTACTTTATGAAAATGGCATGAATACACTAGTACAATCATTGCCCTCTGGTTTATCTCAATAATAAGTGTCCCGAGTGTGAAAGGGCAAAGTTCACATTGTTGTGATTTATGCATTGAATTTGTTAAGAAATGCTTAGGTATTGTTTGTTTGTTAAAGTATGTAATGTATGGTGTTGAAAATAAAGGAATTTGATAAAAAAAAAAAGTAAAAATGTGTCAATGTTTTATTTTGTTTACCAATCATACATTTTAGCTGGACCTTTTGAAAACAAGAGAGCCACAATGGTCCTAAATTGCTCGACTGTGTCATTGTAGATAGATAAAGCAATTTTTAGCTCTACTGGTAAAAAAATGGAAGGGTTTATGGCCAATTTTCTCATCTCTTAATGTCTCGGATAGTACTAGGCGAGTAATGCTCAAACTTCACATCATGACATAGATATATCTCATGAATGTGTTTCATTAGAAATGGCTTAATACTAGGGTGAGTTATATACACAAGGTTGTTTGTCCAAAGTGCGATTTAAATTCAAGTTAAGAGAACAAAGAGTCATAACCCCATTAAAAAGATCATTGAATCAAACTCCAAGACCACAGGCTTATATTCAGATGGTACATGTACCTTCTGTACTGCAAGTTTCATTTGGATAGGCTTTAAAGTGTGGGAGCAATTGCATTTGACATTATTGGTCCAAAGTGTGATGTAAAATTTAAGTGAAGAGAACAAAAGGTCACACAACAAGGTTGATGAATGATTCCCAAACAAGTGTTGGTTGAGTATGAACTTTATTGTTTGTAACAGGAAAGTGGATGTAATGGGAAAAAATTTTGGTTATTCACATTGCACTTCCATACATTTACCCATATCCATGTTCCCAAGTCTCATTGTATTTCATCCATACTCTTGAAGACCAAGGATTTGGTAATGGAAAGAATCAAGGAGGCATAACTAAAAATCATCAAAAAGATACACAAAGACAATAATTATGCATACCATGATACTGATGCATCCTAGAAACTTTCATAACTTTCCAATTAGAAGCTTTGGAGAAATATCTGGGACAAACAAAAACAAGCAAAAAGAAGGATTTGATAATGGACATAATTAACGGGCAATAACTTGTAAATTCCAACTAGTATACAAATAGCATGGACAAGATATGGTAATTGATGAAATAAAAGAGCTATAAATCTGTGAAAAAAGTCGTCGAACGAAAACTTTCAAATTTCATAAAATTCCAATGAAAGGCACAAGAAATAACCTGCACATGGATTTGAGAATGCACTGAGAACGCCACGACTATATTCATCCTGAAATTTTAGGGAAGCATAAAATCATTGAATTGGAATGCAAAGACAACAGGCTAATGTTCAAACCATATACCTGCTTTACAGCAAGTTTCATTTGAATCAGGGGTCAAAACTGTGTCTGAAGTCTGCAAGGTCCAAAATATGATGGACAGACAGACATGAACTGACGCCATTTCAATATTGCCAATTTCTCATAAGGTAAAGGATAATTAGAGTTTTGTTAAAACAAAACTGATTTTTCTACAATTTTCATGAGCTTAATGGGTCAAGAATTTCAAGATTAGTTAAATGATCAGAGCTCTTAAGGACTCGGAAGGGGCTCCCAAATGGTTAAAATTAAGAATTTTCAAAAATATTCTCAATAACATCATTTTACAAATCAATGGGCTGGGTGATATGGAGGACTTTAATTTTTACATAAAATAACTATGGGAAAATTAATTTCCCATTTATTTTTGGAAACTTATTATTTAGTTTTAGATCTGAAGCATTGCCTAGTCGTAGAAAATTGGATTTGGTCAAATAAGGATTCAATTTTCACAAAGAGCCCGAAATGGTTTGAAATTGCAAAAAATCAAATATTCAATGGAAAATGTGGGTGCTGGAGTGCACAGGTCTAATATTAACTTTTGAAAGATTCAGGCAGCAGCACTCTGACAGTTTAAGAACTTGTCCGAGATATTATGGTTATAATACACCTGTAAGTTTGTTAATCCATGCAGATACTGTGGATGCTAGATTGCACACAAGGTTGACACAATTGTGATGACCAACTACTGCAGAATTGCAGCCAAGAAGGAACTGACCTTTGACTCTCACAATGTCCATAACCTAGGGATGATGCAAGTACTTGCAACATTGTCTTCATGTAATCAACATTACTGCCTCTATTTTTAAAATGGGATCATCCGCTGTAGTTACAGTTCAACTGGAATTTGATTCTTTCACTGACCACCCTACTCCCATTAATATAAATATTAATTTCTAAAAACTGACCATCAACTTCTCGTGCAGAGAGTTGAGTACTGTGAGCTCAGACGATAGTGTGTCTTACTATCAATCCAGCAGTGGTGTTTGAATTCCCACACAGTCACAACCCCTATAATGTTTGATATGACATACTGTCTCATTGTCACTCATCTCTCAACTCTGATTCAGGTAGTAAAGTTATCAGTAACTTGGGAAGATGGGTGTGCTCGAGTACTAGTTAACCTTCCAGGATCCCAGGAAAGAGTTTAGGTTAACTGATCATCTGTTAGCACTCAATGGCATAAAAATGACACAAAATATTCAGACAAATCTTATGCAAAGTCCTTAAAGTAAGTGTACCGGCCATATATAGTTACAGACAACCCTCATGTTACTTGCCTATTCATCCACCTGGTGGTGGGTATAGAAATGTGTTGGTTGTTCATGTCAAAGGTTGCAGGTTTGATCCCCAGCTCAATCCAATGCCTCTTTAAAAACAACCCTCAGTAATGGTTCTAACCAGAAAGCGAACTTGAGAGGTTATAAATAAGCATATACTAAATATATGTGCAGATACTTAAGGCTATATATAGCACAACAATCAAAACGTATGTCTTTCAGGCATTCTTTATTTAATATCAAATAAACTTGTCACATCTTGCAACAAACAGTACACAGTAATAAAGATAATTTTCAAAATTCCAACATTTAGACAGACTGTTATGACAGTTCAACAGAAAGGCTGGATAATGCATCACAAAACCAAACCAACAAGTTGTATTTGTCCAGCAAAATAAATACCGGGTAAGGCTAACATATGACTGATTCTGTATTAACACAAGGCCAACTTTAAAATATTAGTAACTGCAACCAGATTATACATGTAGTATATATGCAAGTTATTGTTAACATTTTGCTCTATGCTGGTGATGTATTTTATTAAGGAAAAGACACTAAATTAATCACACACTTAACACCTGACAAGAGAGTTCCTTCAAGATTTAATAGATGTGAAATAGGTATGGGAAGATAAATCCTACAACACATCTTGCTGTCAATATTTTTATTGTACAGAAAATGTTCACATGCAAGTTTGTATAAATAAAGTGTTGATGCCTGGTTGTTGTAACAATGAAACAAAATATATAACGTGTAACATGATGAATATTTACAAGTCTTTAATAAAAATGCATGGTCTTGTTTTTTCACGAGGTTCCCATTTTTGGACATTCTGAACTCAGGAAATTTCTTGGCATTATATAGTTCTCTTGTTTGTCGCTGAAATAGGAAAAGAAATGCATTCAATACTTGCAGCATGAAGACGATATACAATTTCTAATGAGTCGTAACAATATTCTGGTATTCCAACCTGATAATTCTGTATTGCGTATTCTGCAATAATGGATACATATGATTGTGTGTGTATTGTTGCACCAATGAAAAGACAACAACTCATATCTACATGTACTATAAATATACCAAAATTAAAGGAGAAGTATATATTAACATAGCTCATGAGATGCAAGTTTAATACCAGATATCATTCGTCTACTGTTGAAATAATATGACTTTTTTTGTGTATTGATTTAACTCACTTTGAGTATCCCCATTTTTGATACAAAATGGCCTAGACTATTTTCTATATTGCTTGGCAAACATTGAAAATCAACTTATTTTTTCATGCAAATAAATACTTTCCCAATACAGTCTTAACTTACACGTCATACTGTAAAAACTGGAAAACATCGTTAATTTGGTTCTGGGAGATCTCTCCATCTATCTGTGCAAGGTATGTGTAAATATCTTTAAACAGCGGGAAAGGTATTCTTGAGGGACCACCCTCGGGATCTGCAGTCAGGATCTCACAGACAGTCTTCATTGCTTGGGTGATATTCTGAAATACAAAAACGCTAATTTATCAACTCAACAAATTTAAATTAACCTGTTCTGTAGTTACATGATATTTAAAGCAATTAGACAGTCCAGGTTGTATTAATTGTATGCAAATTTTGTGTCAATTCAAAATCATAGTTTTGTAATGGGCCCTGTTATTCTTGTATCTTTATTCAGAATTCAGGAAACTTTGTTATATATTACATGTGTTATATGTTTGTAACATCCCTTTAATTAACACAAACACATAACAAGAGCACCGCAAGCGGGTGCAGATGCTCGTCTTTATTGTCATTAATATGATGCAAAAGTGTAAAAGTATGGCTATGTCAGTTTCACCTTTGATACAAATCCAATAAATAGGTCAAGTCAGTGATGGTAATTTTTTTCTAGATGATGGTTACAGTAGGTTTACAGAACCATTAGTTAATATTATTGAATAAAGAAATAAATCAAAATAAAATTCAAACCTGAGCTGAACAAAAATCCTTAATCTTTAGAGACTAAACAATGAAAACTCAAGGTAACTTAGCTATATACATTAAAAACACACTGCATACTATAATTCTATATACATTATTTGTATAACATAACATGAGTGTGGTTATAAAGTTTAGTCACAATAAAAATAAAAAGCTGAGCTTTAACCAGATGATGACAGACTAATAAAATCCCAGGATGCAGTGCCAAATGCTGCTACTGGGCAATCTTGTGTATGACAGTAAATCATTTGCAGGAATCCATTATTTATGTAACTAATTAAAATAAAATGATTTGAATATATTAATTATTCTATTATTACAATGGAAATAATCCAGTTTTTTTTTTTTTAGTTTTTGGAGAATGGGGTGGGTCCCTTCTTTAGTGGAAAATAGTGTTGCAATGATAAAAATTGGAGAAATCAAAACAAAGCAAAACATAAAATGCATGTATCGGTATGTTAAAAACAGTATACTGATCATCATTGTTTTAAACTGTTAAACTGAATTTATACCCCATTTAACATTTTGAGGGTATATTATATTAAGGGCAAAATCATGTATTTTTGTGAGGGGCCAAATTTCAGTCCTAAAAAGTGGGAAGAAAAAACACTGCATACTATAATTCTAATTTACATTATACAGACAATTCACTCACATTATGGGTCTCATATGAAAGATTTTATATGATTCTCATAAAAATGGATTCTTATACATAAATCAAAAATTAGTCTAGGTTTCATATCATCAATTATGATTGTTATTACGAGTCATAATTTCCTGTGTACCAGTGACTTACTTCAGCGACAGCCGAACATGCTAGAGCAAAGATTTTATTCCACTCTATGTCTCCGCCAAAACTACCAATCCGCACTAGGTCATCAAATTGTTCCTTTGGTAGAGCCAAGTCCATCCATTTCTCTTCAATAACACTAAGGGGCACAGTTTTCTTTGGCCCAAGCTGTAGTAGAGATTAAATAACCATTTTTATTAATGGAATGAAAATTGATTACATATATTTGTGTGTGTGAATGGGGCGGGGGTCACCATAACATTCTATATCTAGCAGATATATTTGAACTCTCTCAAGTTTATTTTAGTTCAGTTGGTAGTGCATCTGACTACCAATCCAGGGGGCATGAGTTGAATCACCTTCCAGCCTTAGTGTTTGTTATAATTGATATATGACATTGGAAAAATTAAATTAAATTTTATCCTAGGGAAGTAAAAAGCAATATTACCGAGTACGACGAAATATTTCTCCCTTGAAAGAGACAAATTCTCACCAAACAGATTTAAGGAACTACTTATTTTCTTTCTTTACAAGGTCCTCTGTGACCGAGAGGTCAAAGACGCTGTTACTTAATGTCCTATTACCGCTCACAAATTTATTCTAAGGTCTTCCTCCACCAATAAAACTAAATATACAGTAAACCGCTGTGTTAAAATTGGCGTTAAATCACATTCTTCATTTAGAAGGATACTGAGGAAATGATTAAATTTTATATTTAGAAAATATCATATATAGATTAATAAAACTTAGTATCAAAATATTGGATTAAATTCATTCCTTGAACAAATGCCTATATATTTATCATCTTGAACCACCTCTGTATTGTACATTGATTGTTGACAGTTACCCGGAAATAGATGACATCACATGAGCACATTCACAACACCTTTGTATCTTGAATAATTTACTGACTTGTACAAAATATTTTTTTTAAATACTCTGAGTTTAATTATACTGCTATTTAACTGCTATTTAATTGACCACTCTGCTAGAGGTTGTGGGTTTGATCCCTAATTCAACCAGATGCCTCTAAAAAACAACAACCATTACTGGTTCTCCAAAGGAAGTGGATTTGAGAGTGGTTCATATCAACTTTGAGCTTATTTTCGCAATCAAGCTGAAATAAATTAGTATCAACTAACTACCTCCTTGACCACGTGTGAGCAATATTGACACCATCAATATCATTATGTTTTAGACTGACATCATTATACAGAAAAAATATGAATTTTGGAGAATGGTTAAATATGTATTTGAGTGTTGAAAATTTATATTTTGATAAAAAAATAACTGTCAGTTTTTTAATTGACGAATGTAATAAATATTTATTTAACTGCTTCTGTTTCTGAAAAATAATTCCCTCATTATTCGGAAATGGAAAGAGTCACTTTTGAATGACAGCATTAATTATGTGATGCCCCATTTCTGAATAGTTTGTGATTTATTTTTAAGTAACAGAAGGTGAATAACTCTATTTCATCTCGTGGTGAAACAATAACCAAATAAGGTAAAATATAAAAATTGTTCTTGGATATGCTGTAAAATATGTTCAATGTGAAAAAACAACAATTAATGATTTATCAAGTTGTTACTATAAATATATGTAACACATTCAACAATAATCATCTTCCTTATTTTCATGGTCACACAGAAAATGCAATTGAACTAATATTATGCGACACTTGCATCTTATTTTTATTCAACCTTTTCACCATGTTGGAAATAAAAGATTAATACAAACATGTGACTCAAAGATTTGAAAAGAAGCTACTTGTAAGATAGAGCCTATATTAAATATACTGTCATTCTATTTTGAAAAAAAATAAAATAAACATAAATTTTATTTTGTGAAATTGGCATTATTTTGTGATAATGATTGTGCTAAAAAATTGTGATAGTAACTCACATTGTGATAAACTAATGTGATATAATCTGGGGAAAAACTGCTGTATAATGCTCACTGTGATTATAATGTGATGCATATGTGATCAAATCAACCATATATGATTATTGTAATCAATATGCATATTTGACTCTTTTTTATTCAAGATAACAAATAGTTTTTTGACATAATCATTCTAAATATGGAACTCGCTGAAAATAGGTAAGTTTAAATATTCAACTGAATAACCTATTTTAAAAATGTCATTTTTTCTCAAAGAATTTCATTGCTGAAGTCAAGTTTTAAAGTGTTTATGAACATTCATCAAGGCAATACTTATATAATTTATTGTTTTCCCACTATTTTATATTTTAGATACACTGAACTTGGGTAAAGCAACCACTTACAGTGATTGTTTTGGGTAATACACTATAGTTTTAGTAGCAATTAACAATTTGAAATTATAGTTGAAGACAAAAAAAAACAAAACAGATTTATAAAAACAGAAACCTGAAAGGGTACCACCGAAAAAAACACACTTGTTCACTTCTATTGAAATAATGGAAGTAGTTTGGAAGAATTGTTGTTTTTATGCTTTACCCATATAATTAATTAACTGCGAACCAGCCATTATGAAAAGATTGACGAGGAAAAAACTCTAACCTTGGAATGATGTGAAACATGTTTATAGAAATAATTGAAATCCTGCTTTAGTGCAAAACTTTGTCTTGTGATACAACTCCCTAAATTTACAGTGATTCACCAGTGCAGGTGAATAAAATTTCTGTAAAAGAAAATACAAGCCTTACCCTGCGTGCAACCTTGGAAATCAAAATATTAATCCAATTATATCACTTTGCAATAATTAACAAACTTTTAAAATAAATTCATCAATCTGAACACTAGATCTTTATAATTATGTAGTATATAAATTTGTGTTCTAAACTCACATTTTTCAATTCTGCTCACAAAATCATACTCATATGCAACAGAACCATTTCTGATAATCTTTACAAATTAAATTTAATTAATTTGTGAAACATTTTAAATTAATTTCCAGAAGAATTGGGTTGATATAGAAAATACTAAAAACTTGCCTTGTATTGACATTTAAAATACCTGGATGCAACAGAAAACCTAGACAAATATATGCATTTTTATATATATTTTAATATAATTACCTGTTTGTTAAGAACCCTTAAGAGCCCGGGGGTGAGTCCTGTGTCTGTCTTCTGTGTTGCCACAGGCATTTCCATCCTTTCTTTTACTGGGGGTGTCTCACCTTTTGACATTGCCCGAAAATACCTGATATAAACAAAGTAAAATCCTTATTTGATTTGCAGAACTAGGAATTCTGTTTTTTATACAAATTATTTCTTACATTTGGGGAAAAAGTCATATGTTTTGGCGAGGGGAATGCTAGGTGAATGGGGCCAAATTTGGCCCCCAAAAGTTTGGCCCCAAGTTTGTCACCCCCCAAAAAAAATAACCAACAACCAAACAACAACAACACAGTAGCTATAATGTTATAAAAATAATGTTCAACCACACTAAATACTACTTACGCAGCAGACCAGCCGAGAACATCTGTGGGCTGTGTTCTGATGGCCGCCTTGGTGAACTGTTTGAGTATGTCTGGAAGGGCAGGTGGTATGTTGATCTGCTGGGAGCAGTAGTAGGGCTCATCAGGGTTTCCAGGCATCCTAACTGTTCTCTAACACAAAGTAAAGCTCTAAAAAAACACTGACAAGTTTAACATTTAACTTTTTTAAACTCACAAAATTCAACTTTAAAACATTGGTATTAACTGTACATCTGTATCAGCTGACTACATTGAACTGATATAATTTTGCAAATCTGTTTGTGCCTCTCTCTACTTAAAACTAGAAATGTGTCCATAGGATAAGGACAAGTTAGTAAAATTACCAAAAATTAAGTAAAAAAGAGGCCATAACTCCTGTAAAATTTGACTGACAGTGACACATAATGAACTGTATAATTATACAGCTACACACCAAACATTAATCAAATACATAGACTCTTTTAGAAGTTATCTGATGGATGGATGGACAAACAGGGACATATTTAATACCCCTCCTCATTCTTTGAAAGGTGCAGCTAAAAATTGAACCATACAAATATTTTCTTTGGCATTGTAATGTATTTTGTTTACTGTTGATCGTATCAAATGAAATGATGATGATGCTCCAGATAAGCTGCTGATGATGATGCTCCAGATAAGCTTCATTATTTCACGCAAATAAATCTTGAGCAGCCAGTTGTGGGAATGAATATAAAACTTCAATAAAACTTATGCTGTTGTTCCATTGATTTGTGCCCCTAAGGTGCAAGATTCGCACATTATCTGCCGCATATTTCTGCAACCAAATTTCAAAATTAAATACAAAAATCTAAGGGTTATGCATACAAACAATAAAAAATAACAAAAAACTGATATTCCAGCAAATTATTATATTTCGTAAACAGCATTGACCGTCGAAATCATGAACTTGCTTTCTCATCGATTCCTCCCCTCTGATAGGTTGCTTAAAATATCCACAATGGGGAAGTCCATGATCGATAATATACTCTCTGACAAATATTTAGGATATATCCCCTGTGTATTAAATGTTTTTTTAGATGTTTTCACTATTTAATATTATTTATAGCACATTTTGAACCTGACCACTATAAAAAAAATAATATAATTTCAATTTTTCTTTTCTCATACATTATATTTTATAAATTACTCATCATATATGATACATGTTTTTTTTCAACATTTTTTTTGAGAATCGAAATTTTGTCCAACAACTTGTACAATATTCGAACGCTACGAATAGTCGCAAGAGCACAGAATTGTGAAGGGGACGAATCAATGAGAAGGAAAGAATCAATGAGAAGGAAAGAATCTATGAGAACAAGGCCTACTTGAATCTGGAATATTGTCACTTGCCATGGATTTAAAAAACGTTTGAAGGAAACTGCATCCAAATTATTGACTGAAAGATATGTGACAGTCAATTCAAACATGATATAGAGGCACTATGAAAATCTTTTTTTAAAAAGACTATGAATAAGTGGACAACCAAGATATGCATGTTGCTCTGATACCCATATGACATCAACTGTTAAATACTCCACCCATATTTTTAAGATAGTAAGCTGCTTGTTTTGCAGAGCTCTACAAAGTTTAGTTTCCTATACTATGAATACATATAAAGTATTCAAAACCTGAGAAAATTAATCAAATACAAACGTACTAGGATAATTTCACATGCATATATTTACCTGACTCTTGAATACTTTTACAAGTCCAATCAAACGCGAATGACAACTCGTTATATAGAACTGTTTTGTTGTTATTGGCAACCAATTGCGCAACTGAACTGCGCATAATTCCATTTCCGTTAAGAAAAAACTCTAGGTATCTGAAAACATTAGAACTGCAGGATATACCTGGCATAGATAGGGTAATAATTTTCTTATACATAATGGAAATGAAACATACGACTTCAAACGTTTAATGATTTATATAAATCTTATAAATCATCTATTACCAATACATTTGTTTTATTATAAACAAACCAAACCGGATATCAGTTTAAAGTGTTTCTGGGATATGTTTACGTTTCGCACGTGCTGCTGTCGTCTGCAAAACAGGTTTCAGGTGGAACAATACCAGATAATTAGATAATTTTGCGTTTTGCATCGGAACTAACAGTCAACAAATTGTAAATTAATAAGGGATAATTGTTTACAAAATTGATGTCTAGTCGTGTGCTAGTCTAAGATCAGACAATTGTGTTCATATTTGGCCTAAATTATTTATTCTGATAAAGAGGATGTGTGGATGTCCCATAATGTATCAAACTTGGACATTCTATGAGAAAACTTTTTATTTCATTAAATTCTCACCAATTTCTGCTATGATTCTGTTCACATTCAGATCTGAAGCATTGTCTAGTCTAACAGGTTGAGATTTTGTTCTTTTGAGGGGTAATCCATTAAGTATGGGGCCACAGAGGCTCAAACGTTTGTCTTTTATAAGTTTTTGTTCAGTTGTTTACATCATCTTTTATCTATGGAAATGAACTTACATATTTTTCTTTTGATATAAATGATAATAGATCTACTTAGATATTTTATGGACCCATTCCATCAGCTCCATCACCAGTCTTAAAATACCAATTTTGAACAAACGACAATATATAGATCCATCATTTTAAAATCACACAATTGTATGAGGGGAGACACTTTTTCTCAGAAAACAAATTCTAGTTTGATCTTATTAATTTCAGATGGCAACAGTAGTTTTACAGAAACCTGCAGAGAAAACAGGAAAGGTAAGAGCTATTAGTTTCCTTTAATGTTGCATGAACACTAGTCTCAAAAGACACCAACACCTTTGAGAAAATACAGTGATAGTCAGAATGCTTCATTAAGAAGGATTACAAGACGTGTGATGAAGACTGTGTAACCAACATGCTGCAAGAGCTCAATCTTTTAAGCCTCCAACAGCTCTGTGAATTCAACAGGGCTGCCTTCTTGTTCAAGATCATAGGGGGTATTGTTCCGGTTATATTTTCACCCGCCTAAAAATTCACCCGTGGGTGAAAATGTTATAGAATTTTTCTATAATATATTCAACCCCCCTATAATATCCCCCCCCCCACCCCTAAACCCCCAAATTTTATCTTTTTTCAAAATTGATCACCACTGCTTTTAAGGATAAAAAAGAAAAGAGAGGTGGGTGAAAATATTATAGAATTTTGCTATAATATTTTCACCTCACCTCCCCAGCACCCTCTTAAAAATACACTTTTATCCCAAGTTGATTGTCTACACTATAATGACTATACTTGAACAAACAAAAGTAATCATATTGAGATAGAAGCGAAAGGTATTTTGTAAGAAAAGAGGGGTGGGTGAAAATATTATAGCCATTATATTTTCACACCCCCCCCCCCCCCCCCCCACCCCAATTTTCATATTTTAAAAATCATAATTTGATTCTCTTCACTTTAATGAAAATCTATCCTCCAGCAAGCACAAATTATCTACTTCAGATAATCATCTAATGTTTCTTTCAAGAAATAATGAGGCGGGTGAAAATATTATAGCCATTATACTTTCACCCTCCTCCGACAAAAAAAATCTTTTATCCAAAGTTTCATTAATGACAAACTATATTGGAACAAACAAAAGCAATCTAATTGAGATAATAACCATAATATTATGTATTTTGTAAGAATGGAGGTGCAGGTGAAAATATTATAGCCATTATATTTTCACCCAACACCCCACCCCACCCAAATTTTCATATTTTAAAAATTATAATTTGATTCTCTTCACTTTAATGACAATCTATCCTCCAACTTTATCCAAAGTTTCATTATTTTAAATGATACCTTGATTATCTTCACTTTAATGACAAACTATACTGGAACAAACATAAGCAATCTTATTGAGATAGTAACCAAAATTATGTATTTTGTAAGAATAGAGGGGCGGGTGAAAATATTATAGCCATTATATAGCCCCCCTCCCCCCCCCCCCCCCCCCCCCCCTTTCTTTGGGAGAACTCTTTCTTTGGGAGAACTGTGATTAAGTGGAACCAGTTGGAAGAGCACTACCAGTGCTCCGATAGTTGACAAATGTGTACCCAAGCTAAATCAAAGTGGATTTGGGAATCTATGTTTTGAAAGTCGTCGGTTCAAGCCCTCCCCACCAGGAATTTTATTGCCTCTTATTAACAGCAAAAACTCAATGTATTGTTTTCTACCCAGGAAGCAGAGTGATTTACAATAGCTCTAGAAACTTGTAACACTTAAACAATGTTGTGTGATTGATCCATTTTGTTGATGCATTAGTTTAGTTGTCAGAGTGTTGAGTAATCTTGTTTTTAAACATTTTTGAAGTTTGTTGATGTCTTATTTAATGACCGCCTGAACAAAGTCAGGTAAAAATCACAACAATACCAATCTCATGAATAAGACAGAAAATTCGTTTTTTGAAGCAAGACATTACCGCTGCAGCGTTGCAATGCAAAAACAAATATTCATGTTACCATCATCGCCGTTGAAACAGTAAGACTGTCTTTACACAGTCACATTTGTACTTAACTGAGCATCCCTGATTCTAGATAAAGTCTATTGTCTGGACTTTCTTACTGGCAAATTTTGTATTTACATTCTCAATGTCAGTCTGCTCATGCCTGTAACTATGTAGCATAGCTAGTCTGAAAAGGTGTTAAGATGTCATGGTAGACCTCAGATAATTCTTCACTCTACGCATGACACTGAACGGTATATAATTATAATTATTTTTTGGGGAATGCAATAAAATTATTTGAGTTGGGGCAATATTATTGGGTAGGTAGGTACAGAACAATTTAATACACAATATTTTAACAAATTAACCTGTATTAAACAACAACCTGTCTTAAAAGGTCACTTTTGCTCATTCCCATGACTGGCTGCTCAAAACAGGTTTGACTGTATATATGTCAATGTTTACTCAAATTTGAATGGAGTTGCCCCATTGATCATGCACAAGTTGAAGATGTTAAAAAAACATAAAAAATTGTGGTCTAAAATTTCTTGAACAATTAAAATATCTGTAACAGCTTCTTAGTTTTTATGTAACAATGCGTATAATTGACAGCAACACTATAAAGAGTTATATGTATATACTTCTATTGCAACTGTCATATACATTTATTGCAGGGAGTTGTGTTGGATGCCTATCTCAGTCTGATACGTTCATGACAATGTTATTAGTAGTTGAATCCTTCCCCTCCCCCTCCCCATCCGCATACACACTTACATACACTACTTTTACCTTTTTATACTAATAAAATGAATCTATGAATCTGTTCCAGTGACCCTTTTGATAGAAAAAAAATAAGTTGGGGTTGATTTTAAAGATTTTGAATATAAAAACTTTTGGAGATAATTGCTCTACAAGGATCCCCTTTCAACAAGATGTCAGTGGTGTGCACGAAATTGCACATGTGCATAGTGATACATGTATTGACAGCTTTGTTAAAATCAATAATTCTAGAGGTGACATTGAATTGAATATAACAGATTTGTGGAGAATTTCCATACATGCAGCCCGTGTGGTTCCGGCTAAGAATAAAATCACTGCCAATCTCTGCAGTGGGGTAGGAATCCTCCGAATGGGTGTCATGTTCATTTTATAATTTTTTGTCATGTTCACTATTGTGGTTAAATTATCAACGCCTGTGTGGTTTCAGGAAGCTGTATGAGTGATGGCAAGAATAGAACCACTGTGGCTCATGCATGTCGTAAGAAGCGACGATTTGAGTAATACGATAGAATTTGCTGAAACTCTGCAGTTCTGCAGGTATCACGGTTCTAGGTTCATTTGTTGGTGTATTTTTTTAAAACTGTATGTTAATTTGTTGTTTTTGTACATGTAGAGTGAACCTGAAATCTTCCTTATTGTTGGTGTCGAATAACCTATAATGTGTTGGTACGCTGTAAAACCCTATTCATTCATTCCATACATGCACTATTAAAGACAAAAAAAAAGAAAAAACTTTAATTACTGACTGCAATAACCCTGGCCATTGGTTCTACATATCCTGGTATTGTCAAACAGTTTCTTTACCATTTATAGAATACACTTGTCTGTCTTTTTATTTAAAACTCTATTATCCTTAAGTTTCAAAATGTTTTTACTATTGGTAGGGCCAAAATGGTTCTACTGGTATATAGATTATAGGTCTATAATATGTACTGTTATTTATAAGATTTTAGTTATTGCAGTATTTGCCTTTATTGCAGTGGTCAGAAATTTTCCCTAATGAACAGATCACAGAGACCCAGTCTGCACTGTTTGTGAAAAAACTTCTGGCTGTTGCTGTTTCCAATATCACCTACCTGAGAGCCATATTTCCAGAGCAAGCTTTTGGAGACAGAAGTCTAGAGGGTATGATGGTAGTTTTTACATAATTTCTTTAAATAGTGCTAGCTTTTGTACCAACAATGAATGTGACAATAGTAACGTTTGGGTATAACACACAGAAGATTTTGGTTTGTATCACAGCTGATAGTACAGGGTGTCAGAAAAGAAAGGTAACACTTTCACATCTTCATAACTTTTCTTGACTATAATTACAAAGTTTATGAACAAAATATCTAAATCTGTGTTTGACATCTTCTTAGGAATTAATGATGTTCTCCAAGTGACAGCCTTTCATCAATTTCACTTGTCTTACTCTGTCTATGAAATTGTTAATAACGTTGCCACACATTTCTTTAGTTCTTGTTTTATATTTTTCAACAACATGTTGATATCTACTGGCTTAGATTTGTATACAACCGACTTCATATAGCCCCAAAGAGAGTAGTCGTACCAGTTCAGATCAGAACTGTGAGCCGGTCAGGAAATTCCACACTCTTTCACGTTGAGGTAACGTCTGGATACCACTCTGTTATTGAATATATCATGAAGAAAATCTTATACAACATTAGATGTGTGTGCTGTAGCACCCTCTTGCATAAACCAGAAGTTCTACTGTATTGTTAAACACATATATGGATCAATCACTCCATGTAAGGACATCGCACACCAAACTTTTAATTTCTCACTATGCAATGGTATCTGTGTGAAACAGTGTGGCTGCTCATTGGCCTAGAACCTCATGTTCTGTTTACATACGGTACATGACCAGACAAAAGGAAATGAGACTCGTCACTAAACCAAATATTGCGAAATTTATGCGTCAGCGTAATTATCAGCAACATCAGCTGCATAGCAGCAAAATTTAAGTCTTTGAACCTGGTTAATGATGGATAATTTCTGCAATATCTGAATTTTGTATGGAAACAATTTTAGTTCCTTCTTCACTATAACATGAATAGAAGATTCGGGAATACCCGTCTCCGAAGATGTTCATCTCATTGAATTTTCCGGACTGTCACTAACAATTCCCGCAGTGAACTTGGTTTCCTTGCTTCTTCTTGACTTTGGCTGACCCATTTTTGAAGCATCCTCTATAGATCCAAAGCATTCTAAATTCACAATCTCATAAATATGATTCCTATTCACCATCCTATTCTTAAAATGATTTTTAAACTTTCTTTTTACATCTGTGACACACTAGTTTTCGTAATATTTTTTCACAACGGAAATACATTAGTTGCATCATTTTCAAAATAACAAAACATTTGAGTGAGTAACCTTGCAATGTCATTAATTCTAGTGCATATTTGGTACAAGCAACTAAAACTTCAGCGTGACCATTAATTTGATGTAATAAAGTAATGAAGTACATGAAGTAATAAAGACATCATTGTGTTACCCCTAAGATCCATTAGTGCCCAGAAAGGGGATTTTAATTTTTACAATGGGAAAACAGAAAATTCTGATGTTTTTTTCCATCTATTTTAGGTATTATTTTGATAATCTTCATGTATGGATTATGGTTTAGTCAGAACAGTTAAGACTAGATCCTATAAAGGAGATTCAGTGTCTATAAGGGTCCAGCAGGGGCTCAGAAAGAAATATGGTAAATTTGTGAATTTCCAAAAATCTGTTTTTCAAGAAACAAACCAGCTAAATTCGTGCAAATTTAGTATAAATGATTCCTATGAGAAGGGGTTTCAAGTATGTTCAAATAAAGGAGCTAGATTGCATTGCGACCCAGTAAGGGCTGTTCCATTTAAACATACATCCCAACCATGGACGACAAAATAATAAACTTCTAAGGTGGGAGGGTTTTTCAAAATGGGGTGCCTGATAATATGAATTAAAAATATAAAGGGGGAGGGTCCAACTTCAAAGTGCATTCCATCGGTGGGTTGTATGTTTAAATGGAATAGCCCTAAGGGTACTTTAACTTTTATATATGAATACTAGGGGAAAAACTAAATTTTGTATTGCTTATCTATTTTCGGACTTATTTCAATCATGTTGAGATCTTGAGTATTATTCAGTTGTAACCTCTGTATTTTTCAGGATTGAATTTGAAGATTTTACGAGATGACGTTTCTTGTCCTGGGGCAAGTCAAGTGATCAAATGGATGAAAGGATGTTTCGATGCTTTTGACAAGAAATATGTAAGCAGATATGTATATAGAAGTGAGCATATGCAATGTTAAGTTGAAAAAATTATAAGTAATAATAAATCACTTAAAAAACAGGATGGTTAAAGAAGATATATGTAAAGCAGATACAAGTGATGATACATTTACTGTGTAAAATGAACTTATAAGTCACTTAGGACATGATGGTTAGAGCACATGTTACCTTGTTGGGAAATGTTGTTTTTGTTAAAGCTATAATTTTTTTTGCTGTTGTTGACAACTTTCTCTGCATATGCTATACCGGTACTTAAATGTTCAAATATCGATTCATTCTGTATCTCTGAGGACTAAATCTTTCAGAATAGCATTTCAGTAACCTATCTGTGAACATGTACATGTATATAGGTTCGATATTATATACAAAGAAAGCGCCATCTTTTCACTTATTCCTACATTACATTTGAATCAAACACTGTCGCTTTTACAAGGAAATGGTTGATGGTGCATGTGAATTACAGCTGTACAGCTGTTTGCTTTTACCTATTCTGACACTCATATAGCCATTTCAGTTAGATTAATTAAATGAAATAATTTTAATGTGTGTGTAATATATACTTCAGTGGTCATTGATAAATATGTTAATTGATGTTTTAACTGATAGGCCAGTTTCCATTTATAGCATGTTAACAGTCAAAACAAAAATTTAGGAACATTTTTTAATACGGACTGATTAAAAGAAACACAGTCAACCTCCACTACAGAACTCTCATCTTAAAATGCAAATTATATACTATTTCACTCAATTGTTTTTCTTCAATCTTTGTTCTAACTTCAGAATGAACAATTCAATGTGAATTAATTTTTCTAATATTTAAATTGAACCAATTTATGACCTTGAATGCAATTGAGCATGATTCCAACATACATAGGGAAATTAAATTAGAATGCATAGAATTTTCCAATGCTTTTCATCCACTACAATTGAAGGTGTGTGGTAGGAGTATATGAAGTGTAATTGTCTGTATTGTTTCAGAATAATATAATATTTGAAAAATGTATGAAGCTGTAAGCCAGCAAAAGTAAAACGTATAATTTCTTTTCCATTTGATATTTTCAGCTTCGAATGCTTATGATTGGGGTAAGTTTAGACTAACACATATAAAATTTACTTTTTCAATTTGTGCTGTATTTAAACTACTATAAATATTATTTTTGTGCCAAGATTGGTGATATTAATAAAACAACAGATGATAAAACAACAGATAACATTTCAACAAATAATCTAAGTGCATGTATTTAAGGTTTAATACTGTACCTCATTTTCACATTTTTCCTCCAATATAATGCACTGGGATAGGTCCATTATATATATAAAACTGAAATGTGTAGGTATTTCAATAAAAACTGCAAGCACATCCAAACAGTGTGTTACCTCCAAATGGAATGACAAAATTGTTGTTTTGGTATTGTGTTTGAATATATTCAATATAATACAATGAATAATACACGGTGTTTTGGTCTTAATGCAAGTTTCTGGACTGTGCAATTAGACATTGAAATTTGTATAGATCTCAGTTTCACCTCAGTCCATATGCCAATGTACGTCGGACTTTCCAGACCGTAAACTTTCAAGAATATAGACCTCAATGCAATTTTTAACCAGGTTTTTCAAAGTTGAAAACCTGGTTATTATTAGATTGGCGGGCAGTGGGATGGGTGGCTTCAAGTTTTTCGTTTCGTTCAATAACTAGAATATTTTTCATCAGAACTGTACCAAACTTACACAAAGTGTGTACCTCTATAAAATCTAGACAAAGTTCGATAACCAGCAAATATGGACCATTTTCTTTAGAGTAATGGCCCTTTAATTAGTAAAAAATGCTAAAATTTACCGTTTCCACTCAATAACTAGATTATTCTTTATCAAAACTAAAGTAAACTTACACAAAGTGTGTACCTATATAAAATCTAGGCCAAGTTTGATAACCAGCCAATAAGGACCATTATCCTTAGAGTTATGGCCATTCAATTATTCAAAAATGCTAAAATTTACTGTTTCCGCTTAATAACTAGATTATTCTTTATCAGAACTGAAGCAAACTTACACAAAGTGTGAATCTCTATAAAATCTAGGCCAAGTTCAATAACCAGCTAATTCAGACTATTATCTTTAGAGTTATGGCCCTTCAATTAGTCAAAAATGCTAAAATTTAACTTTTACGCTCCATAACTAGAGTATTCTTTATCTGAACAGAAGCCAACTTACACAAAGTGTGTATCTCTATAAAATCTGAGCCAAGTTCAATAATTAGCCAATTCTGACCATTATCTTCAGAGTTATGGCCCTTTAATTAGTCAAAAAATGTTAAAATTGATTGTTTCCGCAACCAAACTTATACAATTTTTCTAGCAGTAAAGTAAAAATAATATTTTTCTTTTGTTATTTTGATGAATATACTAAAACAGTTTTGATTGATGTATTGATATACATTAAAATGAAACTCCATTAACATGCACATTTTTATCTTGAAAATGGTTTGCGGTGCCCTTGCTCAGTTGATAGCCATGAGGCAAAAAATATTATAAAAAACATAAATGATTTATTAGAGAAATGTACAGGTCCGTTTAAAATTTTTACAACACAGCTGAATTTCTCATAATGTTTGATGCATTTTGTAATATATTTGTAGAATCAAACATCGTGTTTAAGAAATTGTTGCTATCAGTTGAGCATGTGTGACTTACCTCCTATTGGTGGGCACTGGAAACAATACCACCAATTTAGCCTCAATGCAAAATGTGAAAATATTGATGTATTATTTTATGAATATGCATGTTTGTTTCGGAGTATAATCACATTTCATCTTTCATAATGTGAATTATGGAAGAAATATTTTAGCCAAACAACCAGTGAATAGCACAGAAACAAGAAAACTTTATTTCATGCTTTTTTAACAAAACTATTGCATCAGTGTTTACAAATAAAAAAAAATTTGAATTGTATGCTTTTTTTATTTTCTGCTTCAATATACATAAAATTCTGGCATGAAATAGAGTTATAGTTACAGAATAGCTAAAATGTTTAAAAAACATGGTTTTCGTGGAATTTCCACGTCTCTTGTTAATTTCAATTTACTATTAATTAGGCTATAGTTGTTGAATATATTATTATTGTTATTTTATATTATAGAGTTTTTTTTATAATGCAGCCCCAAAGTTGGTTTTAGCTCTATGATCAACAGCTCAATCTGCAGTTGATTAGCTCAATAGATATTGGGACATACTGGGTTATATTGGGACAGCAGCATTGGAGACACAAAGCTTGTTTAAAAAAATTATAGCAAATATAGCTTTCTTGAAGATCTTTATTAAAAAAGAAAATAATTGTAACAGTTTATTTCAGTTTTCTATATAACGGTTTAAGTGTAAATTTTTATTTGATAAAAACAAACCAACATCAACAAACTTGATATAAAATAAACACCAGATTGACACCCTGAGATGTGTTAGAATACATGTACCATTAATATATTCTAGTTTAAATACATGACATATAACACTGTATAACCCTACACTAATATTTGAATGTTGTAAAACATGTTTATTACAGCTGTACGTTGATCCAGAAGACCCAGATGTAAGTACATGCTTGTACTGTCTTTAAACTGATCGAATAAATTACAGTCCTAGTATTGAAATGGTTTGAACTTGGTGTTCAAAAAATAGTTAGTATAAGAAAATAATTAAACACACTGCAAATTAAACAAGATACTTACAGAGCAAACATGTAACCTTTAAACTATACAGGAGTCTTGCCTGTAGAATACTTAGTTACACATTAAGCTTTTGCTATGACAAGAAACTATAAAGTAAATAAATATCAAAACAAGTTGTCAAAGTAACTTTTTAAATGAACCTTCTAACATATTAATTGTTTGTATATTTTTTATGAATTTGCATCTTCCAGGGCACAGTTACTTCAAACACGAACGTACAAATAAATGGCTGCTTAAGATTTTTGTTTTCTGGAATGCTACAATTCTCATGTGTTGTTTTTTTCTAGACAATGATTGAAGCCTACACATTCAAGTTTTCCTATATGGATGGTGGTGGAATAGATATATACAGGTTTGCTTATTGGCTTAACTGAGTGTAGTTTGACGTAAAATTTGTTTGTTTGTTAGAGTATTTAGCATAATTTTTATGCCATCGAGGGTCAACAGACAATCATTTTTCCTAAACTATTTTTTCCTGTGGTTAACTTTTGTTCTTGAGTTCACCCATCACCATAATTAAATAATAACTTTCCCACTGACAATGAGATGCAGTCATATATCATTGAGATTGTGACCGGGTGGGGATTCAAAATTATGACCACTCTATTGATAGTCAAATGCACTACAAACTGAGCTGACCAGGCTGGCTACTTGAGGCTATTTCATTAAAACACACTGGTGAATTTCACTGACAGATTACGTGTGTACATGCAGCATTGACAGCTTGTATGTTTTTCTGACAAATTGGGCCATTTTTGCTTTGCAATTTGTGTTATTATATAATAATGCACAAACAGTTTATTTTAACTTGCTCTTGATAACAACAAACTATGCATGAAATTTTCTATGTTTTTTACTTACTTAGAATACTTTTACTCTATTCAAAATTAAGGAGGCAGCTACATGTAACAAGTTAACAGCTCTCAGCTGTCTATTTCACCTCATGCCAGATGATATTTTCAAGAAAGATAATGTTCACTAAATAAAAAATACATGGTTGCCTGTATTATTTGATTTCACTTCTATGAGTGGTCATATGAATGTGTTACTGCAAGTTCTTTAATGGTTAGTAGTAATGTTTAGAAATGCCTTCCAAATCGTGACAATCAGAGACATTATCTTAAGGTCATCAAACTTTATTTAAAATCCAAAACAAACAATAACCTATAAACATGTACATTTGCATATTTAAATACTGGTAATTTGTTTTCTTTAAAACAAAACAACAATTACAATGAATGCTTCCCATAGATGTTCTAAAAAATATCTTTCGGTATACTTGGTTGTAAAACAAGAAAACAAGTGGAGATATTGTCTGCTCATGCCAAAGTCTGGAGGTATCTTTTTAAAAAACTGAGTACTGGTTTTATAGGCAAGGGAATAGAAACTGATTCACAAAAGCTCTGAGCTTTACAATCAAGATAAATTGACCGTATGAAAAAAAAAAGAAGATAAACATTCAGTTGGTCGAGTTTGTGTATACTTCAGAAACAACCAGAAGATCTCGGGAGCTCACTCTGAAGCTGAGACAAGGAAGGCAACTATCCGCCTACTGCGATCAATCATCTTGCTCACACAGACACTTGACTCTTTACCTGATGATGTCATGATGACTATGAAACTTCTCTACTTTGATGATGGTGAGTTTGCATCTACCATATTCCCCTGTGTCTGTTTTTTTTTTTTTTTGCAGAGTGTTACAAACAATATTGTGTTTGATTACAATTAGTGTTTTTTTATGTATAACACTTCAAGAAAGAAAAATGATGAACCAAATTAATAGGATTGGGGTGAGTGTTTAGTTGGGGGGATATGGTATATGTTTTTTATATTTTCATAAGGCATTTGATAAATCTGGACAGAACATTTTTAGCTCTACAGGCCCAAGGCCAGAAGTGCTTATGCGATGGCACTTTGTCCGTCGTCCGTCGTCCGTCGTCTGTTCAAATGGTGTCCCAAGGGTTAAAAATGACCCCTGCCCCAAAGGTTCAATTAGGGGACACGTCATTATAATAATTTTTTTTTTTTTTTAAATGGAAATGATTTTGCCTACATCTTCACAGAAGCATTGTTTGGTGAAGGAGGTTCAGATTTGTAAAACTGACTGGGTTCCACTGTCTTAAGGGGTCAGCAGGGGCCCCAAAAGGGTAAAAATTGAGAATTACAAAAAACTTTTTCTTAAGAACTTGTATGTCAGATTTGTTCATATTTGGAATAAATTATCGCTATGTGTAGGGGTTTGATTGCAGATAAGAATTTAGGTGCTAAAATTTATAGGGGCCCTGTAAAGGGACTTAGAGTTTTACATAGGAATACAATGGGAAAACAGAAAATTCTCTTTTTTTTATCTATTTAGGCAAGATTATTATTCAGTTTGTGGTCTGAAGTATCATCTAGTCATGGGAAATAAGATTTGACTCAATAAGGAGAATTGGCTTTCCATAAGGGGCCAGGGTGGGTCAAAAAAGGGTTAAAATAGAAAATTTTCAAAATCTTCTTCTCAACAACTGGTCAGTCAAATGGTACGGGAATTTAAACTATTTTCTTTTCATAGCAATTAAGTTTTGGTTCAGTATGGGTGTGGTGGGGGTATTTATCCATAAGTTATTAAGACGACCCCCCAGAGAGGGTATATATTGTGGACTTCAAAAAGTGCTATGGCCACTATGAGTTAGTAGAGCATCCTCAGACTCTCTTTGGCCTCTTGTTATGATTGTTATAAATTTTTTGATGTCTCAGGTTTTATATTTATATAAAAAATGTTTAGTAATGTACTTATATAATACAATATACAAGGAATTACAGTCATATTAACATAAAGAGTGTAATGAATGAATGAAACATTAGACTAGCTCATCTCATAGTTTTACTTTTATCAATTGAGAGAGTGGATTGGTGAACTGATTTTGTCTCCCATATGTTTGTATGAGAGAGAGAAGAGAGGATTGATTAGCTGGTTCTTGGGCTTTTACTGGCACTATTTGGAATGAGATCGGGGCCCCTGACTTTGGGAAAATTAGCGTTATTTCGAAAGAAATTGGGTAAATTACATAGCACAGGTTCATTAAATATACGTAAAAATATATGTGTAACATATATTGAATGTTAAAAAATGTGATGTTCTTGTAGAAAACTACATTTAAATCATAATATTAAAAAACCTTTTTCCGAAAATACTTCTTTTGGTTTCTTTGCATTTGGAAATTGGGAATTTTGTTATTTTGGACTGGAAAAAACCCCAAACTATTTGTCATTGGGAATCGGGCAGAATAATGGTCCCATAAACTGGAAACGAGAGCTCTGGATTCTTTCAAACACCTCCCACACCTATGTTTTAACTTTTACGAACTGGCTGTGATTGAGGAGCCAACTGTACATCATCCATCTATGGGTAATGTTTGGCCTTTGCTGTCATACCAGCACCTCAATCTTAAGTGTTTACAGCTATTGATGACATTAGCAGTATTGCAGTATTACTATATTATGGCCATTACTCATTTAAATCAAATATGGCAAACAGTACAGATCTGTAAGGAATGAAAATCTGAAGTTGAATATTATGTTTGTTTCTTCAGTCACCCCTGTGGATTATGAACCACCTGGATTTAAGGCCGCAGATAATGACAACTTTGTATTTGAAGATGAACCAATGACCATCAAAGTTGGAGATGTCAGGACTGTAAGTAGTTAAGTGCAAATTTCCATTGAATTCAGTTCAATACACATTTTCTCAGACATTATAGATCATCATAATAAACGTATTGTTTTAAAAAGATTCATAGACAGTATATTGTTTACCAATAAACAATGTTAAAGTTTAACTAAAAAATTAAATGATAAACATGTAAATTTACATTATTTTCAACACATAACAGGTTATATATTATGCGGCATCTGTTTCATAGATGGTGGAAGAGACCTCTGAATGAAGTTTAGACCATTAGACTATGTCAGACCCTGATCTGAAAGATCTAAATGATGTGACGTGCATTTCCATGAATTGCATGCATGTGCTTATCATATCATTTGACATAACTTAAAGTTAGTATGTCATCTCAATCAATATATATATATATATATATATTTTTTTATACCAAGAGGACAGATCTAGGTCTGGTCGGGTCGGTGTCAATATCATGTGACTGGGTGGGGTAACATACCATGTGTCTGTGGTCTTATACTTGTTCAGTTCATTGTAACCCATAATAAAATAATTGTTTTTGTGTTTAGGCATACCATTGGTAAGATTATTCTGATGTGAATGTTACAAGAATGTTTCGGTTTAGTTTTTGCATGCATTTGCTCACAAGTAATTATGTTTTTTTTGTTATTGGATTGTTGTTTTTAATTTAGATATTTTTAATGATGTTATTTTATTTTACAATAGTTTCATTAATATTTGCTTGTATATTGATAGAGTTAAAATTGACCCTCATACTGTAATACAGGTAAGTACAGGTTACACTGAAACAGTAAGTACAGCTAGGGAGATGGCAGATAACTTAAGACAGGTGTCTACTGCAACAATAAACTGCCAACAGGGTAAATCAAATACACAAACTAGAATAAGACACCGTATGAAAGAAAATGTATTGTTGAATGATTCTCCTGTTATGATTAGCAAAGAACCAATTCCATTATTATTTTCCAGTTTAATCCACATAAAAGGAAATTTTTAAAAAGTTTGAAATAAAATTTTTTGGTATTTTTTGGTATTCGTTTAAAACATTCTCGGTCATAATATGTCCTTAAAAAGATTTTCTGATTTATTACAAAAAAAACAAAAACACAAGAATTTACCTACCTACCTACCTACCCCAGCTCTAATTGGTATGAATCGGAAGTGGCAAACAATTTATTAAGGGTGGCCTAACATATTGAAAAGGGATTTTTAACTTGGCCTATGCATCCAGGTTAGACTAAAATAAAGTTCTTGCTTAAAATTGAAAGTTATTCTACGACATATCAAATAATTCATGTAATTTCGTTTTGATTTCAATTTAATCCCTCAAATTGGTTACCTATTTAAAGAGTGTTTCATCTTAGAAAGAGTCCAGTTGATGAAGTGAAGGATGTCAAGAAGTGACAGCGTGCTATTCTTTTCAGAATGGGGATTTTGTTTTGATTTCTCCACTCTGATTAACATATAAAAATTAATATATTTAAATATAATAATGTTTCTCTACTGATTCAGTATATCAAAGTATTTTGATAGTTTTATTCATGGAAAAGGTATATTACTGGCATCCAAATTAGACTAATTTCTAATTTTTATCCAGCTCTCTCCATTGTATAACAAAAATGCCAGTTTCTGATAAGTTGTGTGTGATAAGATGAACCCTAACCCTAACCCTATAATGTATTTAATGTGGTGAGTAATCAGACTGCTTTTTATGCCCCCCCAAAAAATTTTTTAGGTGGCATATAGTAATCGTAGCATCTGTCCGTCCTTCCATCTGGTGATTTGTTTCCGGCCTGTAATTTTGTCATGCATATACCCATACCTCAAAGGTCAAGGTCATAATTTATGTTTGTTTGACAACACTGAGTTTGTGTGATATTTCATGTCCAGCCTGTAACTTTGTCATGCATAGATGAATTTTAATGATACTTACTATAAACGATCAACATAACATGACAACGTGTCACGAGTAAGACCCACACCCTACCTTAAAGGTCAAGGTCACAATTTGAGTTTGACAACACTGGGTCTGTGCAAGATTTCCTATCCGACCTGTAACTCTGTCATGCATAGATGGACTTTCTAAATACTTGCTACAAATGATCAACATAGCATGACAACATGTTGCGAGTAAGACCGATACCCATACCTCAAAGGTCAAGGTCACACTTTGAGTTCGTTTGACAACACTTTCAGTCTGTTTGAGATTTTGTGTCTGGCCTGTAACTTTGCCATGCATAAATGGATTTTGTTTATACTAGCTACAAATGATCAACATTACATGATGATGTGTTGTGCGTTACACCCAGAATCCCACTTCAAAGGTCAAGGTCAAAGTTTGACAACACTTTCAGTCTATGTGAGATTTCTTGTCCGGTCTGTAAATTTGTCATCTATGGATACTTTTTAAAAACACTTGGCTCAGTTGATCAACATGACATAATTAAGTGTCGCATGTAAGACCCAGAACCTTTCCTCAAAGTTCAAGGTCACACTTTCAATTTGTTTGATATAGTGTGTCTTGTCGGTGACTGTAACTTGGCTCAATTTATCAAGATGACATGACGACGTGTCATAAGTAAGACCTAGACCCCGTACCTCAAAGGTTGAGGACACACTTTGAGTATGTATGACAACACTTTGAATCTGTTTGAGATTTCAAGTCTGTCCTTTAATTTTATCATACATAGATGAATTTCAAAAACACTTGGCTCAGTTTATCAATTGATCAACAATTAATCTGTAACTTACATTTAGGGATTTTTAAATAGCTTGACACAAGTGATCAGCCTGTCATGATAATGTTTCAACTGTATTTATACTGTTGAAATACTCAGACTATTACATCAGATGTCAAGGTCAAGGTTACTCAAAGGTCAAGGTCATGCTTGAATGTAAAAAAAACATGAAATTGCATGTCTAGTCTGAAACTTCAGTCCATTACTCTTGATATTCATGGAGACATCGCTACCTATTATATCATACATTGTTATTTTTCACAGACCATTTGGGGGGCATGCGACACTTAACAGTAACATTTCTTGTTTGACATTAATATTTCAGTATACAAGTACGAGTGAAGACAGACAGGAAGCAGTTTGAAGTGAAGGAAAAATCAACAGTACAAGAAGATGTCGAGGAGACAAACAGTGACAAAGAGATCATAGCTAATGGTCTTGATGATGATGTACACATGGAGGATATGCACAAGGTTCACTATCACATTTGTTATCCCAAGCTTTTTAAACAAAAATTGGGGGATTATTACAATGGCATCTGTCTTTCCATATAATTTTATACAAACAACTTTGTGGACACAACTCCTTCCACAGCTTTAAACAGATTCAAATGAAACTTTAGTTATGGCCCCATGTTCTTTTAACTTAAATAAACACAAATTGGACCAACAACATTACAGACCAAACTCCTCCCACAGTTTTTACATTTCCATTGTTATAATGTGCTGCTCCAGTACCCACATCAAGAGGCAATGCTTTTTTATTTTGGTGCATGGTCCTTATGAATTCACATATTTTTTTGTAATATAATCTTGAAAGAATTGAAATATAAGCATTGTACTGAGTAAAGTCAGCTTTCATTTAATTCATTGATATATACATACAGTATAACTTCCATATATCGAACTTCAATATATCGAATAACTCGGTATATCAAACTTTTTCTCAAGTCCCAACTTTTTTCCTTCTAAATCTATATGGAAAAACCGCAAATATATCGAAGTTATACGTATCAAATTTTTCAGTATATCAAAGTTTTTTCACGGCCCCAAAGAGTCCTTTTACGCATCATTAACCATTTATGTATCGAATATTGATTACCTGTTAAAAAATTCTCGCGGGAGTGATGTACATGGTTTTCACACCTGTGGTGTGCCGGTGCGATGATCGTAGGAACAAAGACCCCGCTGATCATATAGCGTAAAGTCCCTTTGAGTGCTTGGATAAATGTTTGTTAGGAGTTACACTTTAATAAACATTTGATTACTTAAAGGCAGAATGGTTATAATTTACTGATAAAACACATTAACTTTGTGTACACAAACATGACGGCTGCGACTGTCACGATTACAAATCACCAATTTACCGAAAATGGCTAATTACCGACAAGCGCTGTTAACTACCCAAATTATGGCTAATATTTAATTTAAAATTAAACATTAGGCTAATTGATAAATCTTCGTTAACGCTTCTTAGAATTTACTCATTCATAAATTAAAAACGGTATTAGATCCCTACAGGCCTTACGAGCGGGATAACGGTTATTCTAACGTACATGTAAATTGCACGCATTGTATGACGTTTAGTTTTCGTATCATGTTATCTTACAAGTGTAATTTATGAACATTTATTTATGTTTATTGTACATGTAAGTTGATGTTTTGTTCATGTGTGTTTGTACCAACTGATGTGCTGTTGGAATATTCATATACATGTACATGTATGTGCTTTTTTTCGTATACCTGAAGTGCTCCATGTAAGTTTTTATGTTTGTACTTGTTTGTAGTGCTTTAGTTATATTGATTTTTAAATGACATGCAGAGATTCAATAAATAATAAACACGATTTAATTCATGTTTTTTTTTCAACTTACCTTTACTAGTAAAAGTATGACAGGTAGATCTACAGTCATATGCATGTTGCGATCTCATTACCAATCAAACTTTTACCATTACCACCGAGTGATCCAGACATGCACATATATCGAAGTCCCGGTATATCGAACTTTTCATGAAGGTCCCATTAACTTCGTTATATGGAAGTTGTACTGTATATCAAAACATTTTCTTTTTAATTATTTGAATATGTCATGTACATGCTGTTTTGTTAGGGAAACGAATAATGAGGGACCATGACATATCCTTTAAATTTGATGTAACTTGCTACTCGCTGTCAGTACTGACACCATTGTTTGGTATTCTGTCAAAAATATTTTTTTGATCCATATGCAAAGCTTCTAAAATTTTTAAGACATTACTGTTTTCTCATTATGTTGGATGTAATAGCTTAAGAATATTCTGATCAGTTTAAAATATCACCTGTGTGTTTGATTCACTTTAAGTAATTCTAACATATAAGTATTAGGTGCAATGTTTTGAAAAGAAATTGCACTTTTTAGACTTCCAGTGAGAATGGTGACAGGGAAAGCCAAACATCAGAAATGAACAAACCCACTCCAGCAAGTTTGATTACAAAAAATCAAGCGCCATTTTTGGATGCAGAAATACCAACAGAATCACCAGCTAAACCAAGTATTAAAGTTATTTATTGATTTTCACACTTTTTATATCTAATACATGAAATAGAGAAGAATTGTTGGTTTCAGTGAAATATCAGTTTTTATTCTTTTATTCCATTTGGTCATTGAAGTGGTATAGTTAATGAGAGGCGCAGCCGCAAGCAAGAATGCCAATTTCAGTGTTCATGAGTGAAATGATTGATAATTGATATTACTCTTTAAACCATAAATTATTATACACTTGTTTTTGAAAAAAACATAACATTTATTTTCACATAGTTTGTACAGACTGGCAGATTTTGACGTCTGCTCAACGAATTTGGACGATTCTTTTCAAATTTCAACACATTATCACTAGACCTTATATGGGATTGCATGGCAGCTCTGCTTGTCAAATTGTGCGTGAGGTATGATCCTTTTTATCCCTCACCACCGCTCATAGAGCGGACGGATGAGCGGAGCGGGGGATATAGAAATGAACTGCGTCCGTGCGTCTGCCTGTCCGTGCATCCCCTGCTGTCAGCATCTCCTTCAGGTGTCATTGGAATTTTAAATAACTTGGCACAAATGTTCACTACGACAAGACGATGTGTCATGCGAATGACTTGGGTCTGTTCGTCAAAGGTCAAAGTCATAGCTCAAGGTCAAGTGTTTGAAAATCCAATGTATACACTGTGCTTCGTCTTGTCCGGACCGTATCTTCTTTAGTTGTGATTGCATTTTTGGAAATCGAGCAAAGCTCTGACTTCCTTAGCTGTCGTGCAGCCCTAGCAATCTGCTATACAAACTACGTATGGCAGGAACTGCCATATTCATCTGACCGATAAAGTAGTTCACATCTTTCAACACGCATTTACCGTAGCAGAGGACCTATTGTACAACAAAAGTTTCAAAGTTTTTTTTATTTATTGCGGATGTTTTTCTTTACAAAAGTTAAAAAAACGATACGGGAAGCATACAATTTTCATGGAAATGTGGAAGAATACACTTATCTCGCTGTGCTCTAAAAAAACGCGGCAATTTTCATTGATAAAAAAATGTTTTACGCATTTACTACTATGCATAGTGACGTCATCTGGGGAGTGATATAATCTCTAACACCATTTGACATGTAATCATTAATGGGGTGAAATATTGACATGTTTTGGATATGATAACTTGTAGTTTGAGTAAAGTGATTGTTAGTGAAATTTTATTCACTACGAATTGTCCTCTTTTAATTTTGATAGTAAAATAAAGAAATTAGGTTCAGGGCTACATTTGTTGTTTATAAAAAAAACGTGCCAATCTGTCATCTTATGCTATTGTATTGATGAACATATTTAACGGTTAATTAAGTCATCCGACCGTTATGTTTGTTGTGTTTCTGTGTTGTATTTTTTAGATTTATTAAATCTAGGTCACGCAACACCGTTTATAATGCTATTTATTGATTATTTATATTGTTGATTGAAAGTTATATGAGAATCGAACATAACACAAGTCAATATACACGTAAATCTATAAGTAGGTCATATTTGTTTTGGTTTAGACAAAGAGTTATGGATATGTGTTGTATATTCTCGGACAATCAGGAACATTTTGTGCTGAATTTGTTATCCATAAATCATAACTATAGAAATTGACTGGAGTTGTACATCACTACTCAATTCTTTCGATTTTGGAGAAACATCAGAATATGAAGGTTTGTTTGTGAAGCTTTCATATAGGTTGTTTATGTTGATAACTTTTATGTGGAGATGTGGAAAGGAATCCTGGACCACCTCTTTACCAAATTACAAAATGTCCTGAAATGGATATTTTCACCAGGGTCAACAAATATTCAGTCAGTTTTCACATGGAAGACAGTGTGTGCCATGGTGTTTGCATTTTTTCAAATCCATTATTAAAACCGTTTGATACCTACTGTCGGAAAAGTATTGATATGGACTCTGTATTGTATGCAGAAGATTATTTATACAGATACACAAAAGAAACATTAAACACACCACATTATTTTCTAAATCCCAATGAATTGCCCTTTAACATATCAGAAATCTAACTAAGTTTTCCAATTTTCCGAACCTACATTTTCGAATAAACACAAGCAACGAGCCTTCCCTCAGACCCTTCAGGCCTTTGATTAAATAACTTGGCATAAATGTTCACTAGGACAAGAGGATGTGTCATGCGATTGACTTGGGTCTGTTTATCAAAGATCAAGGTCACAGCTCCGCCTGTCTGTTGCTGCTCTTCAGATCTTATCTTCTTTAGTTATGATTTGAATTTTAAATAACTTGGCACAAACTTTCGTTTGGACAAGATGATGTGTCATGCAAATGACTTGGGTCTGTTTGTCAAAGGTCAAGGTCATAACTCAAAATCAAGTGTTTGAAAATCCAATGTATACATTGTGTTTTCGTCCTATCTGGACCGTATCTTCTTCACTTGTGATTGGATTTTTAAATAACTTGGCACAAATGTTCACTATGACAAGATGATGTGTCATGGGACTGACTTGGGTCTGTTTGTCAAAGGTCAAGGTCACAGCTCAGTTCTTCCGTCCACTGCTGTCCGGACCGTATTTTTTTAGTTGTGATTGGATTTTTAAATTACTTGGCACAAATGTTCATTATGACAAGATGATGTGTCATGCAACTTACTTGGGTCTGTTCATCAAGGTCACAGCTCCGTCCATCCACTGCTGTTCCGACCTTATCTTCTTTAGTTGTACTTGGATTTTTAAATAACTCGGCACAAATGTTTACTAGGACAAGATTATGTGTCATGCAAATGACTTGGGTCTTTTCTTCAAAGGTAAAGGTCACAGCTCTGTCCATCTGTCCAGACCATATTTTTAGCTCATCTGAGCAAAAGGTTCACAGGTGAGCTTTTGTGATCGCCTGGTGTCTGTCGTCGGCCATTAACTTTTAGCTTTAACAACTTCACCTCTGAAACCACTGGGCCAATTTTAATATAACTTCACAGAAATGTTCCTTGGGTGACCCTTGATCAAGTTTGTTCAAGCCATATTGATTTGTCAAAACACATGGCCGTCAGGGGGCGGGGGAAGTTTAATAAAAAAAGTTTAAAAAATCTTTTTGTCAGAAACTACTGGCTCAATTTTAAAATAATTTCACAGAAATGTTCCTTGGAGGATCCTTGTCCAAGTTTGTTCAAACCTTAGTGATTCATCAAAAAACATGGCGGCCAGGGGGTGGGGTTAGTTTACTATATAAGCTAAAGTTAAAACTTAAAAAATCTTCTTGTCAGAAACCACCGGATCGATTTTAAAACAATTTCACAGAAATGTTCCTTGGGTGACCCTTTATCAAGTTTGTTCAAGCCATTGTGTTTTATTAAAAAACATGACCGCCACAGTGAGGTGCTAGTTTACTATATAGGCTGCTATAATAAAAACTTCAAAAGCATTCTTGTCAGAATCTACTGAATGATTTCGATGTAATTTCACTGACATTTACCATGGGTGAACCTCTACTAAGTTTGTTCCAGCCATTGCGATTTGTCGAAAAACATAGTCGCCAGGAGTGGAGGCTGGTTTTCTTTATATGGATATATAGTGAAAACTTTCTTTCGATATCTGATATCCAGATATCTGCACAAGGATTCTATTGTTATCGCACAACTTTTCTACGCATCTGTTTCATCTTCAAAACAAGTCAAAATTATAACTATTCACCCATCTCGTTTTTCTGGAATTTTGAGGGTGCATGTATTATATAATCTACTTAAGTTGGATGACTCAAGGTCACTCAGGTGAGCGATATAGGTCCATCTTGGCCCTCTTGTCTTTAGTTGTGATTGGATTTTTAAATAAATTGGCACAAATGCTAACCAGCCGAAGATGATGTGTCATGCGAATGAGTTGGGTCTGTTTGTTGCAGCATTTACATGTGATTTCTGTGCTCAGCGACTTTTTCTTTTTACATAATTTAAATCCACTTCTCTGGAAATGCCTCTAAGTGTTAATGAGGTGGCGGGGGATATGACCACGTTAGTGGCAGCCTCTTGTCAGATTTAAAATGATGTCTTTTCCAACATCCTCTCAATTACTAGAACAATCATTTTCTGATAAATTTGTACGAATGGGTTGCTAATTACTAGACCCGCGGGGCGGTTGTGTAGTGGATTAGTGTTGGCCGTTCATGCAAAAGTTGCAGGTTCAATCCCCTGGTCGACCAAATACCTGTCAAAAAAACAACACTCAGTACTGGTTCTACCTAGGTAATGGACTATTGAGATACAGCCCTTTTCAATATTGGAATAAAGAATCTTGTCCTTACTTCTTCTCTTGAATTAACAGTGTGTATTTACTGAAACTTCCTGGGAAGGATCAGCCTGAAGCTGAGTTTTGCATATGTCTTCGCAATTCTGATTCTTTGAATTTTGGCCGAGTTATGGAATTTTTAATTTTGCAATTGAACAATTGTGCCCTTGTTTCTTCTCCACAACCAAAAACTCTGTCTTAATAAAACTTGCTGTGAACGATTAATGTTTAGCTTCGATGTGCATATCAGCTTTGCTTTTTTAAATGCCATAGTTTTTCTTGCAGCCCATCGCCAGTTCTAAAACTGGTCAGTTTTGAACATTAACAATAACATTTCAGATAACTCTTACAAATGTATGAGGGGGAGACATAGTTTAATTCCAGTTGTTTAATGGTTCATAGATTTTATGGGAGTATATTAACTGCTTTGCTCTCTTATTATTTTTATTTTATGATTAAAAACAGTGAAATTACCATGATCGTAATTCACTGCTTGGAACTGTGAAATTTTAAAAATAATTAGTTCATAGAAATCTCTATATTCATCAAAAGTCATGATATAAACCTACATATATACTCTTTGTTGAATTTTATTAAGACATTTTATTCCATGTCAAAATATATCTGAGATATATCATTAAAATATAAATTTGACAAAATGTTCAACAGACCATAATATTCTACCTATTTTAGCTGAAGAGGCTATAGACACTGTAGCATCTGAGGCCAGTCAGGTAACAGACACTGCAGAGGAATATAGAGTCAGATGTCCCTGTGGATGCAATGAGGTAACAAGTAAAGTACATACAATATATTGGTCATATTGGAATGTTTATGCCCCTCCATTCAAAGAAGGACTGGGGATATACAGTGTTACCAATGTCTTGCCTATTCATTTGTTAGTACAAAATCATGTTTCCACTCTGACAGTAACTTAAGTTTTCTTCAAGATATTGTGATGAAATGTGTGTATAGGTTCCTGACATAAAAAGGAACCCTTTGGACTTTCTTAACCTGGAAGCTTTTTATTTCATTTACAAACCTCATTTGTAATGCTTTGTCAGGTTCTAAACATCTTTAACCAATTTAGGCCAAACTTGCAAGGGAGTATATGTGTATCATTATGAAATCTAGTTTTGCATAATTATCATACCGGTAGTTACATTCTGGTTGATTAACTTTTAGCAAAGTTGTATCTCTTTATTATTATGCCCCCCCAAAAAGTAATCGCAGCGTCCGTCCGTCCGTCCGTCCGTCCGTCCTTCTGTCCGGTATTTCGTTTCCGGCCTGTCACTTTGTCATGCATAGATGGATTTTGTTGATACTTGCAACAAATGATCAACAGAACATGACGACATGTCGCGAGTATGACCCACACTCGTACCTCAAAGGTCAAGGTCACAATTTCAGTTTGTTTGACAACACTTTGAGTTCTTGGCTGTAACTTTGTCATGCATAGATGAATTTTAATGATACTTGCTACAAATGATCAACATAACATCATGACATGTTGGGGGGCATGTGACACTTAACAGTGACATTTCTTGTTTTTAATTGCAATGCTTTTCAGCATTATTCCTTCGGAACTTCTTAAACTGATATTGGTCAAACTTGCTAAGGATTAAGATTATGAAGTCCAGTTATACATATCATCACCACGTTCTGGTTAATCGTCTTTTGTTAAAAGTATCTTCATTTAATAATTTTTAATTGTAAATCTTGTCAGTACTACTCCTTCTAAACTTCTCTACTGATTTTGGCCAAATCACTATACACAGGAAAAAATCTCAAGGAGTGGGAGATCAGAACTGGAATTATTTTTTAGTGTACCGTCATCAGAATTTTAGTTGACATAGCACCCTCCACCACCAGAATAGAAATCGTATATGTGATATGTGAACCTCGTCCTGTATTTTGTACACAATAACCTCTGTCATGGTTGTTTCACTTCAACACTGAGTGAAAAAGTATGCTTAGGATATTCTGTTTGGAAAGTTGAGTTTCAATAGAGTAAAAAAACATTTTCTAAAAATATTGTTAGTTTTTGTAGATCATAGAAGCAGTGACTTAATTCTATATGAGATCAATTAAAATCGTGTTTTTTTTAATTAATCTTTTTGCTGATATAATTTGGACAAAAAGACCCCACACCAAGATAATTTTTACTAAAATATACCCACACCCACCAGATTTAAAATGACTATTTTACCCACCACCACCAGTAAAAAAAATTTTAGTTTAGTTTTAAACTCTTTTAAGCTGTAATCTACAAAGCATAGTATCAAATTAAGTGTTGCTTTGTAGAACATTGTATTGTGTTGTCTTTTAATGTCATCACTGTCACATTTACTGTACAAGGTTTTAATCATGCCCGCATCATGATAACTGGTTTTAGCTTGAGAAATGTAAAGAATTTATGATTTATATCCAATCTGTGTATATGCTTATATTATGAATTAAAACAAAAAAATGTTCATAGATTAAAACAAGGCATACTAATATTATGGTATGCTGAAGTTCAAAAGCATGGTACATGTATATGTTTCTTCTACAGGACGATGGACTGATGGTCATGTGTGCTGTGTGTAAGTTCTGGCAGCACGGCGTGTGCTTCCTTATTCTAGATGAAGATGACGCCCCGGATATCCATATCTGTGATGTCTGTGCTGTTGTATGTATCACTTCATTAATAATTATCATTACGCTGTTTCGATTTAATGTTGATATGTTTATGCATATTCATGCATTTGGTAATAATAACAAACATGACGTCGGTTAAACACAAGCTTGATTGAAACCTATTTTATTGATGAAAATTTATTCTTTGTGACAGTTCAAATATATAATATTTTAATGTATATCTAGATTGGGGAGAAAGAGAAAGAGCCAACAGACTTCTATTTATCAGAGCTATCTCCAATACAAATTCAGGTATATATCTGTCGTACAATAGTTATTTTGTATTTTAATTGTTTAAGTTTCCCTTCTAATGGCATAAAAATATGAGAGCTATTGCTTTAAGCAACCACACAGACTTTGCTATATACCATGCTGGTGGTTTAATTTGCCACTTTGATTTATGCTCATAATTTTTTTTTAATCAAGTTCTTCTATGTTAATGATTATTGCCACTTTATGCATCCTTCCCAATCCTTAGCCAAACTCCAAAAGTAATAATTGGAACCCAATGACACTTGACATTGGTAGAGGGTAATTTGTGGAATTGCAGAGTGAAAGAACCATAACTCTGTCTTGAATTATGTCATCATTTGTACTTTAATTTTGGTTATTTTTGCTTGCCCAGAAGATCAAAAATCTATACTCACATTTATCTTCCCTTTACAATCACTTAACAAACAAGTAGTTACTTTTCAATCAAGCACTTGTTAGGCGAGCATCCATTGGTTCACTTGTATTTAAGGTGACAATATTCTAATGAGTCTGGCATGAGCAATGCTTCATAACCATTTTAACATAGAATTGTTTTTTAGTGGAGTATTGTCGAGTATTGTTAAAACTAAAGACTCATGTTCATGTGGCTCAGCTGTTATCTGAAATATTGAAAATAAATTGTAAAACATCATAATATTAGTGTTTTTTCTATTAAAATCATTATGTCCATTTGCTGGGGCCTGACAATCAAAAAGTTGTGGCCCTGTAGCCAGGATACTAAATACATTAATGTCTCGCACAGTATCTCCGATTTTGTACTTTTTTATATTTTTTTTTGCTATATTTGCTTGTCCAGAGTTTATCTTCAGTGGTGTAAAAGGAAGTCCAACTAGACTTGGAACATAGATGGGGGGCAATGTGCTATAACCCCATTGTGAATAATGAGAGGATTATTGTTCATGGAGCACCCACCAGTTCTACAAAATTAATGTTCTTGTTTTGATATGTATTTCTTACTATTTCAGGCAACATGTTTATGGAGGAGAGCCCTGATGGCATGTCTAGAGATGACTCGTGTACTTGCCCCTGTGATGGCCAAACGCCTGGGTATAGAGATGGCTGTGGCACAGGGTCTAATGAACAGACTGGAAAAAGAAGGCTTCCTGAAGTCATCTGGTAAAGGAAAAAGGTATGGTCTCTAACACAACATTGATTTTATACTGTATTCAAAAATAACCATGAATTGTATTAAATACAATTTCCCCTGTTAACAAAGTTTGAGAGAAGGGTTTATAGGAGTCGCTGTGTCAATTGGTCTGTCTGTTGGACAGTTTGACTGCAACTTGTGGACGGAATTACTTCCACAGTTTTCAGGCGATTGACTTGAAACTTTGCATACTTTATCAACACCAGGTGAAGATGGGTGAGATGCAAGTTTTGTGAAGTCGACTTAATTACATGCAGAGTTGTGTTATGCATGCAACAAAGTTTTAGAAGATGGTATATAGGAGTCGCTGTAACAGTTGTTGGTCTGTCTGTCAGCAACTTATGGAGCGAACTACAGTTTTCATGTTTTACATGCATAATCAACATCAAGTGAAAATGTTTGTGATGTAAATTTTATGACGCTTCATTCCATGATAAGTTATGCCCTTGTTATACTATTGCAATTCTTGTAGAGTGAACTACTTCCATTATCATCAAGTTTAGATATGTGTGACATTCATTGTGACCCTGATTTTTATTTCATGCCGAGTTACTGCCCTTAGTAGCATTACTGCATTTACTGTACTACAATTTTTATGTTGACTACTTCCACAGTTTTCAGGCGATTGACTTATGATCAACATTAAGTAGGTGTGTGTGATGTAAATTTTGCAGATTGGGTAAAGTGGTGAATAAGGAGAAGATTACAAGTGTAGGTCTACCCAAGTACATGAAGAAGCAGGAGGGACTTCCTCAACCACAGGTCACTAACTCACAACCACAAAGTTTGATCTCTCTAGAACAGACCGAGGAACAAGCAGATATGCATTTGGATATACATGAGGTAAGCATGAATTTGTATTTGACTTACATATTTTTTTTTATGTTTTCAACAGTCATTTCTAACACATGACTGGTTATATCGGACATCTGCTTCATTGGTGGAGAAAGACCTCAGAATGTAAAAATGTAACTGGCAGATGTATTTTCATCAAAAGATATATTGGATGAAGCTGGGTGCAAACTTACAACCTGAATGATGAGAGGTAAGTAATGTTGAGATAACATATGATATTAAACCTCACAGCCATGGAGGACCCTTGTATATCTCACAGGAAATAAAGCTATACTTCTCAAAATCCAGAGGAGTTATTTCCATGGTGATAAATATTGTCCTCTGTGACATTGATATCAGAAGTTCACTGTTATATAACAATTTTTAATCTTGCAAACAGATAAATAATGACATATATAATAACACAATTTTATATATTGATTAACATTTAGTGTAATGAACCTGTTAATTTGCTGTAGAAAAAAAAAAGTTTGTATAAAATTTATTGTAAACTATAAAATCTGTAACTACAATATTCAAGAAGTACATGGATATAGATATATTTATTTGTGAACAACCAGACAAATTTACAGACCAGACTATGGCGAGCAGGCCTAGCTACAATTCAAATTAAAGACACAAAACAATGGTAACAACCAACTCTATAGAATTTATTTCAACCATGCAACACATCTAGACTTGAGGAACAATTTACATACATGAACAGATAGCTTTATATGAGTAGAGTCCAGTTAAGGACAGACATAGAAACCCTTTGGATCATGAAGATACAGTGATATTGAAGTAGTTTCATTTTTTTAAGGGAGATAGGGAGGTAATTTAAATCACAACGATGGTATTTCTGATTTTTGGGATCTTTTTCAGATGCACGTTATATGTAATGTGGTTCGAGGCAGTTTGTTCATTCATAGCTTTATCACATTTCACAGCACATGTAAACAAAAGAGTTTTTATGGGACCAAAATGAATCCTAAATAAAATTTTCCTGCAATAGAAGATAAAAAAGTTATAAAGAAGATCATGTAATTCTCTTGTTTTCTATCCCATCATGTGGAATGGTAACATTATCCTATACTGGTTAAAGAATACAGCTTGTATATTTTGCACATATTAAAAAAATATATTTTTGTATGCATTTAATATGCGTTTTATAAATATACTCGTAGACACAAACAGACACTATGCAGACGGAAAAAGAGAGACAGAAAAGCGAGGTAATTTTCTATATAAAAAAAGATTTAATTGCAGCTGATGCTAATGATATTTTTTCTTGGCTGACTAGCGCTTTTGAGACCAAAAAGATATTTGGCGTGCATACTAGGTCCTAAAGTATTGATTTACTAAATGTTTTGTATTTGATAATGGTTGATATTAAAAATCTTCTCCATCCATTTGTATTACCAAGAATGTAAGAATGTCTTCACCGAGTCAACAGCTGCTGTATTTTTCAGGGTCAGTACCCAGGGTTAAATGTTACGGTCAGGGTTAAATGTTACGGTCACCTGACTCTGAATATACTATTGGTGTGGTAACTCTTATTTCGATGATGAAGAATTACTATTTATTTGTTGCAAGCTGTCTCTTTTAACTGAATGTTTATATTGTTAGTCAAACTTGGTGACAGATTTTGTTGAACCATCTGTCTTGGCTGATCGTCTGTCCATCACATTTCTATCCCCTCAATCCATAACAAGAGTGGTAGTGTATTGGATATAGGAGTGTTGCAGGTTCAATCCCCAGCTTGACTTTAATGCCTCTCATAAACAACACTCAGTATTGGTTCTACCCAGGAAGCAGACACGAGAGCAGTCTGAGCTTTGTTTGCAATAAATTAGTATAACTAAATATAGTCCGTCATTTAGGGTGTTGTGTTTTTGTTGAAAAGCAACCTTCTATATAGTTGTTATTGAATAAATTTTTATGTGCTAAAAAAGGTTAAAACTTCAATTTTCCATTTACTCAGGTTGACAGATTAACAGAGAAAACAGAAAGTATGAAGATCCATAGTAAGAAAGATAGATTATCAAGGAAAAAACAAAAAAAACTGGGAAAACAGTCAGAGGTAATCGGAATATAGTTTTTAGCTCACCTTGAATGAAAAGCTAAACTCAAGGTCTGCTATTCACACTGTGTCTGTGCACTCTAGCATATGCATTTTACAAGATCTTCACCAAACTTACTTTAAATTTATCTAATAAGACAAGTTCTTTGAACTGCCAGATAGGATAATATTAAGTCTCTTGATTCATTAAGTACTGCACTAATTGACGATATATGCAGCTGCACTCTCATACCTGCATTTATTATCACCAAACCAGTAGATATATAATAATTATATCTCAAGCAAATATTTGCAGTGTCCAATTTATGGCATCTTTATTTGATCCTCATCAAAATTTAGTTTTATAACAATAATATCTTCAATATCTGAGTTGTCATGCTTTAAATTACCAAATAATTGTAGTTTTTGTGCATTCTAGAATGTCCTGCATTTTTATTGGACCTTATTAAAGTTACACAGTACTTGCAAAACTAAGATCTGAGACAAATTTTTGAACTGATAAAATTGGATAAATAATGTCTGAATAATTGCCCTTGCATTGTTGTTCCTTATGCTACAGATATTTGCATGCATTTACATTTCCTCATAATAGACAAGTTTGTACAAAATTGTTTGTACTCAAAAGTTTGTACTCCATTTAGCGCTACCTTAGTTACTTCAAACAGGAATCTCCAGTATCACAGACCTGATCAAAAGTATCATGGTATCAAAATGGGGTGAACAACACTAACAATTACTTTTGAATCTGAGAGATATTAATTCCGCTTGGACATGTTATATACCAGTACAGTCAAAACTCGTCCTCTCTATATTGGAGGGACTGCCAAAAAAAAAGAATATCCGAATATCGACATAGATTTTGTCTCAAGATCAATATTTATTTTCATCACCTGATAATTGTTGTACATCAACTGTACTTTTGCTTTCATATTACAGTCCGTGCAGTTGAATTACACTGTTGTGATAAATGCGGATATCCAGGCCCTTCTGTGAATTGCTTGGTAGTGCGAAATATAAGTTGAGGCTGATTGATTGAATTAAATAATATTTAAACAATTTACATGCAATCACCCTATTTGATAATATGATGATTCCAACATTCTGTCAGTCATTAAAACTGACACCTTTGTCGTTGACAGTTAATTAAACAAATTATGAAAAGTGGCATGCGTAGATTTTCACATGACCTGGAAAAACACAATATTATGTCAATAAAAATGATATCGCGACAAACATTCAATTAAAGCTGTGAAATGATCAATCTGGAACTAAAACTGGGATCCAGATATCTGAAATATCGACACAGATATAATCGGGTAAAAAGGAATACACAAAGAAGGGGAAAAGTTGGGGATGGCAAAAAATATCGACACTACCAGATTATCGACTCGAGCTATATCAAGATAATGAATTTCAACAGTACAGTTGATACTCACCAACTCGAACTCTGATATTTCGTATTTCCGGTTATCTCAAATTTGAAGTTTGGTCCCTTTTTTTCCCCTTCTATTTCTATATTAATTAACTCCTGATATATCAAATTCCAGTAATTCGAATTATTCACTATTTCGAATCTGTTTTTCGGTCCCTCCATCCTAAAATCTACTGATTTCTCACTCGTTATTTCGAATTTTTATCACCGCGTGAAGACGAAAGGCAAACCGTCGAAGGTGATATCTGTTGATTAATTGTGTCATCAAATTGTTGATACAAAAACGAGCGATACACATGCTAATTAGACAAACAACGCCGAAGTGTTAGAAGATGTTTTTGACATGTACTATTTTTCGTCTTATTTTTTATTTGTAAAATTGTTGTAACCATTGATTGTATATAACCTGTGTTTATATTTCAGTTGCCTATTCTATTTATTTGATATTCATGTAAATTAAAAGTATAAAAATATATTTTGTTTATCTATTATATCACACTCAAAATATACAATGTTCACGCACTGTGCAAATAGATAATTAGCCTACACGCAGATAACAACACACAACATACGTTTGCATAGAAGAAAATAACGCATGTAAACAGTAGAATTTACCACGATTTAAAATATATCCACAGTACTATAACGACAACGTGTTATATTGAAAAAACAAACAAAAAAAAAACAAATAGAAGTATTTATATGTACAACATGTATATTTTCAACGATTTATGAAGTGGGTGGGGTAACGGTAAAAAGTTGAACAAAAATACACTCCTGATAAATCGAACTTCGGATATTTTGAATTATTTTTACAGTCCCACGGAATTCGAAATAACGAGTTTCGACTGTATATAATTTTATGTTTCATCATATCAAAAGTTATTTCTGTGTAAATTTTCACATTTTAAAAACAAAACATTTGAGATGTCCGTTTGAGCCAATGAGTTGAATTTAAATGTGTGATTATAACATGTTAGCACAAACGTAACTCTTTTCAGTCAAGTTATCCTACATTATATATACTTCAGAATGTTGAGCATGTGGCAACAGAGGCTGGTGTTGAAGCTATAAAAGTGCAAGAGGATAGAGACACAAAGAGAAGGGGAAGGAAGAGGGCAGTATCAAAACGTTATGAGGTTTGATGATGGCTAAAAATTAGTGTGTTTTTTTTAATAAATGTCTTAATAGATCCATTTCTAACAAAACTTTGAGATTAAAGAGAATTTCCTGGTGAAAATACCAGAAAATTCATGTTCTCTGTTTATCAAAAAAAAATAAGAACTGTTTTACTATGTTTACATGTATAAAAAATTTCTGTAATGTTTCTTTGTTTGTTTATGCAATAAATGTTTACAAACATCACCGTTTTCTGATCCTGATCAAACTTGGTTAGAACATTTATATCTATGAAAGCATGGACAAGTTCTTGAATTGGCTATATTGGATAAGAATTTTATTGGCAGTTGAAGAATTATGTTGAATTTTGCTTCTTAGCACTGGACCACCTTTTGTTTTTCTTCAGATCATGATTAAACATTGTTAAAGTATTACTGACTATGAATGCTTGGGCGAGTTCAAGATTTGATTGATTAAAAGATGCTGATCTTGTCTTGTAAACACTTGGGTGACACTTTTAGTTTTCATTCTACTTTGCCCAAACTTTTATTGACGAGGAAAACTTGAAATCTCAAATTGGTCAAATTTAACCAATTTGAACAATATACATGCCCTATTAGTTGGCCTTTTATTTATATAGTACCAACCATATCTAAGAAGAAACATAAAACAATGTAATTAATGGTATGATAACAGTAGAATTGTGATTCATTCTTTGTTTTGTATAATGGTGGGAGAGAGGGGTGGGGGGTACTATGAATTGGGGAAATGCTTTACAAATAATAATGATGCAGTCTTTATATACCAAAATAAATCATATCAGAGACACATTGTACATATCTAGTTCTAGATACAAAATGTTTGAAATGAGGCGACTTAGTCATTAACCAGAGGTATGCCCCTTTCAAAACCAGAGATATTGGAAGATTTCGATGTGAAACAATTTAGTTATATATAATTATATATTACAGGATCAGGAATTTGAGATAGCAAACACCCAGGATGTATATGAGGAAGAACCAAGAATCAAGAAGAAAGCCAGCGTTGTCTCAAAAAAAATAATGGTTTAGAATGCAGTTTATAGAACTAGATTTCTTGTTGCACTTGAATAGTGTATATGATGAACTATTTAATTCTAGAATAGTATTGTTTATTTAGTCAAGATATAGTTGAAAAGAATATCTCAAATAATGAGGAAGAACCTTATTGATATTAATTCTGTTTCTCTAAAAGTCATAGTTGATAGACATTTATAGTTCAAAAGAGTATCTCGAGTGTAAATGAGGGAACTTTTTTTATAAAAAAAGCAACCATATTTAAAAGTTTTTTTCAAAAGGCTATCTTTATAAGTAAAATTTCATTTTGTTATGGATGGACTTATCATAGTGTTTTTGGCACCATAATATATTTTTTATGTTTATCAAACAGAAACACAATATGTAAATATAAGGTTTATTAAATAAGTAACTTATATTGGAGGATATCTATACAGTGTATATGTCGTTTGATACTTACAATAGGATTTTGAATTTGAAAGTTAGCTACATTTGTTGGAAATGAAAAATGTACCATTTGTAGCGTATGGGCTAACTAAATGTACATCATCTGTGTATTTTAAATTATTATTTTTTAATAAGGTAGCCGTTCTTTAAGTTTGTTGAAAAAAAGTATTACTGATTTCTTGCGATGTTGTATCTTATATGTAAACTTGTGATATTTGAGTTGATGATACTGGAAAACTGTGATATTGTAACTGTTGATTTATTTCGTTATCATTGTGAGAATGTATGAGGAATACAGGAGTGATTTTTTTTTAATATTTCTGTATTAAATTGATCAAATAATGACTTGAAAGTGTTTATGCAAAAGAATATGATTTTTTAAAATTAATCTTTTAAAAGTTTATCATGTTTGTAGAATTATTTTCTTCATTAAATTGTTATTAATGTTGATTACCATACTTCATTTCTGTATTAACCAGAGATGATTATTCTGTACCAATAATAAGCCCGTGACCTGCACATGTTCGATCACTAAATATAAATATATATATGAAATCAGAATTTACAAAGATACTAATATTTTTTACAAAACTTAATATACATGTGTATATTAAATTTTGATTTAAGCTGATCTGCATCCACATATATGTTTTTTTGTATACATAACTTGGCAAAAGAGTTGAGCCACAAGTTATCTGACATAAAAATTGGCCCTTCCCAACAACATATTATTTACATAAATCAAGATGGCTATAAAACATTCATATAGGAAGAAAGAAGAAAATGAAATAGGGGACACTGTTTAATTACATGTATACATATCCGATGCTGAGCTTAAATGAGGCGCTCTTCTGTGAGGTAAATACTAAAACTAAGACCTGTTGTTTAATATCAAAACATTTAGTGTCTTTAATATAAGTTTGGACATTGTTAAATATAAAAATATTTCATTGTCTCAGATATTACCATTCCCAATGTAACAAGGTGTTAACACTGAAATGATTAAGGTGTAGCACAAAAAATATCAGGTCGATCATCTGAAAAAGGACATTGCATGAAATAATGTTTGGTGGCCTCTTTCATGCCCACAAAGTTCACGTGTTGAACATGATTATAATTTGTTAACTATAGCTTACTGCAATCATTTCTTAAACAAGCATGAATAATAGATAATTTACAAGGACCTGTTAAATAAAAAATTGCAAATGGTATCCTTGCCCTAAACAATGACCCTTCTCATTTTACATAGTAAAATAAACTCTTACAACTCTGAAAAATTATGTTGAGTCTTCCTGAGTTGAACCTGTGCTAATTATATGCAGATGAATTCACCACATGACCACAGCGGGGGATCCAACTGACATCTCTGATCCTTGGTTCGATACTCTATCATCAGGCCATGTGCTCCACTAGATAACTTGCTGCCGTGGCAATGTTAGTTATTGGTAAATGACTATTTCTGGGAACTCTCAGTTCGAGATTTTAAGTACACATTTCCCCTAATCTACATTCCATGTAGCATTTGTATACTGGACATGGTAATTGTTTATTTGAAATGGTTGTCAGTGACTAAATTGGGAGTTGTATCGAGTTTGTGCGGTTAACAAAACAAAGACAAGACAAAGAATTCAATCTCCAGGAGATTTATTTTTACATGACAATCTACAGAACAACAACAGTGTATACTCTTTTACAATGTGATAAGCATGATCATTGTGATTTTACATTCATTTCTACTTGTGGTTGTCCTAAAACTGAAGTTGTTAATCGAACACCACTGGTTAAAATTGTTTGAGTTTGAGTATCCATAAATTATTTTATAAATGTGCACCTACAGTAAAAAGATATTTTTTTGCTATTAGAAATAATTTTATTTAGAATCAAAATTTACGGTAAAATATGTACTGAAGAAAGCTAGCGGTAGTTTTAATAAGCAACATGTACAAAGGGATGCATTGTATGGAGTATAATTTGAAAATTTTCCTAAAAAAGTAAAACCACAATTTCTCTAAGAAACAATAAATGTCACTGTCAGGATAAGCAGATTTTAGAAATACTTGTTAGACTGGACAAGTGATATAAAAAAATAATGTAATTGCGTGTGTCAAGCTATTTTAAAATACCCTCCATGTAAGACAAAGCTACAGACCAGTTATGAAATATCACACAAACTAAAAATGTGACCTTTAAGTAAGGTTGTGGGTCTTAATGTGACACGTCGTGATGTCATGTTGATAAATTGAGCCAAGTGTTTTTTAAATCCATCCATGTACGATACAGTTTTTTGAAATTTACCCATAGGTGACAAAGTTACAGACCGGACACGAAATGTCTTACAGACTGAAAGTGTTGTCCAACAAACTTAAATTGTGACCTTGACCTTTGAAGTGGGAGTCTGGGTGTTAAGTGTGACAAGTTGTCGTGTTATGTTGATCATAAGTAGCCAGTATTCATAAAATCCATCTATGCAGCACAAGGTTACAGTCTCAATCAGACTGAAATTGTCGTCAAAGTTAAATTGTGACCATGACCTTTGAAGTGGGAGCCTGGGTGTTAAGCGCGACACATCATGGTATGTTGATCATTTGTAGCAAGTATTAACAAAATCCATCTATGTAAGACAAAGTTACAGGCTGGACACAAAATCTTACACAGACTCAAAGTGTGACCTTGACCTTTGTGGTATGGGTGTTGGTCTTACTCGCGATACGTCGTCATGTTATGTTGATCATTTGTAGCAAGTATTTTTTAAAATTCATTCACGACAAAGTTACAGGCTGGACACGAAATCTGACATGGACTCAAAAGCTTAAAGTGATCTTGACCTTTGAGGTATGGATGTGGGTCTTACTCGCGACACGTCATGTTATGTTGATCATTTGTAGCAAGTATTAACAAAATCCATCTATGTAAGACAAAATTACAGGCTGGACACAAAATCTTACACAGACTCAAAGTGTGACCTTGACCTTTGTGGTATGGGTGTTGGTCTTACTCGCAATACGTCGTCATGTTATGTTGATCATTTGTAGCAAGTATTTTTTAAAATCCATTAATGCACGACAAAGTTACAGGCTGGACACGAAATCTGACACGGACTCAAAAGCTCAAAGTGATCTTGACCTTTGAGGTACGGGTGTGGGTCTTACTCGCGACACGTCATGTTATGTTGATCATTTGTAGCAAGTATTAACAAAATCCATCAATACATGACAAAGTTACAGGATGGACACGAAATAGCGGACGGAAGGACGCTGCGATTACTACATGCATAAAAATACCAATTTATCCAAAGATGGCAAGGCATTATCAACTCGTTGAAAAATGCTTCTGTGTAAATTGATGTTTTTCATACTGCTTATTCAGATGTGTGATCATATCAAAAACAATTAGCGTGCCATTGCATTTAACCAAAGTTGGGTTAAAATATGATACTCATTTAATATGTACGTAACACCAATTTTAAAATCTGATTAAAATGTTTACTTTGGCTTTGCTTCTTTTTTTTCTCAATTAATGATACTAATTTTGAATCCCTAGTATCCGTGGAAAGCACTGACCAGGCTGTTGATGTCATTTTCACTATATTACAGGTTATAATATGGCATTCCATTTTATCGGTGAAGAAAGACCTCAGAATGAGTCCCGAGTAGACCGAATGTCTGTCTGCTAGTAACGAACAAACTTTTCACATAAATAAAAAGTTGTTTGGACCCACAACCTCATTGGTAAGAGGCAGGTGACCTGGAGACAATACCTTGGACTCCTATAAAGTACTTATATAGTGTACAAGTATTTTTTGTTTGTTATTTTTTTCAATTACAATTCCTAAAGATTTTGTCAACAAAAATCGATAGATTGGTACATTGAACCATTTCTACTTACTTCAATAAAAATTCTTAATAACTTATATTAATATAAGGTGCTCATTTTATTACAGATATTGTCTAAGCAATATATGAAGATAATTGGACCATTGCACAACTGTTTGGGACAAGCATTGAAGTTATTTAAATATCCAACATTGTAGACATTTGATGAAGTTGATTGACCAATAAAAATCTGAAATCGACAAATGGAAACTACATTAATCTCAAACTAATAAAACAAGTTGCAACTGTGACATATATAGCAAGTTTATAAAAATATTGCAAGTCATTATGTTAACAGTAAACTTTATATGAACATGTATTAAAACAGTAATTTAAACCAGTACATATATAAGCATTCTTTCATTTACACTTACAAATGCATACATATATATATATATATATGCAAAGAGTTGGTCCTGTAATTTATCTAGACTTTTGAAGTTCAATTAATGAAGAGGAGGTATACATTACAAGAGCTGTCGGAGGACAACACACTCACTTTTCTAAGCTTGTCTCAAAATGGCTATCAGACGATTGAAATTGAAAGATAATAGCAATCCATTGTTTACGTATTGTGTTGTTAAATAGAGGATCTTACATGAGTGCTTATTTATTACTGAATTTATCAAACAAGTTGGAAAACATATATTACGCGAGGCTCTGCTGAACATATCATGTTCCCAATGAGTTTGATAAATTCAATAGTAAATGAGCACGAATGTAAGATTCTTTTTATCACATAACTCGAAAAAATTTACATTTACCATTTATTTAACAGATCTTCTCTATAAGGAATGCCTAGAAAGTAACACGACCTTGTAAGACTACTCTATACTATTTTATTAAAGAATACACAAGTTCATTCTTTTAACGTGGCAGCTATTATGGATTTGGGAAAAACTTAACTGTCTAGAGGACAAAACACATTAAATGTAACATTCCTGTAAAGTCTGATGAAAATCTAGCCAGTAAGCAGTGTAATCCGAACTAAAAAATTCATTTATTGAACTGCAATCTGTCGTATGCATTTGAGTATAAACAGATGGCGACACTAGAAATACACTAGTGTATGTATGATTTCAAGAACTACAGGCGACAATTTCAATCATGTACTTTACATATGCTTTAATGTATAAAAATAAGCAAGGGTAAATGATCTTTCACAGAGATTCATATAAAGGACCATACACATAAATTTTGATAGGGAATCTAAGTTGACTTTGTCAAAACTTGTAAAAACAAACTTTTGTAACTACATGCATCTACAGACCACATCATGAGACATCCCACTAAAGATATAAATGCATTCATTCATTCTTTAAACTTGCCCGCAAGTATATTACACAGTTTTCTTCATGTTGATAAGAGTAAAACTATCCATTTATAAAGGAACTCGATAAATTTAGTGAATTCGTTTCCCTCTCTCAAAAATGCCAAGGGCTAAGCAAAATAGACTTTGCTTGTAGATGTGGGTACTGAAACAGTACGTAATGCCTGAGATGTAATATATTGTAATGTGTAACAAAATTAAAATATTTTTTGTAGGTGGGGATATCTGTGGGTTGAAATAAAATCAAGATGACGTCATTTCTTTTCAAATTATGAATGGACTAAGCCTATGAAGAACTTAAAGATGGGAACAGTTTTTAGGCAAGTTACATCCTTAAGGTTGTTGGTAAAGAAAGTGATAGACACACGCCATTTCAACATTCCCCAGCTTCTTATGAAAAGCAGGGGATAATGAAAAGTTGAAATACTTAAGTCCCAAATGGATGTGGTCCACAAATAAATATTCAAAAATTCAACCGCTTTGTTGGTTTGAATATTTAGCATCATTTTTATGCCATTGAGGGCTAACACAAACGGTTAATCTAATCACTCTTTCCTGGGATTCTGGAAGGTTAACCAGTACTTGAGCACACCCATTTATGCAAGTAGGTGATAAATTTTCAACTTAAATTGGCGGTGAAAGATGAATGAAAGAAGCAATGTCATATATCAATCATTAAGGATACTTTAACCGGGCATGAATTGGAACTCATGACCCCTGAATTGATAGCAAAATGCACTACCGACTGAGCTAATCAGGCCCATCTGATATTTTGTTACCATTGCTTAAAATATGACTGTCAGGATAAAATTACATTAAGTGTAAATAGATGGAATTGTGACCAAAATATAAATTACAAACATGTAATAATTTCCAATCAGAATCCATACGAATAAATATCAGACATCTGTACCAGAGAATAGAACACATCTTTGTCACACAAAAAGCTATAGTACATTTTAAGCTTCCCATGAACACGCAATTTATAGCAGTCGTAGGTAAAAGTGTTTAAAGATCCGGAATTCTAAGTCGAGACCGATGAATTCTACAATAAATTTACTGTAATTATTCTTTTTTTTTTTTTTCATCCTTTTTATCATCTCCAATATCTTACAAACCCAAATTTGAATAAAAATATTTAACTTAATAAAAAATAATGTATTTTCAAATAACTTCATGAAAAACTATGATAATATTTAGAATCGTGGACATTTCTTGTTGGTAAAGTTGTTTCTTTTTATGATATCTTAATTTTAAACATTCCTCTGATGAGATCCAAAACTGCTTGAAGAATTTGCTCCAGGTTTCAGTTGCTTATTTTTTTTTATTTGAACCAACACCACTAATTTTATATTCCTCGTCTATTTTGATAGTTCTATATTTTGATATTTCCTTGTAAACTTTTAAAAATCTCTGGCAAACATTTTCGTGGTTTTCGCTGCATTAAGTCAAGCAGTCATATAATGGTAGTGATTTCAAATGTTTGAAGGTGAACATCAATCCGTACTGCCCACATTTTTACATCCACAAATTTCTTTGTCTTTATACATTTATACAGTTGATAATGCATTATAGTTACCCAGCATTGAAGTGCACTGGGTTTTTTAAAGTCATATGCAGATTAAGACAAACAACATTGTACTACAGGTCTTTCTCCATATAACATGTGTAATTTTGAGATTGATTGTTACATATATAAAGTTTAATTGTCGCTTGGATCTTCCCTTGGTGGGGGCATCTGCACGTTTTCAGCTAACTCTAGGATATGGGAGATGGGGACTGGGCGACCATCTTCCCCAATTCTGCTTGGTTGTATCACTCCAGTCCTGAATGGAGAAATTAATAACAGATATGTTATACTGCTATATTTGATCAAACTAAATGATCTTATAAATTTTACTATCGATCTTCCGAAGGGAAGAAAATAAACATTGATAAATGATCATCTATATAAAACATGATGCCCAAGAGGGCCTGAATCGCTCTACTGGCAACAAATGGACAGATTAATATTTCAGAGAATATGTTTTTTGTAAGTTCCTCTTCAACAAATCTTTAAGGAGACCACCGTGAAATGGTACATGTAAAATACCTAAGGTCTAGACCTTGAACTTTCAGAGAAAATGTTTTTTAATTTTCATTTAAAATGTGCTTAAAAGCCCTGTGGTGATCGAATGAGGCTGGTTCAAGAATCATCATGTGGTTATTTAACTACTGTGCAAGTTTGGTTAAGATTCAATGAAAAATAAAGGTACTATCGCGTCTACAACATTTTCCCTATGTAACTCTTGTGTAAAACAGTAACCCCTGTGGTGGCCCCAAATTTGACCCCAGGGACCCGACTTCAGCAAATCTTTTACAGGACCTCCATGCAATGCTTGAACTTTCAGAGAAATTTTGTTTTTAAAATTTCGCTTGAAATGAACTTATAAGCCCTTTGGTGGGGGCATTTGTGATCGAATGAAGCTGGTTCAAGAACTTGTCTGAGATCTTGTGGTTATATAACTGCTGATCAAATCTGGTTAAGATTAACTGAAAAATGAAGGTGCTATCGCTTTTACAAGATAAAGGTTAATGGACGGACATCGGACGACGAACAATTTATCATGACATAAGCCCTGCTGGGCTTTGGTCAGTAGAGCTTAATATAAAGGTGCTATCGTATCTTGATAAAAAGGTTTACAGACGGAAGACGACGAGGAAGGACGATGGACAATTAACCATGAAATAAGCTCTGCTGGACTTTGGCCAGTAAAGCTTAAAACAACTAAATATAAAATATCAAAACATTGGTGAAAATGAAAAAACATTTAAATGTTCTTCTACTTCACTGCCACTCAATAAAATCATAATACATCAAATTTCAAATATATGCACAGTAAAGCTTCATCTGCAATAAGAAATGTCCATACTTGTTAAAGGAAGTAGGGTCAGCTAGTTAGAATATTGTTTATATGAAACAGTCACTTGAAAATTATTGTTTTCTCTTTTGGCTTAAAAGGCAAGGAGGGATTTTGCCGTTGTAAACCATACCACAGTTGGCTATATATCTGATTAGAATTTAGAGCTACGATTAAATTTGGATGGTTCAAAAACAAGAGGCCAAAGCTTGCCTGATGACTATTATTGTTATTTTTTTTTAACCAAGTAAATAAGCTCCATCTAATTTTATTCTTAGTTAATACATGAAAGCTGTGTAAACTCCATCCTACTTTTTATTACCATAATGATCATTAACTCCTCCACCTGTCATTTTAATTCACAACAAAAACACAATACAGTTAAACCTGCCTTAAATAGCCACTCAAGGAAAATGACTCCTTAAGGCAAATGGCTGCTTAATACAGGTTGATTAAAAGTAAAATCATAAAAATGATAAATAGAAAATGCGCCTGTTAAAGACAAGTGGTAACTTAATAGAGGCGACCACTAATACAGTTTGATGGCACTATAAACAAAACAAAGAGTTCAGTTAGAAAAAAATGTATGGTAATGAATGAAAGCACCAAGTATACAGTTTTGGTGTAATAGAATGTTTGATTTACCGCTGCAACTTGTCCATTACATTTAACAACTTGACCGCCTCATATTCCTTCTGTTCATCTGTCATACCTGCCATGGGACTGGGCTTATCTTCTTCCCATCTACCCGTAACAGGATTTACCCTTGGAATAAAATTTACAAAGCTTAACATAAAATATAAAAAGAGTGATACATGCTAACAGCTCATAAGATAATTAATATTGCATGGCAAACTGCAAACAAGAAAATATCTGTTGAACCGATGAATGCTCCCCAAGTAGTGTGGACAATAATTTGGTCACAGACTCAATGAAAGGGCCATAACTCCATGAAAAATCATCGAACCGGAACATATAGACAATATGCACTTGGTAATGATGCATCCTAGCAAGTTTTATAAAATTCCACCATGGGGTTGTAGAGAAATAGCGCGGACAATAATTTGGTCACAGACAGAATCAAAGGGCCATAACTCCGTGAAAAATCATCAAACCGGAACTCAAAGACAATATGCGCATCTGCACTTGGTAATGATGCATCCTAGCAAGTTTCACAAAATTCCAACATGGGGTTGAAGAGAAATTGTGCGGACAATAATTTGGTCACAGACAGAATCAAAGGGCCATAACTCCGTGAAAAATCATCAAACCGTACACAAAGACAATATACGCATCTGCACTTGGTAATGATGCATCCTAGCAAGTTTCACAAAATTCCAACATGGGGTTGTAGAGAAATTGTGCGGATAATAATTTGGTCACAGACTCAATGAAAGGGCCATAACTCCGTAAAAAATCACCGAACCGGAACACATAGACAATATGCGCATCTGCACTTGGTAGTGATGCATCCTAGCATGTTTCATAATAAAATTCCAACATGGGGTTGTAGAGAAATAGCACGGACAAGAATTTGGTCACAGACAGAATCAAAGGGCCATAACTCCGTGAAAAATCATCAAACCGGAACACAAAGACAATATGCGCATCTGCACTTGGTAATGATGCATCCTAGCAAGTTTCACAAAATTCCAACATGGGGTTGTAGAGAAATAGTGAGGACAAGAATTTGGTCACAGATTCAGTTAAAGGGCCATAACTCCGTGAAAAATCATCAATGCGGAACACAAAGACAATATGGGCATCGCCACTTGGTTGCGATGCATCCTAGCAAGTTTCATAAAGTTCCAACATGGGGTTGTAGAGAAATAGTGCGGACAAGAATTTAGTCACAGACAGAATCAAAGGGCCACAACTCCGTGAAAAATCATCGAACTGAAACACAAAGACAATATGCGCATCTGCGCTTGGTAATGATGCATCCTAGCAAGTTTCATAAAATTCCAACAAGAGGTTGTAGAGAAATAGCGCGGACACGAATTTTGGGACGGACGGACGCACGAACGGACAGAAGAAGCAGCGACTATATGCTTCCCCCCTTTGGGGAAGCATAAAAATAAGTTCTGGGTTTATTACACTCCTTCACTGTAAATTATGTGATAAATATGAGCATACTGAAAGAGACGAGCAGCACTTACTTTCCCATCAGGTTGGAGTACTCTTCTGTATCAGAATCTTCTGAGTCACTGGAGTAGTCTCCCTGTCCTTGTTGACTTCCCAGCATCAGTCCACGGTTGGCAAGCAGACCTGCACAGTTACCATAACCTGTGTACTTCACCATTCTGGTTACTGCAGCAAGAATAAGATTTAAAGGAATTATTTATGACTACTGGTACCTTGTTTACAGATTAATATAGAAATTATGATAAAGTTTTAATTCTGAATCTTTTTTTGTTTTACTAAATACATACTTTTAAAACTGCCGTACAAATTATATCAATTCCTTGTTTTGTTACAATATGTATATTATTTAAGTTTCTAGAAATCCAAGATTTTGATGCTTAAAATAAATATTAAAAAAAAATAGCACAGCACCTGCACAGAAGACTGTTTAACCTTATTTATTTTACTTCAATTGTAAAACAAGTTACTACAACTTGAACAAATCATGCTCAAAGTCTTCCTGTGTAGAACCAGTACAAAGCACATGCAGAAAAAATGTCTTGCTCAGTTGAGGACACCACACATAGCCAGGGGGGGGGGGGGGGGGGGGGGGGGGGGGGGGGGAGTGAACCCACAACCCTCCAATCCTTAATTTGAAGTTTTACCACTGGACCACACATTCCACATTCACCTAAGATTGGTTTAACATTACACTTCATTTTACCGTTTTCTTTACACAACACGAAGAGGAGATCTGCTGCAAGTTCTTTAACTTCTACAATTGGTGATGTTAACAGTTTGCACAATCTGTAAAAACAGAAATAAAACAGTAAAAATTAGTCTCCCGGGATATAATTGCTTTACTTGTTTGTTCAACCAAAAAGTATTTCATAGTTCTAGTGTTATGATCTAAGCAGAGATAATATATCAAACATTCAAAAGTTGAAATATTTAGTTTGTACTAATTTATTTTAGCTGACTTGGAAAGAAAGTAAAACAGTTCATATGAAATGCTTTTGAATCCGTTTTCTAGTAAGAACCAGTACTGAATATTGTTTTTTAAAGGCATCGGATCTAGCAAGGGATCAAACCCGCAACCTTTAGCATGAACACCCAACACTCTATCCTCTACACTATCACTGTGCTTTAAGGTATTTGTTTTCATATTTAAGAAATGGGGTAAAGTTGACTATACCAGCAGGACAAAATGTATGTGCCTTTGATGCTGGAAATATTGAGAGGCTACCGGATCTAATATTTAGTCTTGGAAAATATATTCTAATAACATTATACATTAAATTAAATAACATACTTATATATACCATATTCCCCAAAATAAATGCCCCCTCCCTTCCCAATATTGTATGTAAAACTCTTTTAAAGAACATCGCTGCTGGGTTTATTTATTTGGGGGAATACAGTACTTGACCTTAAACGAGAGAACATACAACATGTATACACTACCTGTTTCTAAAGGTTCCTCCTTCCTCGGGTAAATGTTTCACTTCACCCTTCAATGGTGGCAGCACCTGTGTAAAATATAACATACTTCAAATGCAAGTATTGTATTCGTTTCATACAAAGTAGTTAAAACAAATTCCATTTCAATATACTACTGCAAAATATTATTTTATATGCATGAATTATTAATTATATAAACAAAAGAACCAAAAGGGTACACTCTTCCTGCTTATAAGGGGGCCATTGTAAACCCCTTATGGAAAATACCCCTGGTTGTTAATAAAATATCTGAAATTTTTCTGAGACCCCATCTGGACCTTTATAGAAATTCAGTACTCCTTATTGAACCAAATATTTTAGACTATGACTAAAAGATGCTGCAGATCTAAAAAGAATATTTTTGCACAAATTGATTAAAAAAAATGAGAATTTTTTCGTGTAGTATCCCTATGTAAAACTTAAAGTACCCTTACAGAGCCCCTATAAAAAAGTAGCCCTTGATTCATATTAAATCAATCCCCTTGTCATAGGGATAATTTATGCTAAATATGAACAAATATGACTAACTGAATCTAAGACAAAGATTTTTTAAATTTTCGATTTTCCACTTTTGTGGCCCTCTCCTGACCCCTTAAGGCTGTGGAACCTAGTCATTTTAACAAATCTGAATCTCCTGTACCAAACTCTTAACTGTGAAAATTTAGGCAAAATTGGTTCCATCATATTATTTTATGTCTTATATTTGTACTTGTACAAATCTGATAGAATTATATTTTGTGATCATTTCTAAATGAGAAGAAGAGTTTTAAAGTTATTTTTATAATTTTTTAGAAACGGTGGCCATCTGGAATTTTAGATTTAAAAAAAAAGAAAAGTTTATGTATAGTCTCACATACATGGGAAACATCAATGTGAAGTTCGAGTTAAACTGACCCAGTAGTTTCAGAGAAAGAGTTGCTAACGAACGATGACAGATGACGGACAACATGTAATTGCATTATCCCTTGACCAGTAGATCTAAACATTGATGGGAAATTAATTTTAAATAATCATCTTGAAAAAAGTTTCAGTAATATATTAATTCTATTTTTTATGTGTATCTAATTGTTATATTGGCATTTTCACTTAGTGTATTTTTGTTAATTTATATACATCATTCATTACCTTGGTTCTGCAGAACTTTCTTATAGAACGGTTTGCTCGGCAGGTCTCGCACAAACAGTGAAGTATTGGTGTCAGACTCTCTTTTAATGACTTAGTTGGCTAAAAAAGTAATGAAAATAGTTTACTAAAAGAATTTCATTGAAATATTATCACAATATAAAAATAATTACTGCAATTAAATGTTTCAATGACCCCTCATTGTGCTTAGTGACATTTTTAATGAGGTTTACCCGCAACATCATTTTTAACACCATGTACATGTAGATGATATTTAGTATTCAGTTGCGAATATAGGACAAAATGCCCTTACGCCAAAAAAGTGGGTTTTGTCCACCCTGTAAAAAAGTGGGTTTTGTCCACCCTGTAAAAAATTGGGTTTTGTCCCCCTTATAAAAAAAAGCATGAAGGCGGTATTAAGCAAAAGTGCAATTTTGAAAAGGGATTTTATTCATTGCTTCAGTTTCATTGGTGAATGAAGACATCCGATAATGCATATACATGAATCTCAGTAGAACCACCTTTCTTCTGAGAGTAACTGAAATATTACACATGAAGTGTTTGGACCAAACCCGTCTCGAAACCACGGAAAAGTCAAGTGGTCTTGAGATGGCTCCATTCAACCATGGACAACTCTCACAGCAACAGGCACATTTCAGCAATAGGATAAACAAGAAAACATAAATTATCTGACCCAAATGTTGTGAGAATAAGTTCACTTCATGTATATTCTTATCCTCAAGTTTCTATTGAATTGCATCAAGCTGAAGGAGGTATTCATTTGACAGGGATGGATGGATGGATGTGTGTGTCTGGGTGGGTGTGTGTATGGATGGATTGAGTGTCTGGGTGGGTGTGTGTCTGGGTAGATGGATGGATGGATGGATGGATGGAACCTATGTCCCTCCACTTTTTGGGGGGAAGGTGAAAGACAAGTAGCTATACATTTAATGAATGTTAGAAAGAATGCATCCTACACCAACTCTACATGTAAATGGGAGACATAACTATTTCAAAATACTAATGAAATTACTCAAAGACAGAAAGTTTTACATGCATGTTGTTGCATAGGTTGTCTAGGTTTCAGAAGTATTTTGTACTCTGTGTAAGACTAGAAATGTAGAATCATACCCTATCAAATCTTTTATACAGAAAGTTGAGGAGGATGACAATAGCCTCCATATTTTTGCCGTCATATTCTACTTCCTTGTTCTCAAAGCTGCCTATGTCCCCTTCACTCATAGGGGCTAACAATTCCTCATAGCAATCCCGTGGCATGTTAATTAACAGGTTGACGGTGTGACTGAAATATAAAAAGGTTTTGTAATCAACTAAATTAGATTACCATTGAATTAAGAGCATAAGTAACAGTTTGAAAGTTAAAAAATAATACAGATACCCTTTACATATGGGACGTACTCAAGTTATGTAAGCAGATATTGTTGTATCTTCCATGGATGTTATGAAACATTTTTCATGCTTGACTCAAATTAGTACATGAACCCAATTTCCAGGATTGATATAAAAAGCACAAATCAAAGTGTAAACAGATGACCCAGCCTTGAATCCGAAAGTATTAATGCAAATCTGTAGTAGAATGTTACAGGTATTTACATTTATTTTAGAGTTAAGCTTGAGCAAAGTTTAATAACCTCTAACCCTCCCTTAGATAAAGATATTCTCACCCAAATTTACTGTTTTTACTCAATTAAAATATTCATAAAATTATTCAAACTTAAATGCACCATTTTTAGCCAGGATTTATGCAAAAGGCATAGCCCTGCTTTGTTGTAGTGATCAAGCTTTGCAGCCAAAATTACCACCAAAATGGTCATACGTGACAACGAGTACTTTTTGTTTGTTGAATTTCTCTTTTTTCATGTACTTTATAACTCTATGCAATAAATAAAACAATTAAAGTATATTGTAGACATTGTATTATGTAAATTTTTAAAAATGTTACATAAAGTAAACCAAATGCTTAAATAATATATATATATATAAATCAAATTATGTTAGCATATGAATATTCATTAAAGCCTGGCTATCAGAACTTTCAAAACTTTCATTATTTTATTCAAACAGTTATGAGGACATTGTGAGTACAAGATAATGTTTACATATCAATATTTATATTTGTGGCACACTCCTTCACTGAACATGTTAACATTTGTGCTTCATATCCATATGCAGACAGGTTTAGTTATTCAACATTGTTTTTAATAAAAATACAGTCTGATATGATAAATAACATATCATAAATAAACAGTTCAACAACATATTAGTTATGACCTGTGCTGTCCTGTTAACCTATGAAGTATCCTTCAATATTCTGACCACATAATGGCTTCATTGCCGTCAAGAGGCATGTTATAGCCATGATGCAACTCTTATTATAAATCAGGTAGAATAAGGAAGTTTATACAGTAGAGCTGTGTATAGTTATAACACCCACCTCTGTAATTCGTCCTTCTTTTCTTTCGAGATGGTGTTACACATAAGTAAATCTCTAAGAACACACACCAGCCGCATCATGTGGGCTTCCTCTTCCTGCAGTTGGAAAGTATATACATGTACACACTACAACCATGTCATGTACTGGTACAGACAGCTACTATACATTAAACAGCAGTGTGGGGGATACAGTATTGGCTGTTAACATCAGAGGTTGCAGGTTCGATCCCAAGCTCGACCAGATGTCTCTCCAAAAAAACAACACTCAGTACAGGTTCTACCCAGGAAGGGGACTCAACAGCGATTCAAATAAGCTTTGAGCTTTCTTCGCAATATAGCTAAAATAAACTACTATATTGTTGTTATGTACTGTACGCACAACAACCATATAAATACACTTATAATGATACAACAGTAACAACTGGATTGTAAAAGTTTGACCAATACATCAGACTTAGATATGTGAAACAGGGATCTCAACCCCCAATTACAATTAAAAAATTAGTATGGTAATATCAAATGAACACAACAATGCTGACTTTATTAAAGTGTTGTATACACTAGTCATCACTTTATTTATAAATATACTGAAATATTTAAACCTGATTGGGAAGTAAGATCAGAGCTTTTATAAATCACTTCCTGGGAAGAACCAGTTCTGGGTTTTTTTTCAGTATGTGCCAAAAACTTTTTCAGGACTTTCGTCCTTTGCAGCAGAGACATTCCAAAATAACTGTTGTTTGTGAGAGGCCAACAGGTCAATCACAAGATCAAACCCACAATCTCTGGTATAAGTAATCAACACCCTATCTGGTACATCAAATGTTGACATATTTACTGTGTTTATGTATTTCAATATAATACAAGGCAAATAATTATTTGAAGTTAATAAACTATAGGTTTGTTTATTATACAATTTCTGGAATTTCTAATTTAATAACTTTCATTGAGCTGAACTGTTTTGAGTTATATTATTAAATAAAACTGTACAAGATGACCAACCTCATCTATATTATTTCTGTCCACCATTACAGTCAGGTTAAACAATATTTTGAGTATCTCTGAACACAAATCCACTTCCTGGTCTGTAAGACTGCTCTCGCGTGCATCAGCGTCACGCAGGATGAGGTCTATCACCTCTATAAGGTACGTAAAACCGTGCAGCTCAAAACGAATCTTTGGTCTGCAAATACAGTTACATTGTAGAGAATAAATAATTTCTTGTATAAAATAAAGGCTATTATAAAAAATAAGATATGTATAAAAAAATATAATGTAATATGAAAATGTAGATCAATAGACTAGAAAGGTGTGTGTCGATAGGAATGCCCCCACTATTAAATGGAAACCAATTTTTTACTATAAATTAAATTGAAAACTCCAGTAAAATATGACAGGTGTTGATAAATATTGATCTTGACCTGCATTTTATAACTATACAGGTACACACAAAATACTATTTAAATACATAGACCCCTTCAGATGTTATTGACTGGAAAACCAATGTTTTACCAGAAGGAAGAACGAACAGACAGGTGTAACACTTTATTTGAATGTGGGAGGTATAACAATGTAGAGTTATCTATTACTTATGAATACACCATCTTTCAATTTACTGCAGTGTTTAACACAGAATGAAACAAGAGTTATCAGAAGACAAAAATCTCGCCCCTGGGTGTATAAGTTAAAAAAGGGCAATAACTGTGCCAAAATGCAATCCAGAGTTATGGTTCTTGTCTGTGTGTGTTCCATTGGTGTTGGTGAACACACATGCGAAGTTTCATTCACATCCAATGAGTGGTTGCATATATATATATCTTAAACTTAAACACAAAAGTTTAACCTGGATGTCTACAAACTATGCCGACACCAACGCAGGGGTCATGGTAATAGCTCTCCTTGGACTTCATCCTGGTGAGCTAATAAGTGGTATCACAGGCCCTTTAGTGTTGGTAAAGTGGGGCCCGTATTTATAACCTAGAAACAAAATATTGCAATATATTGCCCAAGTTGATTTGCGACACTGCTTTGCTTGAATCATACTAGCGTTATTAGAATTGTTTTAATAAACCATTACTTAAAAGTTGAATTTATACATGAGGTCCAAGTGGGCCTAACATACTCACATTAGTTAAAGGTTGACCCTTGTGGTGGCCCCCAAATTTGACCCAAGGGACCCAGCTTAAACAAACTTGCTACAGGGTCACCAAACAATATTAGACGTAAAATAGCTCAGCTCCAGGCCTTGTACCTTGAAGATGTCTGAGAAGACAGTCTCCCTTTATAACACTATGTAAAACTGTGACTTCTGTGGTGGTCCCAACTTTGACCCAAGGGACCCATATTGAACAAATTTGGTAGAAGGCTATTTAACAATGCTTTACATAAAATACCTTACTTCCAGACATTGGACTGTCACAGTCCCTCATTTGACTCCTGGGACACAGCTTGAACAAACTTTTAAGCAATATTGTACATAAAATATATTATTTCGAGACCTTGTACTGTTGGAAAAGATTTTTTGGTAAGTTTTCTCTTTATAACTCAATGTAAAACTGTAACTGCATGGCAGCTCCTCATTTGATTCCAGGGACCTGACTTGGAATAAACATGATACAGGACCATCATGTTAAACATTTAAGGTGACTATCAACCTACCTTGTATCTGCACAAAGAGCTGTCAGTAAAAACAACATCCTCATGTCAAAGAACTGAAATACAACATAAACATTTTTAATGCCTAGTACAGTGTGTAAATTCTAATACAATAAGGACATATGAAATTAGAATTACACAACATGAGATCCTCTTATTAAGACCTGTGTCCAGGAGCCATTTCATGATGATTCAGAACATGCATTTATTTTCTAAAAAAAGTGAGCTTGCCATTAAACTGAACTAATACTGTATAACAATAGCTGACCCGTAAGTGACCCCTGTGACGTTGACACACCTATGATATCCTCAAATAAAAAATGATTCTCTTTCACCAAGATAAGTTTTCCCTAATGGTATGTGAAACTGCATTAGGATAGATGTGGAGGGTGTGGTCCAATGGTAAAGCACTGAACCCATGATCGGAGGGTCGTTCTTCTGCCACAGCTATGCGTGGTGTCCTCAAGCAAGACACTTTTTCACAATCGAAGTAAAATAAGTAAATTTCAAACATTAGGATAGGTCCAGTTATTCAATAGTACATTCATTCATTATATCTAAAAACAGTGTTGCTTGAACCCAGTTGTGCTTATTTGAATATTTAGCTTCATTTTCAGCCGTCGAGGGCTAACAGACAATCGCTTAACGTAACCACTATTTCCTGGGATCCTGAATGTTTAATCAGTACTCATATACACCCATCTCTGCAAGTAACTGATAACTATCCCAACTGAATCAGTGGTGAGAGATAAATGAGAATATGACAAACAGCCACCACTGTTAACATCCATTACCTTAATATTAAACTGCAGATCGGGATCCTTGTAGGTCTTCAGTCTCTGCACAATGCCCTCTACACAACCGTTTTTACTAGAAAATATAAAATATGATGATTAATCAAATTCTTAAACTTATAAAGCTTTTTCCACAGTGCCATGACATAAACTCTGCTGATATTTAATCAGTAGAGCTAAAAACAAGATTTTAAACCACTTAACTGAAGATTGATAGTATGTTAGTTAAGATTGATAGTATGTTAGTGAAGATTGATTCTACATTAGTGATGATTAATTATATATAAGTGAAGATTGATAGTATGTGAGTGAAGATTGATTATACATTAGTGAAGATTGATTATATGTTACTGAAGATTGATAGTATGTTAGTGAGATTGATTATACATTAGTGAAGATTGATAGTATATTAGTGAAGATTGATTATATGTTAGTGAAGATTGACAGTATGTTAGTGAAGATTGATCTTATGTTAGTGAGATTGATTATACATTAGTGAAGATTGATAGTATATTAGTGAAGATTGATTATACGTAAGTGAAGACTGATAGTACATTAGAGACGTTAGTGAAGATTGATAGTATGTTAGTGAAGACTGACAGTATGTTAGTGAAAATTGATAGTACATTAGTGAATATATGATAGTACATTAGTGAAGATTGATAGTATGTTAGTGAAGATTGATAGTACGTTAGTGAAGATTGACAGTATGTTAGTGAAGATTGATAGTATGTTAGTGAAGATTGACAGTATGTTAGTGAGACAGATAATATGTTAGTGAAGATTGACAGTATGTTAGTGAGACAGATAATATGTTAGTGAAGACTGACAGTATGTTAGTGAAGATTGACAGTATGTTAGTGAAAATTGATAGTACATTAGAGAAGATTGACAGTACGTTAGTGAAGATTGACAGAATGTTAGTGAAGATTGATTGTACATTAGTGAAGATTGACAGTACGTTAGTGAGGATTGAAAGTATGTTATTGAAGATTGACAGTATGTTAGTGAAGATTGATAGTACATTAGTGAAGATTGACAGTATGTTAGTGAAGATTGACAGAATGTTAGTGAAAATTGATAGTATGTTAGTGAAGATTGACAGTATGTTAGTGAAGACTGATAGTATGTTAGTGAAGATTGATAGTATGTTAGTGAAGACTGATAGTATGTTAGTGAAGGTTGATAGTATGTTAGTGAAGATTGACAGTATGTTAGTGAAGACTGAAAGTATGTTAGTGAAGATTGATAGTATGTTAGTGAAGATTGATAGTATGTTAGTGAAGACTGACAGTTTGTTAGTGAAGATTGACAGTATGTTAGTGAAGATTGACAGTACGTTAGTGAAGATTGATAGTACATTAGTGAAGATTGACAGTTTGTTAGTGAAGATTGACAGTATGCTAGTGAAGATTGATAGTACATTAGTGAAGATTAATAGTATGTCAGTAAAGATTGACAGTATGTTAGTGAAGATTGATAGTATGTTAGTGAAGATTGAGAGTACGTTAGTGAAGATTGATAGTACGTTAGTGAAGATCGACAGTATGTAAGTGAAGATTGATAGTATGTAAGTGAAGACTGATAGTATGTTAGTGAAGATTGACAGTATGTTAATGAAGATTGACAGTATGTTAGTGAAGATTGATAGTACATTAGTGAAGATTAATAGTATGTTAGTGAAGATTGACAGTTTGTTAGTGAAGATTGATAGTATGTTAGTGAAGATTGATAGTTTGTTAGTGAAGATTGACAGTATGTTAGTGAAAATTGATAGTACATTAGTGAAGATTGATAGTATGTTAATATGTTAGTGAAGATTGACAGTACATTAGTCAGACAGATAATATGTTAGTGAAGACTGACAGTATGTTAGTGAATATTGACAGTATGTTAGTGAAGATTGATAGTACATTAGTGAAGATTGATAGTACGTTAGTGAAGATTGACAGTATGTTAGTGAAGATTGTTAGTATGTTAGTGAAGACTGACAATACTTTAGTGAAGATTGATAGTATGTTAGTGAAGACTGACAATACTTTAGTGAAGATTGATAGTATGTTAGTGAAGACTGACAATACGTTAGTGAAGATTGATAGTTTGTTAGTGAAGATTGACTGTATGTCGGCACAATTGTCCCCGCTGTGCCTGTACACTTATTGTAGTACTGCCATTTGGCTAATGAGTTTCAACTAGTGACAGTAGTACTACAACAGAGTTGACAATATACATATCTAAATATCATTATTGCTAGCAAGTGCTTAGAAGTGCTGACAAGAAGAATAACAATTAAAATAATCAAAGGGTCATAAATTTATGGAGCAGAACATGATAATGATAAAGCAACTGGATTTAAACAAATATTCCCTAACAAGAACAAGTCATGCTTAAATGATTTACAATTAAAATTATCAATGATCAATAATTCTACAAAAATCAATATCTACAACCAGACTTCATACGGAAACCCTTAAGTAGGTTTGACCAAAATCAATTACAAAGTGCTGACAAGATTTACCACCATTAAACATAATATGTACAACCAGACTTCATACAGAAACCCCTAAATATGTTTGATCAAAATCAATTGCAAAGTGGTGACAAGATATACCACCATTAAACATATGTACAACCAGATTTCATACAGAAACTCCTAAATATGTTTGATCAAAATCAATTGCAAAGGGCTGACAAGATTTACCACCATTGAACATATGACAACCGGACTTCATACGGAAACCCCCAAGTACATTTGATCAAAATCAATTGCAAAGTGCTGACAAGATTTACCACCATTAAACATATGTACAACCAGACTTCATACAGAAACCCCTAAATATGTTTGATCAAAATCAATTGCAAAGTGCTATCAAGATTTACCACAATTAAACATATGTACAACCAGACTTCATACAGAAACCCCTAAATATGTTTGATCAAAATCAATTGCAAAGTGCTGACAAGATTTACCACCATTAAACATATGTACAACCAGACTTCATACAGAAACCCCTAAATATGTTTGATCAAAATCAATTGCAAAGTGCTGACAAGATATACCACCATTAAACATATGTACAACCAGACTTCATACAGAAACCCCTAAATATGTTTGATCAAAATCAATTGCAAAATGCTGACAAGATTTACTACCATTAAACATATGTACAACCAGACTTCATACAGAAACCCCTAAGTATGTTTGATCAAAATCAATTGCTAAGTGCTGACAAGATTTACCACCATTAAACATATGTACAACCAGACTTCATACAGAAACCCCTAAATATGTTTGATCAAAATCAATTGCAAAGTGCTGACAAGATTTACTACCATTAAACATATGAAACACAAAAACAACATGAGCAACTCTACTTCACAATGATACTCCATACCAAGTTTGAATAATTTGTTGACAAGGTCAGGAGAAGTAAAGCTGACAAGAAAGTGTGAGAATTACCTTGGTGAAAAGGGCAATGAATCCATCAAAAGTTGATAGACAACACCACAATGACAACTTATTTCATATTGATACTTCCTAGCAAGTTTGATAAAAATCAGTTGAGACATACGGATGTGCAGATGGATAAGGAAAATTTCATTATGCCCATAATGGACATGGACATTAAAAATAATTTCCTGCAGTAAGGCCCATCAAAAATACTTATGCATGGGCCCAATTATGATCATCTGAAGGTAGTACACACCTACATGCGGCCTGCGCCTGTACACTGTTGAAGATGAGATTACACAAACACTTCTGCGCTTCTATTGTTACTGAAACAGTCAAATAATGACATTTTAACATGTTACCAGTTTATATATATTTAACAGTAAACATATTATCTGAAATAAAATGTAGTTGCTTACATTTTATACTTTATCTAGATGTAAAATTGATTTTGCAAAGGAATTGCAGTTTCACTAAATATTTCAAGCTGGAATTCCCTCAACTTAATGTTAATTTCTCTAAATACTTACTTGAACTCATAATATATTAAACAAGAGGCCCAAGAGGGCCTGAGGACACTCTACTGACTCATAGTGGCCATAGCACATTTTGAAATTTCACAATATTTACCCTCTTTGTGGGGTCTTATGAATAAATACCCCAACCACAACCATACTAAAGAAAAACTTAATTGCTATGAAAAGGAAATACTTTAAATTCCCATACCATTCATCTGTAAAAACTAGACCTATCACTGAAGGTGATGAATACCCCCGAACGCCGCCATGACAGAAAATGGTTAACCATTGTATGAAGTTTTATTAAATTATATCCAATAGTTTTAAAGTTATGCTCCAGACAAAAAAAAAATTCTTAATAAAAGAGAATGTTATGGATTGAGTTTTTTGTATTGTTAATTTTTGTTATGGTTTTGTTAAAATTAAAAACGGTCTTTTTAATTATTGTGCAGTGTACAAGCTTTCATGGCAATCAATAAATGTTATACTTTTTCGAGTTATGTTGAGGGACAACAATTTTATGGATAAGAAACAAACAAGAGCACTAGGAATACAATATCGAACCTGCTTTGCTCGAACTCCATGTATTCATCAACTTGGTTCTTTCATGAACTTTATTAAACTGTTATCACTGATGGCTTTAAAAGTACTTTAAAAGTACTGCACCAGACAAGGGAAATATATCAAAGGGTAATAACTCTGTAATTAGCAAGAATAGAGTTATGTTTCTTGTACACTGCACTTCCTGTCATTATATTCTACCATTGTATGAAGTTTGATGAAATTCCATCCAGTACTTTAAAAGTAATGCTCCAGACAAGGGAAATATATCAAAGGGCAATAACTCTGTAATTAGCAAGAATAGAGTTATGTTTCCTGTACACTGCACTTCCTCTCATTATATTCTACCATTGTATGAAGCTTGATGAAATTCCATCCAGTACTTTAAAAGTAATGCTCCGGACAAGGGAAATATATCAAAGGGCAATAACTCTGTAATTAGCAAGAATAGAGTTATGTTTCCTGTACACTGCACTTCCTCTCATTATATTCTACCATTGTATGAAGCTTGATGAAATTCCATCCGGTACTTTTCAAGTTATGCTCCGGACAAGAAAAAATATCAAAGGGAAATATATCAAAGGGCAATAACTCTGTAATTAGCAAGAATAGAGTTATGTTTCCTGTACACTGCACTTCCTCTCATTATATTCTACCATTGTATGAAGCTTGATGAAATTTCATCCCGTACTTTTCAAGTTATGCTCCGGACAAGAAAAAATATCAAAGGGCAATAACTCTGTAATTAGCAAGAATAGAGTTATGTTTCTTGTACACTGCACTTCCTCTCATTATATTCTACCATTGTATGACGTTTGATGAAATTCCATCCAGTACTTTTCAAGTGATGCTCCGGACAAGGAAAATTGCAACGGACAGACCGACCGACAGACCGACCTCAGGGTGACTCCAATATACCCCCTCAAAACTTCATTTGTCGGGGGTATAAAAAAAAAAGTTCCCTGTACAGAACCCTTATACAACCAAGCCCCATAATTTGTCAGAACTTCAATCACCCACTTTTAGCAATTTGTTATGAACAGAAATGATTCAAATTTTAAAAAGAAGTTTTTTTTGTACACATGGATGCAAAATGAAAAAATTCAGTTTTCTCTATACTATTCCTATGTAAAAGTTACATTACAGGGCCCCAATATATCCCAGCGTTTAGCCAGTAGAGCTAAAAACGCAGAATTGGTCTAAGGGGTAGAGCAACAGCCTCATATGCAGAAGGTTGTGAGTTCAATCCCCAGAAAGGTCATACTAAAATTTAAACAATGGTACTAAAAGCTTCTTTGCTTAGCACTAAGCATTTAGAGGATAGTTTGGTCAGCTTGTGTCAGTATAATGTGATTTGTTTTATCATAACATGGGTTTGCGGCCTGATACTCCAGTGCGGCAGTGCTTAAAATATTGAAAAAATTGTTGAAAGCATAATATATTAAATGACCATACAGTACTCACTGAGAAATGATAACGTGCAAAATGATCAACATGTCAATACAAATCTAAGGGCAAGATAAGATGAGTAACTTTGGAAGCAGGTCCATGAAAATAAATTCAACAAGATATTCACTAAATTAATATCCTTAATCACTTCTAGTTAACATATTCTGTTTGAATATTTAGTGTCACCTTTAGGCCATCAAGGTTAACAGACCATCGGGCTCCTGTTTCACCAACATATACTTAAATACTTAAAAACTTAAATATAAGAAAAGCAGCCACATGATCATGATTTTAGACTGGTTCCAGTAAAACTGCATATTGTGTCATTGATATTGATTATATAATAGATAAATAACCAGTCAAAACTTAGTTAAGTTTTTAAGTATTTAAGTTAAATGTTGGTATAAAAAAAAAGTTCCCTGTACAGAACCCTTATACAACCAAGCCCCATAATTTGTCAGAACTTCAATCACCCACTTTTAGCAATTTGTTATGAACAGAAATGATTCAAATTTTAAAAAGAAGTTTTTTTTGTACACATGGATGCAAAATGAAAAAATTCAGTTTTCTCTATACTATTCCTATGTAAAAGTTACATTACAGGGCCCCAATATATCCCAGCCCCTTGATATGCAGAATCTTCAATTCTTGCTGATGTAAGGATAATTTATATAAAATATGAACTAGTTTGACTGAAAGGTTATTGAGAGGAAATGTGTGAATATTCCCAATTTTAACCTCATTGCCCCATCCATCTCCTGGCCCTTATGGAAATTCAATTGGCTTTATTGAAAAAAAATCAAATTTACTGTTACTTGACAATGCTTTAGATCTCAAATTGAACAATATATTTACCCAAATGGACAAAAAAATGAGAATTTTCCATTTTCCCATAGTATTCCTATGTAAAACTCAAAGACCATTGAAGGGCCTCTATACACACCAGTGTCCCTTGATTTGTACAAAATTAGAACTCTTAATCATAGGGATAATTTATATCAAATATGCACAAATTTGACTGACCGGTTGTTGAAAATAAGATTTATGACAATGTTCAATTTTAATCAACCAATTTTGTGACCCCACCTGGCCCCTTTTAGAAAGTCAATCCTCTGTATCAACAAAATCATATTTGTTATGACTAGCAGATGCTTCAAAACTCAAACTGAATAAAAAAAGTCATAAATGAATGATAAATAGTATTCCTATATAAAATTCAAAGTCCCCTTACAGGGCTCTATAAATACAAGACACTTGATTTGTACAAACTTTAAACCCATACTCATTGGGATAATCAATATCAAATATGAACAAATTTGACTGACCACTTGTTGCTAGAAGAAGATTTTTGAAAATTTTCTATTTTTTGACCCACCCTGGCCCCTTATGGAAAGTCAATTCTCCTTATTGTGCCAAATCTTATTTCTATGACTAGATGATACTTCAGAACTCAAATTGAATTATAATTTTGCCTAAATAGATGAAAAAAAAGAGAATTGTCTGATTTCCCATAATATTCCTAAGTAAATTTTAAGTCCCATTACAGGGACCCTATAAATTTAAGCCCTTTAATTCTTATCTGCAATCAATCCCTACATATAGGGAAAATTTATGCCAAATATGAACAAATCTGACATACTGGTTCTTAAGAAAACGTTTTTTGTAATTCTCAATTTTTACCGTTTTGGGGGCCCTCCTGACCCCGTAAGACGGTGGAACCCAGTCATTTTTACAAATATGAACCTCCTTCACCAAACAATGCTTCTGTAAAAATATAGGCAAAATCATTTCCATTTAAAAAAAATAAATTAATATTTATTATAATGATATGTGTCCCCTAATTGAACCCTCGGGGCTGGGTCATTTTTAACCGTAGGGACATTATTTTAACAAATCTAAAAAAACTATAGTTGGTTATCATTACTACATAACCATTTTGAAAATCTGTTGCCGTTAATGAGATGAAGATTTTTTAAGTTTAAGACTATTTTTAGTAATGGCTGCCATCTTGAATTTCAGATTGAAAAAA
>CM055902.1:26621048-26668548 GCA_029582155.1 Panopea generosa | reverse complement strand
TAAATATACCTTTGACACTGATTTTATGCGCCGTGAATATTTTACAAAACATGATCATTTCAATATTAAACACATGGAAAATTCTCGAAAGATACTGAAGTATTATATATTTCTAACTTACATATGTATTTAATTTTAAGCAATCGTCGGCCGCAAGGGCACGGTCAACGTCAACGAGTACAACGCAATAGCCTCCATCTTGATGAAGGATAACGAACCATACTGTAGGATAGAGTTCACAGCCCTGGAGTATGACACGAGTAACGGCACAACGGTTTATGAGAGTCTCAAAGAGGGTATGGTGTATGTTGTATTATCACATAATTTACAGCACAGGAGTGTAATAAGCCCATGACACATGTTTGATATTAACCAAGTATAATATTACTTCCAATTCATCGTTCGGTGTTTTTCGTATGTATCTAATTCGGAAAGCGTACGTAAAATACCCAACTACGATTCAACTTCCCCGAATATATAAATGACATCTATTTGGCGTGGTAAAATGATGTTATTTTGATTCGTTACGTCATACGACGTCATACGACGGAAACTAACCTATATTGGCCTTTTTCTCGTTCCTTATAAAGATTAAATGTAAAATAAATGGTCAAAGTACTATTATCCTGAGCTATGTGACAATTGATTTAATGCTGGTCAGAGCCTCGCATAATATATATTTGCAAACTCGTTTGATTAATTCAATAACAAATGAGCACGCATGTAAGATTCTCTGTTTCATGTCAAGATATCATTCAGATCCTCCTTGTTTACTTTGTTTACATTGTTTTTTCAATGTCTACATATAACAAAACTTAATGATAAGATCTAGCCATTATATTCAAAATATTAAATTATGACACCTGAAGCTGTATAGTAGGCTTTACGATAAGTAATTTAATTGTGTATAAGATGTATAGTAGGTTTAACGTCAATTCATTGAATTGTGTCTAAGATGTATAGTAAATCTTACGTCAAATCATTACATTGTGTCTAAAATGTATAGTTGAGTAGGTTTAACGTCAAGCCATTTAATTGTGTGTAAAACGTATAGTAGGCTTTACGTCAAGACATTGAATTGTGTCTAGGATGTATAGTAGGCTTTACGTCATTTCGTTGAATTGTGTATTAGATGTATAAAAGGTTTTACGTCTAGTCATTGAATTGTGTCTAAGATAAATAGTAGGCTTTATGTCAAGTCATTGAATTGTGTCTAAGATAAATAGTCGGATTTACGTCAAGTCATTGAATTGTGTCTAAGATGCATAGTAGGCTTTACGTCAATTCATTGAATTATGTGTAAGATGATAGTAAATTTTGCGTCAAGTCATTGAATTGTGTGTAAGATGTATAGTAGGCTTTACGTCAAGTCATTGAATTGTGTGTAAGATGTATAATAGGTTTTATGTCAAGTCATTGAATTGTGTATAAGATGTATAGTTGGCTTTACGTCAAGTCATTGAATCGTGTTTAAGATGTATAGTAGGTTTAACGTAGAGTCAATGAATCGTGTTTAAGATGCATAGTAGACTTTACGTCAAATCATTGAATTGTGTGTAAGATGTTTAGTAGGCTTGACGTCAAGTCATCGAATTGTGTGTAAGTTGTATAGTAAATTTTGAGTCTAGTCATTGAATTGTGTCTAAGATGTAAAGTAGGTTTTACGTCAAGTCATTGAATTTTGTGTAAGTTGTATAGTAGGTTTAACGTCATGTCATTGAATTGTGTCTAAGATATATAGTAAATTTTAAGTCAAGTCATTGAATTGTGTCTTAGATGTATAGAAGGTTTAACGTCAAGTCATTGAATTGTGTTTAGTATGTATAATAGGTTTTACGTCAAGGCATTGAATTGTGTGTAAGATGTATAGTAGGTTTAACGTCATGTCATTGTATTGTGTCTAAGATGTATAGTAAATTTTAAGTCAAGTCATTGAATTGTGTCTAATATGTATAGTAGGTTTAACGTCAAGTCATTGAATTGTGTCTAGTATGTATAAAAGGTTTTACGTCAAGTCATTGAATTGTGTGTAAAACGTAGAGTAGACTTTACGTCAAGTCATTGAACTGTGTCTAAGATGTATAGTAGACTTGACGTAAATTCATTGAATTGTGTATAAGATGTATAGTAGGCTTATCGTCAATTCATTGAATTATGTGTAAGATGAATAGTAAATTTCACGTCAAGTCATTGAATTATGTGTAAGCTGTATAGTAGGTTTTATGTCAAGCCATTGAATTGTGTGTAATCTGTATAGTAGGCTTTACGTCAAGTCATTGAATTATGTGTTAGATGTATAATAGGTTTTATGTCAAGTCATTTAATTGTGTGTAAGCTGTATAGTAGGCTTTACGTCAAGACATTGAATTGTGTGTAAGATATATAGTAGGTTTTAAGTCAAGTCATGGAATTGTGTATACGATGTATAGTAGGCTTTACGCAGTCATTTAAATTTGTGTAAGATCCATAATAGGTTTTATGTCAAGTAACTGAATTGTGTATAAGATGTATAGTAGGTTTTACGACAAATAATTGAATTGTGTATACGATGTATAGTAGGGTGACGTCAAGTCATTGAATTGTATGTAAGATGTATTATAGGTTTTACGTCAAGTAATTGAATTGTGTATACGATGTATAGTAGGCTTTACGTCAAGTCTTTGAATTGTGTTTAAGATGTAAAGTAGGCTTTACGTCAAGTCATTGAATTGTGTTTAAGATGTATAGTAGGCTTTACGTTAAGTCATTGAATTGTGTATAAGATGTATAGTAAGCTTTACGACAAGTCATTGAATTGTGTTTAAGATGTATAGTAGGCTTTACGTTAAGTCATTGAATTGTGTATAAGATGTATAGTAGGCTTTACGACAAGTCATTGAATTATGTTTAAGATGTATAGAAGGCTTTACGTCAAGTCATTGAATTGTGTTTAAGATGTATAGTAGGCTTTACGTTAAGTCATTGAATTGTGTATAAGATGTATAGTAGGCTTTACGACAAGTCATTGAATTGTGTTTAAGATGTATAGAAGGCTTTACGTCAAGTCATTGAATTGTGTTTAAGATGTATAGTAGGCTTTACGACAAGTAATTGCATTGTGTCTAAGATGTATAGTTAATTTTACAACAAGTCATTGAATTGTGTATAAGATGTATAGTAGGCTTTACGTCAAGTCATTGAATTGTGTTTAAGATGTATAGTAGGCTTTACGTTAAGTCATTGAATTGTGTATAAGATGTATAGTAGGCTTTACGACAAGTCATTGAATTGTGTTTAAGATGTATAGAAGGCTTTACGTCAAGTCATTGAATTGTGTTTAAGATGTATAGTAGGCTTTACGACAAGTAATTGAATTGTGTCTAAGATGTATAGTTAATTTTACAACAAGTCATTGAATTGTGTGTAAGATGTATTATAGGTTTTAAGTCAAGTCATCGAATTGTGTGTAAGTTGTATAGTAGGTTTTACGTCAAGTCATTGAATTGTGTCTTAGTTGTATAGTAGATTTTCCGTCAAGTCATTGAATTGTGTGTAAGATGTATAGTTAATTTTACGTCAAGTCATTAAATTGTGTCTAAGATGTATGGTAGGTTTAAGATCAAGTCATTGAACTGTATCTAAGATGTATAATAGGTTTTAAGTCAAGTCATTGAATTGTGTGTAAGACGTATAGTAGGTTTAACGTCAAGAAATTAAAAAAAAAATGAAATTGTTTACAACTTTTATTAAATTAAAACAAATTATGGTTACATAGAGATAATGTTCTGGAAAAGGCAGTTTTAAGCTTGAATTTACCATTTTGGATTTCTAAAACAATTGTTTCGTATATAACACGTCAATTTAAAAAAAAGTTATTTTAGTTTAGTTTAAAATAGAAGGGATACATGTGCTATGTGAGACTTTATAACACATTTGATATTTATATTTGAAAAAAAAAAACAACAACAATATTTTTCATCAAAATTGCACAAAATTGTCGCTCGGCCGAAATGATTGTTTTTTAAAAGATCCAAAACAGGTGAACTAACTTTATTTATTTACTCATGTTTGCATACATTCTCAATAATAAATATCAGTAGCACGCTAAGATGTATACTTTTATACTTCAGACTATGTTCTTTCCAGGAATTTTATAAATATTGAATATTAAGAATCATAAACAATTTATATTCAAAGTCGAACTATTTGTAACAAAGTAAAATCGAAACAAAGACAAATTATGTCTTACGTGGAGTTTGGCCCTAGAGACCTTTATAACTATGTACATATAACCGCTTCGGGTCTCACTACGCAGTGGAATTTTGCTCTAGAGACCTGTATAACTATATACACATAACCGCTTCTGGTCTCACTACGCAGTGGAATTTTGTTCTAGAGACCTGTATAACTATATACACATAACTGCTTCTGGTCTCCCCACGCGGTGATGTTTGGCTTTAGAGACCTGTATAACTATGTACACACAACCGCTTCTGGTCTCACTACGCGGTGGAATTTGGATCTAGAGACCTGTATAACTATGTACACATAACCACTTCTGGTCTCACTACGTGGTGTAATTTTGCTCTAGAGACCTTTTTTTAACTATATACACATAACCGCTTCTGGTCTCCCAACCCGGTGGTGTTTGGCTCTAGAGACATGTATAGCTATGTACACATAACCGCTTCAGGTCTCACTACGCGGTGGAATTTGGCTCTAGAGACCTGTACAGTTATGTACACATAACCGCTTCAGGTCTCACTACGCGGTGGAATTTGGCTCTAGAGACCTGTACAGTTATGTACACATAACCGCTTCTGGTCTCACTGCGCGGTGGAATTTGGCTCTAGAGACCTGTATAACTATGTACACATAACCGCTTCTGGTCTCACTATGCTGTGGAATTTGGCTCTAGAGACCTGTACAGTTATGTACACATAACTGGGTCTGGTCTCACTACGCGGTGGAATGTGCTCTAGAGACCTGTATAACTATGTACACATAACCGCTTCTGGTCTCACTATGCTGTGGAATTTGGCTCTAGAGACCTGTACAGTTATGTACACATAACTGGGTCTGGTCTCACTACGCGGTGGAATGTGCTCTAGAGACCTGTATAACTATATACACATAACTGCTTCAGGTCTAACTACGCAGTGGAATTTTGCTCTAGAGACATGTATAAATATGTACACAAAACTGCTTCTGCTCTCACTACGTATTGGAGTTTGGCTCTAGATCTAACTGCTTCTGGTCCCACTACGAATTTCTCGAAACACATCGTTCAACTGCCTTGGATATTTTTATTTGCGAGCATTATTAGTGGACATACATATTCCAAATCACTACTTTTTTTTCAGCACGAGCTACATTTGAAGATCAATCCATCGCAGTTGCCATAGGTCCACAGATTGACGTATTTACGTCGACAGATTACGTAATACTCAATCAAATACACTTTGTGACGTCATCAGATGAGTTCATTGAACCAGCCAATCGGACAATGCCAATTCTGCCTGCCCCAAAGGCATTGTCAAAAGCTATAACTTTAATTGTAAAGGCCTTTAAATGGCATAAAGTAGCTTTTTTGTCACAAGGTAAACCAAACTGATCATAGTTTTAGTTCTGTTCACTAAATATCCAATTTGCGGTTCACAATTTCAATTTTCCTAGGTCGAGGTACAAATGTAACACACCTCACAAAGATTAAAGCATGTCAGACTTGCAGTGAACACTGATGTCCCTAACAAATTAAAAACTATCATATGATAGTAGTTAACCACAAGCCTTATCACAAGTTGATAGGCATACTTTCCCTGCTGTTCTGTAAAAATCCATGAAAAAAGAAAGTTGAACTATGGGCGCCTCTTTGATATTCACTAGATTATGATAATCACAATGGAACTCTTCTTCAATAACCAGATTTTGTCTTTATTCGACAACTGCTCATTCTCGTCACCTCTATGTCACAGTCGGTATCAGGAGCTACACAAACGTTATTCGCTTTACTTTATGTAGTTGATTTGTTCTTATGCATATTTATGTGGGTTGGAAAACAAATGAAACAGCAGATATGAATATATAAATGATTGTATTATGCACTCTGTTTAATTATATTGATATTTATGATGTACGGATTATAATCCAGACGGACAATATCCCAAGTATTTGGCAAGAGGGCATAATTGAGACAAATTTTACAAGGCCATCTACATGCAACCAAACTACTTCGAAATATCCCAAGTATTTGGCAAGGGGTAATATTTAGGGTCAGGCCATTGTAAAAGTCGATTTCCTCCAGTTGAGAAAATCCGACCCATCCTCGTGATCCATCAGACATATTTTACAGGCTATCAAACTTGCAACTCCGCAATCGTTGCGCATAGAACCGATCAGCTTAATTGTTTCACTAGTTAAATCTCTAGATTTGTATTACGGGGCAAATAATTGTCAATTGTACCCATATAAACAAATGCATTCAATACTCGTTCAGAAACTCATCTCATTAAATAGTAAAGCTAGTCAAAACAATCAATTGCATCTTTCTAACGAATAAAATATGTCCTCGTATTTGTTTGACTGTTGTGTTGCAGTTTTAATATGTTAGAAATAATAAAGATAAAATGTAGCTCGGAACAATTTCACATTACTCCATAGACAAATTGCAAGCAGCGAACATTTTTCCTGCAATATTTTAGTGTTATTTTCAATTACTACAATTGAAATACATTTCTCTAATGGTGTAAGTCAGTAATGATACTATCAATTGTTGCTGTTCCAAATTGTGCAGATAGTGTCCGAATGAGGTAGATTACGCACAGAATGTGCATTATGCATGCAGTGTGGTCCCCGGGGTGAACTAGGGTATGTTACTGATAGCTGTTTAGTGCCATTCAATAATGCATGGCTATTGATTTACCTCTAATTATCTCTAGCAATGTCAGTATCACTGTTTTATATGACGCTGATGGAAAATGTTAACCATTCTTTCATATGCATTTTCAACATAGGGCAAGTATTAGCAAATGACATTTTGGTATATGATTCCAATAAGTATTCTAAATAAAAGCACATTATATAATTAAAACGTGTTACGCTTGCACATAAGCATCGAATTTCATGTTATTCATGAATAATTGTCTTTATTACGAGTCAGACGATATTTTTTTCTTAGTTTATTAAATAGAAAAATTATATTAAACAAAAGCAGTTACCTTTGACAACCGGGCCTAAATGCATCAATAAATCTTACAGTTTTGTAAAGCCTGTAAACATAAAGTTTTTAGTGATAAATGTAATCGTGTAATATGTTTCTTCTAAATAGTCATAAAAACTGCTTGTCTCTGCAATTATATATAGTAGTTTGATTGTTTAATAGATATATTTTGAACCTTAAATGTTTGACATTGTGAGTCCAGATTTCTCAGTCACTGACATTTTACGAATGCCAAGCATCAATAGAGTCAAAACAGTTGAGCTTCGTTTCCGGTAAAGCTTACATTTGAAATGAGGCGTAACCTTTTGAAGTAATCTGAAATTTTATAGATCTCACTTATCTATATATCGGTGAAATAGATTCCTCTTCTACCCAGATGGTCGATGGTAACTATAAAATCTGCATATGTACCAAATATCGGAACGAAAAATCATCCCCTTGTATCATATAATGAATACATTTTTTTTGTTGTGGTGACTATGCCCTATTGCTTACAAATATATTTAATTTCTTTTAAATTTTATTTCTAGATGATTTTTCACCTGTGCTGTCGTTGGGTGGAGAAGGAATATTTGTATCTCCTATACGGTTGCCGTCCGAGATATCGTCCAGTGATAATCCACAGTTACTGCAGACATTGACAACTTTGCGGGAATCTCAGATGGATAAATTTATACTTCATTCCATGAATAAAGATGTAGTGAAAATTGTCATTCAAGCGGTCAGTATTGTATAGTTATAAGATAACATCATTTGAGCCGTCAGTATAGTCTCTTTTGTAATATAACATCATGCGAGCGGTCAGTATTGTCTCATTGTAAGACGACAACATGCGAGCGGTCAGTATCGACTCATTGCAAAATAAAATCATTCGAGCGGTCAGTATCGTCTCATTGTAAGATAACATGATTCAAGTTGTCTATATTGTCTAATTAAAAGATAACATCATTTAAGCGGTAAGTATCGTCTCTTTTGTAATATAACATCATTCAAGCGGTCAGTATTGTCTTATTGTAAGATAACACCATTCCAGCGGTCAGTATCTTCTCATTGTAATATAACATCATTCGAGCAGTCAGTATTGTCTAATTATAAGATAACATCATTCGAGAGGACAGTATCGTTTCTTTTTTGATATAACATCATTCGAGCGGTCAATAATGTCTCTTTTGTAATATAATATCATTTGAGTGGTCAGTATCTTCTCTTTTGTAATATAACATCATTAGAGCGGTCAGTATTGTCTCATTGTAAGATAACACCATTTGAGCGGTCAGTATCGTCTGTTTTGTAATATAACATCATTCGAGCGGTCAGTATCGTTTGTTTTGTAATATAACACCATTTGAGCGGTCAGTATCGTTTGTTTTGTAATATAACATCATTCGAGCGGTCAGTATCGTTTGTTTTGTAATATAACATCATTCGAGCGGTCAGTATCGTTTGTTTTGTAATATAATATCATTGGAGCTGTCAGTTTAGTCTCATTTGTAATATAACATCATTCGAGCGGTCAGTATCGTTTGTTTTGTAATATAACATCATTCGAGCGGTCAGTATCGTTTGTTTTGTAATATAACATCATTCGAGCTGTCAGTTTAGTCTCATTTGTAACATAACATCATTCGAGCGCTCAGTATCGTCTGTTTCGTTATATAACACCATTCAAGCGGTCAGTATCATCTGTTTTGTGACATAACAGCATTCGAGCGGTCAGTATCGTCTCTTTTGTAACATAACAGCATTCGATCAATCTGTATCGTCTCTTTTGTAACATAACATCAATCGAGCAGTCAGTATCGTCTCTTTTGTAACATAACATCATTCGAGCGGTCAGTATCGTCTCTTTTGTAACATAACATCAATCGAGCGGTCAGTATCGTCTGTTTTGTAATATAAAATCATTCGAGCGATCAGTATCGTATCTTTTGTAATATAACATCATTTGAGCGGTCAGTATCATCTCTTTTGTAAAATAACATCATTAGAGCGGTCAGTGTCGTTTGTTTTGTAATATAACATCATTCGAGCGGTCAGTATCATCTCATTTTAATATAACATCATTCGAGCGGTCAGTATCTTCTCATTGTAACAAAACATCGTTTGAGCAGTCAGTATCGTCTTTAAGTAATATAACATCATTTGAGTGGTCGTAATCGTCTCTTTTGTTATATAACATCATTCGAGCGGTCAGTATTGTCTTTTTTGTAATATAACATCATTCGAGTGGCCAGTATCGTCTCTTTAGTAATATAACATCATTGGAGTGGTCAGTATCGTCTCTTTTGTAATATAACGTCATTCGAGCAGTCAGTATCTTCTCTTTTGTAATATAACATCATTCCAGCGGTCAATATCGTCTCTTTTGTAATATAACATCATTCGAGCAGTCAGTATCTTCTCTTTTGTAATATAACATCATTCCAGCGGTCAATATAGTCTCTTTTGTAATATAACATCATTAAAATTAATCATAGAATTCTAGGAACTTATTCTCTGTTAAAAATAATGAACATTACTAAAACGGACATCTGTACTTTTTGTAATAATGCTACGGAGACGATTAAACACATTTTTATAGACTGTTCGATAGTCGCAATATGTTAAAACAAATTGAAAAGACCCTGATATTATTTTTGGAAATAATAAATTTGACAATGTTCTAAACAAAATACTGTACACAGCAAAAAAATCATATTTAATCAAAGATTACAAAAATGAATCCCTAATATAGTAAACTTTAAAAAAAATAATAACAGTATTATACAATACATAATTCCATATTGCCAAAATTAATTTTAGCTCCAGGGAATTTGAGACCCAGTGGAAATTATACAAAGTGCTTATTCTGAATACCTGATTTAAACTAGTCTACGTGTATGTATGTATGTATGTATGTATGTATGTATGTATGTATGTATGTATGTATGTATGTATGTATGTATGTATGTATGTATGTATGTATGTATGTATGTATGTATGTATGTATGTATGTATGTATGTATGTATGTATGTATGTATGTATGTATGTATGTATGTATGTATGTATGTATGTATGTATGTATGTATGTATGTATGTATGTATGTATGTATGTATGTATGTATGTATGTGTACATGTTAATATGTACACATATTTTATCAATGAATTCCATCCCCACCAGTGCCATAACTTTAATGTTTAATTAAAGCACGATCGCAATAAAGACTGAAATCTTTTCTTTCTGTTATTAAATAGAATTATGTACAAATATTTGAAATTATAATGTTCATATTGTTTGATATACAAATACAATATTTCTTACTTAACAGTATACTTAATAACATACTATGTTGTAATTGAGAGAAAAATGTAAAGAACTACTAAAATATACACTATATATTAAGTACTTGTCGTTCGAAGTCTCGCGATGATTACATATATGGATCAAATAACTATCGTTGTTTCAAATAAATATATAACCTATATATAGATCTACAAAAAAGATATGATCACTGATCCAGGTGTTCTTTTTTAATTTATTTTATCTAAATGTGTATGTATGTATAGTTCTAAATCTTAAGGCAAAGTGAGCCTTCGATCAACCAATACAAACTCAACTTTACTATATGTTGTAATACTGCATACTGCTATATAATGTTTTCTTTTACAATGTATTTTTGTATAAACCGATATAAATATTATTTTTGTTATTCTGTAATATGGTAATTTCGAAATAAAAAAAAAAAAAAAAAAAAACATCATCCGAGCGGTCAGTATCATCTCTTTTGTAATATGACATCATTCGAGCGGTCAGTATCGTCTCTTTTGTAATATAACAGCATTCGAGTGATCAGTATAGTCTCTTTTGTAATATAACATCATTCGAGCGGTCAGCATCGTCTGTTTTGTAATATAACATAATTTCAGTGGTCAGTGCCGTCTCGTTGTAAGATAATATCAGAATAAAACAAAACAGAAATTTTATTTTTTTGACTTGAGCATCATGGCTCATCGTCATATACAACATTTTTCAATGCAATGCAATGGGATGGTTACACTAGTATACATAGTTCTATATTAATATTGGTGAGAGCGGTTTTAAACACTATCATATTTCAAAACTTGTAATAATAGTATTTCGTCATTCAATATTAGTATATAAACAATCGTGGAATTTCATTTACTGATTTATGTATGTGAAATGTTAAACATACTTTATCACATTGCTTCTGCATTTGAAAACTTTTGTCCAATATGATGCTAATTGTGTTAACAATTTTCGGTTTGTATTTAATAAGTCTATTAATTTTAGCATACTCAGTCGACTGGTGTAATATGTTTGTATATATTCATCTCTTTTTTGATTGTAGATTGGACAAACAATAATAAAATGATATTCGTCTTCTATATCATGTATTCGACATGCTATATACTTACGGTTGTTTCTTAAAATATTTTGGTGGTGCCCGGTTTCAATCAATAGATGATGTGTTGAAAGTCTAATCGTTTCAATAGTGTTTCTATTTTTTCTATTATTCCCTTATTTTAAATAAGCAGATATTTCAAAAATGGGTTTTAACTCCTGCTATAATGACAACGACGTTCTGTTTAACATACTTGTTTTCCACTGGTATATGTATAAATGTTTTAATCTTTTTCTTAATAAAAGTATGAACACATTAATGTTGACTGACGATGGAAACATGTGTGTTGTAGTGTGTCTCTAACTTTTACAGCCCAATTTATGAGTTTATGATCAGCCTCTATTTTAGTTAGGGTTTCATTTATTTGTTTTAGAATACAGTTGTTATTTTTATCTGAATTTAGTTTTAACCAGTACTTAAAAATTCTTGATTGCTGATATACATGTAGTGGAAAGTTGTTGGTCGATATTTAACATTTATTAACCAATCATTCGAGCGGTAAGTATCCCCTCATTGTAAGACAACATTATTCGAGCGGTCAGTATCCCCACATTGTAAGATAACATCATTCGAGCGTCCAGTATCGTCTCATTGTAAGACAACATTATTCGAGCGGTCAGTATCGTCTCGTCGTTAGATAATATGTTTCGAGTGATCAATATCATGTCATTGTTAGGTAACATCATTCGAGCGTCCAGTATCGTCTCACTGTAAGATAACATCATTTGAGGGGTCAATATCGTCTCATTGTTAAATAACGTTATTTTAATTTGGATTTAAAGATTTTGATTTATCTTCTCTACACTTCTGTTCAATTGTATCACGTAGATCGTACTTATCTTCTCTACAGTTCTGTTCAGTTGTATCACGTAGATCGTACTTATCGTCTCTACAGTTCTGTTAAATTGTATCACGTAGATCGTACTTATCTACTCTACAGTTCTGTTCAATTGTATCACGTAGATAGTACTTATCGTCTCTACAGTTCTGTTCAATTGTATAACGTATATCGTACTTATCTTCTCTACTGTTCTGTTCAATTGTAACACGTAGACCGTACTTATCGTCTCTACAGTTCTGTTCAATTGTATCACGTATATCGTAATTATCTTCTCTACAGTTTTGTTCAATTGTATCACGTATATCGTACTTATCGTCTCTACATTTATATTCAATTGTATCACGTAGAACGTACTTATCTTCTCTACACTTCTGTTCAGTTGTATCACGTAGATAGTACTTATCGTCTCTACAGTTCTGTTCATTTGTATCACGTATATCGTACTTATCTTCTCTACAGTTATGTTCAATTATATCACGTAGACCGTACTTATCTTCTCTACAGTTCTGTTCAGTTGTATCACGTAGATAGTACTTATCTTCTCTACAGTTCTGTTCAGTTGTATCACGTAGATCGTACTTATCGTCGCTACAGTTATTTTCATTTGTATCACGTAGATCGTACTTATTGTCTCTACAGTTCTGTTCAATTGTATCACGTAGACCGTATTTATCTTCTCTACTGTTCTGTTCATTTGTATCACGTAGATAGTACTTATCTTATCTACAGTTCTGTTCAATTGTATCACGTAGACCGTACTTATCTTCTCTACAGTTCTGTTCAGCTGTATCACGTATATAATACTTATCTTCTCTACACTTCTGTTCAATTGTATCACGTAGATCGTAGTTATCGTCTCTTCAGTTCTGTTCAGTTGTATCACGTAGATAGTACTTATCGTCTCTACAGTTCTGTTCATTTGTATCACGTATATCGTACTTATCTTCTCTACAGTTATGTTCAATTGTATCACGTAGACCGTACTTATCTTCTCTACAGTTCTGTTCAGTTGTATCACGTAGATAGTACTTATCTTCTCTACAGTTCTGTTCAGTTGTATCACGTAGACCGTACTTATCGTCGCTACAGTTATTTTCATTTGTATCACGTAGATCGTACTTATTGTCTCTACAGTTCTGTTCAATTGTATCACGTAGACCGTACTTATCTTCTCTACAGCTCTGTTCATTTGTATCACGTAGATAGTACTTATCTTATCTAAGTTATGTTCAATTGTATCACGTAGACCGTACTTATCTTCTCTACAGTTCTGTTCAGCTGTATCACGTATATAATACTTATCTTCTCTACACTTCTGTTCAATTGTATCACGTAGATCGTACTTATCGTCTCTTCAGTTCTGTTCAGTTGTATCACGTAAATCGTACTTATCGTCTCTACAGTTCTGTTCAGTTGTATCACGTAGATCGTATTTATCGTCTCTACAGTTCTGTTCAATCGTATCTCGTAGACTGTACTTATCGTCTCTACAGTTCTGTTCAATCGTATCACGTAGATCGTACTTATCTTCTCTTCAGTTCTGTTCAATCGTATCACGTAGATCGTACTTATCTTCTCTACAGCTCTGTTCAGCTGTATCACGTATATAGTACTTATCATCTCTTCAGTTCTGTTCAGTTGTATCACGTAGATCGTACTTATCGTCTCTACAGTTCTGTTCAATTGTATCATGTATACCGTACTTATCGTCTCTACGGTTCTGTTCAATTGTATCACGTAGACCGTACTTATCTTTCTTACAGTTCTGTTCAGTTGTATCACGTATATCGTACTTATCATCTCTACAGTTCTGTTCAGTTGTATCACGTATATAGTACTTATCTTCTCTACAGTTCTGTTCAGTTGTATCACGTATATAGTACTTATCTTTTCTACAGTTCTGTTCAATTGTATCACGTATATCGTACTTGTCTTATCTACAGTTCTGTTCAATTGTATCACGTATACCGTACTTATCTTCTCTACAGTTCTGTTCAATTGTATCACGTAGATCGTACTTATCTTCTCTACAGTTCTGTTCAGTTGTATCACGTAGATCGTACTTATCGTCTCTACAGTTCTGTTCAATTGTATCACGTAGATCATACTTACCGTCTCTACAGTTCTGTTCAATCGTATCACGTAGATCGTACTTATCTTCTCTTCAGTTCTGTTCAATCGTATCACGTAGATCGTACTTATCTTCTCTACAGTTCTGTTCAATTGTATCATGTTGATTGTCCTTATCTTCTCCAGGCACAACGACTTCACCTGCTCCATCACTCGATCAGTTGGTTTATAACGTACCTGGTAAGCTTATATAGTTCGTATTTTGTTACATGATATTTTAATTAAAAGTAACTATGAAATTTTTATTGCACAAAGGCTTTAGTTTAAACTTATTTACTTAGATTGTGAAACAAGTTATAATTACAGCTTAGACAAATCACGCTCGAAGACTTCCATGGTAGAATAAGTACTAAGCATATGCGGCAAAAATGTCCTTCTCAAGGACACTACATATATCCGGGGAGGAAGATCGAACCACCGATCTTCCGATCATGAGTTGCTGCACTACCACTGGACCACGCGCTCCACATTATTTTGGTTAAAACTTGATTTAATATGTGTTAAATACCTAAAATAAGAAATGCTAAATATACTTCACTGTATTACCTTACAACTAGTAGATGTCGTTTCAAAATGTCAATTAGCAACACGACATTTGCATTGATTTTGCAATTAAAATTCATTTGATTCTATATAATTCGTTCTGTTCGGCCGATTTTCAAAAGAAGATTATTTTTATATACCATTAAAATGATATTTTTTCTTGCTATGACACTTGATTTATAAATTTGCCACTAAAACTTCTGAAGATAAAAAAAAGGCGCTCTGAACAATGTTTTATTTGTTTATTATCATATAATCAAATACTTATTGTTTAATTTAAATCAGCTTACCTGAGTCGAATGCTCAAAAGTAAGCTTTTGTGGTCGCCATGTGTCCGACGTCCGTCCGTCCGTCCGTCCGCAATTAAATTTTGTTTCAAGGACTTCTTTTCGGAAATCGCATATTTTCACAACATTTGGCATACGCACTGTTGCAGAAAGCTCTTTCAAATTGGTTCAAATCATGATCCTGAGTTCCAATTTCACCACACCTTAGGGGTTTGTCATGTTTTTTTATGTTTTATCTGGCTGGAGCTTTGATATTTTGCATGTAGTATCTAATAAAATTGTCTCAGATTTATTCAAGCCATGGCTCTTATTTTGAAAATATGTCATGGTCAAAGGTAGCCCCGACCTGGTATGTTATCAGTTTGGCGTAAGGAAATGTTTTATTTTAAAAATTTTCTTCTCAAGAACTCACTGACCCTTATTTAACATAAATGATTACTATGAGTAATGTCTAATGAGGGAACTTTTTAAATAGAACATGCTATTGTCTAGTGCCAACCCGTTAGTGTGATATTATTCTTACACATGATTTCTAAGAAAAACAGATAACTCTCATTTTTTCAACTTTTTTAGCAATGATATTATTCAAATTCCCTAAAAGTGGATTTAGTAACCACGAAGGGCCAACAAAAGGGTTAAAATTTTCTTCGTCTTAAGAACTGGCAAACCAAATGTGTTCATATTTGGCATAAACTACCCTTTAGTTATTAAATTTAATTTAATTTCATTTTGTTAAAATAAACGGGCTAAGATTTACAGGGGCCCTGTATATGTTTTCGCAATACTTTTATTATATTATTCAGTTTGAGATTTGAGGCATTGTATAATCATAACAGTTAAGGGTTGGTTCTTTAAACGACTTAAGTATCGATATGCGCTTACATGATTCCAAAAGGGTTAGGTAAATAATTTTCTTTCAATTGTTTCCACAAAAATCTTTCAAAATAGCATTTTTGGAAAATGTTAATGCCGGGAATGGTATATTATCCTCTACCAAGTTCAAACTTTAAATTTCTTCCTAGGCTTAGTTGAGTAAAACATTGATAAAATAGGACACAACCGTGAAAATGAGGTAAGCGACGTTAACCCATTAGTTTTATAAAACAACTTTGGAAAAACAATATCTTTGAGAGATGAACACTTTTGTCCCGTAATTGTATGCAAAAAATCACGTGACTGGGGAAGTGTATAATTCAATAATTCCAAACTCATTATCATATATGTATTTAAAGCATTTTCATTGGACAACGTCAGTTTTTTAAAGACTTTTATTTTTCAATAAAACCCTGGAACCGGACTACTTTTACGTTTCTCGCGTAATCAAAGAGGCATCGACATTTTGATGGTCGGTTTAACAATATATAAACTTAAATGACGTTCACAACGGTTCCACGCGTTTTTTAATAATAAAACACAACGAAAACAAATGTTAGATCTGGTCCTAGCTGTTTTCTTCGGACTTTACTTGATTTGTGCGTGATTCGACATTCTTTACACATGCATAAAAACCAGAAAAAATGAATTTAATACTATATCAAATTTTAAAACGTCCCATTAATGCAAAATGAGTCATATATCCTCATAAATAATTTACACTTGTATTAATTGGATATATCTACATATGTTTTATATATTGGAAGATTGATTGTTTTGTTTATGTGTTCATTTAACAGTGTGATTATAGTTGGTTCTTTGCAGCATAGTTTTTTACCATTATATATTCAGTCAAATATCCCCTTAAGCAGTACATATCATTGTGACCATGTCCAACTGGAAATCTATTACAGTGTATTATGTATAAATGTTCAGCTTGTCATTTCCTATTTTTCAATAATTCAATTATACAAACCCTATTGCATCTAAATCAACAGCTAACTCTTTTTCTGTATGATTATGTTTGTTGAATAACAACTTCTCGGTGAATAAGCAACACATTCATATTCATAAACGTTGCCAGCTCTGGTGAGAATGTTAGATTACATGTTATAACTTTGTGATTTGTTCTATTTGATAAGGACTTTGGTGACATTATCCATGACATTCGTGAAATGACGGAAATATATGGAATGCAGTTGTTTAACAACGAGACAGGGAAGCTACCAAAGGCTGTAAACGGTAGGTTTTGTTTATAAGTTCATTTTCATGAGACTTAACCTTCTTAATCGCAGTTTGCTACAAACCTATTGATGTTGGCGTTTATTTTTTTATTTAAAGCGACTGTAATGCATGTATTGCTTTATAATGTATAAACATTTTTTATTGCGGCTGTGTCATTTGAATGTTGCTACTCCTGTTTTACAATTTGTCTATACCCAACTGTTGTATATTTCTCCAATCTAGTATCCCATGAAAAAGGTTATATACTGTGTATTTACCACAATGTCTTTCCTATTACGTATATTGCAATCAAAATATAATTGAAGTCGTATTTTATAAGTATATATGATACAATAACCTTTGTTTAACCATGTGCCTCCAAAACTAGAACTTGCTTGAAATTTAGTTTTGTTTTTAAGATATTCTTACTAATTGAAAAAAAAACACCTCATTTTCATATAAAGGCATATGTCTGTTTTGTATATTTCAAATTGCGTTGACATTCCGTGCATCAATTCCTCTTCAATTCATTCGGCGAATTTCGTCTTCAAGGCATCAGTTCAACGTCATTTTCTCCTTAAATTCAACAAATATCGATGTGATCTCATGATATACTGAACGGAACAGCTAACCCGCCACCTGACATTTTATGTACCTGACATTTTATGTGTTTTCTAAAAAAAGTATCAACGCAATTTCCTTTAAATTTAAACTTGAATAAGAAAGAACATGATTGCTGTGTAATATCAGTACATAAGTGTCGGTTTATGTCATATAGAAATTTTGATAACGCTACGCAATATTTTGACGAAAATATTACAATTACAAAAGTGGCGGGTTAGCTGTTCCGTTCAGTATATGAATCTCTCTTGTTTCCTAGTGGCATTTCTACACACGAGTCTATTTTAAAAGGCAAGCTAAGTTAGCTCAAATAGTCTCATGTACGTTAAGTAGAAATAAATAACACTGACAGTTAGAAAAAGCTGGATAGCAAAAGCGATTTGATGGAAAGCCTGCTGACCCCGTCTGTTCTTCTTGCTTTAAACTGAATTGGGTCTAGAAGTACCGTCTCTCCGCATTTAACTACGGTAACCATAGTTTCTCATTATCTACTAAGGTTACTCATCCAAAGTTACGATTGTTCATTTATTTCTATTTATTCATATTTTAGATATGTTCAATGGGACTTTGTCCAGACTCCAACAAGGTCTTCTGAGTGATGTCGTAGGTATATTATATCACTATCTCGATATGCACGTAGATGGATGTGACATTGAACCAGTCAACGACTCAAATATGACAGCAAGAGACTTTCAGGACGTTCTGCAAAAGAATACGGTATGGGTTTTGTTTGATTAAACACTAGTTTATGAATAAATTCTTCAATTTCAATTCATCATTTCGCATCTTTTAAGCCCTGAGTGAAGGAGGGATTGTGGTAAATCTTCCTGCTTAAATAAGGAACACTAATTGGATGCCAGGATCTAGTTTCACCAACAGTTGCTTTACCAAGTAAATACTTAAAACAGGTAGAAATGTACTTGTATTCTGGTTTAATACATGTATACTATTAGAGTAACACCTTAAAGTAGCATCTCCAGTATCTGAAGATATTTTACATGACGAACATTTACATAAATTGTCATAGCCTTTGATGCATATATAAAATCATTCACGTTATTCCATGGGTCAGGTCTAATTCAAATATAAGCGATAATAGCAGGTTTAAATACATGTTTTTGACAATAGACTACCGTAACGGTATTTTCCACCAGATATGGTCCAAACAGAAATACTTTATAATAAATATATAACGATTGTACGAGTTATATATTGATTTAAAAGTGTAATAATTTGAATATTGTTGAAGATGTAATACATTTATATTTTTGTCACAAATTTGATAATTTACGTGAACATTTGAACGGGAAAATTGTGATATAAATCATTCATATATAGATAAAATTGACAAACTATTACAAAATTAAAGTGCAATGATATTTCTCGCAACTTTTATAGAAAGCGTGCTTAAAACAAAGCAAATTTTAACACTGTGTTCTTTTTTTAAGATGCATTGTGAAAAATGTTATAATTCATTTTATTTTGTTTTTGATGTTTTGTTAAATAATGTCATGTAAGTTTCTTTATATTAGAGTTAATTGCAATTTTGATAAAATAGTAACTGATAAGTCTTAATAGGCTGGATACTTCATTACATTTATTAACATTTTTGCTTATGTTGTATTGTTGTACTGTACCTTTCACTTTAATAAATAAATGAATAAATAAATAAATAAATAAATAAATAAAAAAAAAAAAAATAAAAATAAATAAATAAATAAATAAATAAATAAATAAATAAATAAATAAATAAATAAATAAATATTTAATTAAATAAATGTTGATGAAAACGCAAACCGCACAAGTGTACTAGTAAAACACATAAATATATTTAATGTTCCTCACATGTTATTACCTCTAGTAAATTAAGTTTTGTATTCATGTGTACATAGATATCGTGGTTAAATAACGCACTTTAATTCTTATTTTCTGCTCTCATAATCTTTATGTATTACCTCCTTCAAAGAAACGTATCAACGAAACTCATTCTCCACTTGTAAGTAACCGACGTTTGAATCTTTTGTTTCTTGTTTGATAATGCATTTAAGATAAATGTTTACAATTGAATGCTAACTACCACAGACATTATTAAGTGCTGTTTTTAAACTCATTGCCTTTTTTAAAGTGAAATTGTCTTCACTTGTATTTGTATTTTATGCATGCAGAATGGAATTGCAGATGGCATGAATACAAAAGTAAAATAAAAATTATTATAAATCTTATTTATATTATACATATATGATATGTTGAGAAGATTCATGTTCACAAAAGAAAACACGAAATAAACATTATATATCATGTTATTTTATTTATTTACACCATTAAAACATTTTTTTATCCTTGTCTGAAAAATTTACATAATCTATTATTGGTGTAGTTATTGGTATATGTAGAATAGCATCACAATAATATCTAAACAACAGACAACTATCAGCATAAAGAGGGACGTACTGACATAGAAATTCCTCTCAAAACTGCTTCCTTTATTCATAAGACGTCAACAGTTATAATTGTTTGTTCTTCCGTTATTCAGAAGACGTCAACAGTTATAATTGTTTGTTCTTCCTTTATTCAGAAGACGTCAACAATTATGATTCAGAAGACGTCAACTGTTATAATAGTTTGTTCTTCCTTTATTCAGAAGACGTCAACGGTTATAATTGTTTTTTCTTTATTTATTCAGAAGACGTCAACAGTTATAAATGTTTTTTCTTTATTTATTCAGAAGACGTCAACTGTTATAATTGTTTGTTCTTCCTTTATTCAGAAGACGTCAACAGTTATAATTGTTTTTCTTCCTTTATTCAGAAGACGTCAACTGTTATAATTGTTTGTTCTTCCTTTATTCAGAAGACGTCAATAGTTATAACTATTTGTTTTTCCTTTATTTAGAAATATCAACAGTTATAATTATGTGTTATTTTTATTCTATGAGACAATGTATCTGGTGTTTATATTTGTAAGGCAATGCATTGTTATCAATATAGAAAGAAACCGTTTACGAGAATGATTGCGACTAGTTATTTTTATGACAACCCAAATGAAAGGAGGCATGGTCTTGTATGCTTTTATTTATGTATTCAAGTTTAGCTTTCGCATCCACATGTTATAAAATATATGGCACTGCTCCTCCTGAACAAATGTTACTGGAGAAGCGGGAGAACAAACACGCGGGAATCTGCATCACGAAATCAGCTTTTAACCACTGGTTAGATCGTCCCACTAACATTTTATACGAGCATTATCAAAATAATGTTGCAAGTTAACTTGAATTTATGTTTGCCTGAAAGATTACGTTTGCATTTGTTTTTTAGAAGAAATATGTTGGTTTTGTTGTGATAAATTTTACATTAATAATAATTCAAAGTAGTTCATTTAGATCACATGAGCCGATAGCTGTAATGAGCTTTTCTGGTTGTCGTCTATCTGTCCGTTTGGGAGCCATTTATTTTATTTAGAAATATGCAAACGACACTAAACCATTGCCATTGTTGTTGTTTTACTGAGTTGTTACATAAGTGACCCTCTACGATAATGCTGTGGGTGTTTTTCAAGCGTAAAACAAGATGACAGGCTCATAAACTGAAAAATAAAAACAAATCTTCTTCTCTGACGACGCTGGTTCCTTTTACACCACAAGGTTGGTTGGGCGGCGCCTTGTCGACATCATATTGTTTTTAAAAAGGCCGGATACTCAAAAGAATCTGATTGACGGTAAAATCCGGAAGTGCTCACAATTGTACACAGCGCACAAGATACAGATAATGCTGAATGACAGTTACAGTAAAACTACCTCTTTTCAACGTGGTTTAATCGGAACGCACCGGAATGTTGAAATCGACATTTATTCGTATCAAGCATGCAATCTCCAGGGGAAGTATACCCATGTGGAATTGCTACTCTTCAAGTCTGGTTATATAATAATTAATATGTCGAGTGCCAAGAGTGTCTAGACGTTTGTCGTTTAGAAACGAAAGCGTTGCTGAAGATCAAAACTACTTCGGAATTTGTCTGATACCCTGACCAACTTCATTCCATGTTGTTAATGTCCATTCATTAAGTAGGTCAGGGTACCAGACTACATTTGAACAGACAGAAAAACTGCATGCTACAGAAAATGGGATTTTGTTTTTTAAAGATATTTTTTAAGATTAAAACTTAATCCCATTTTATTCCGGTATCTTAACTTGGTTGTGTTAATACACAACAGTATGTTTTCTAACAAAAAACATGTTCGCCTCCTCACGTAATCGTCCATAGACTGCATGTTTTTATTTGAGTTCCGATTTACCTGTTATGGCATCTAACCTTAAAACGACGACTGTTTTAAATATTCTCTTATGTCTGTCATTTTTAAATTCTTTATAAGTTTTACTAAATATTATGTTGTAGATCTAGATTAATATTAAAGGTTACATGCTTCCTAATTTCAGTTTAGGATGAATTGAATGAAACAATATTTTCAAAATCCTCGAAAAGGATTTTATATTTAAATTTATCAATTACAATCATTTTTTCCTGCTGGTTTTCAGATATGCAATGTTAGCATATGATAAGTTAATCTTTATAAATACTGCAAGTTCATATTAAACATGATATAAATTTTAACCATGCAAAGTCTAACCAGTGACTGGCACTGACTGCCCAATCGGAAAATGTGCTACTAAATTTAGTATTTGGGCAGTAACATCATAATTTTGGTGGCTGCAGTAAAAAATAAAATAAACATGTCATCTTTCTTTTTCGCCGTTCAGATTGTTTTCAAATGTGTACGAGAATAAGAATGTTTTGATAAAACTGTCCTGGATCTAGTCACATTCTGCACACAATGTTTTTACTTTTGCATCACGATACATCAATAAGGTTCATCTATTTGTATATATTGTCAAGACTCTTCTGTTCATTTAAATGCATTCTTAGCGTATTAATACATTTTTGAATACTGAATATAATTGTATCCCAGATTTGCTATCATTTCTATCAGTTCATAAATGTCTAATCTATATTTTATCAGTTCATAAATGTCTAATCTATATTTTATCAGTTCATATATGTCTAATCTATATTCTATCAGGTCATAAATGTCTAATCTATATTTTATCAGTTCATGAATGTCTAATCTATATTTTAAAGTTATTAGATTTGAAAAACAAAGTAAGAAATGTCCGTCATTCTTCGATTATTATTCGTGCCATATCTAGATTTGATACAATACACATTTTAGCGTTATCAAAGGTCTTAAATATACATTTCCACAAAAGCCTATTATTCTATCCAGTTCTATATCTATAGAAATATGTATATAAAGAATTCAACATCTTTTAACAAATGAATTTCCCCTCAACAACCTAAGTGCTTATCTCTAAACTTCCTAATTGGGAAGTAAAATAATTCTAAAAGCTTGTTTCATCTCTCGATCAGAAAGTTTGTTTGCTAATTCGGAAAGCCATGTTTCTATTTTAACTTTGAAATCCAATAAAAAATTAAGAACAGATGTTAAACAAATCTTAATGGTAAAACTTTAGAAAAACATTTGTTGTGCAAGATGTTACTATTTTATTATTTTAGTTAACATTCAAAACCTAACGAACTGGGTCTTTTTGTGCTCACCAAGTATGTGTGATATTATTGAACGGAAGTCAAATGATAATTTAGTAATACGCATTACGCCGAAGCCGATAGGGCAGTTTCTCCCATTGTTAAGTATTACATAATTATATACTTATACTTCATAGCAGTATCAACGTTTTGGCTTAGTGTCTTAAAAGTAACCAAACCATATGTCCAACAACGCTGTATTTTAAACACAACAAATATTATTAGAATCATAGATTAGAGATTACATGATTAGAGAGTATGCGTGTACCTCCGCCTAGTGGTTGGCTAAGATGCATGTACATTCAGACTACGTTCAGTTTTCAATCATGCCTTGTATAATTTAATATATCTACTTTTTCTAACACTGTTTCCGTTGAGCTTTTTAATATAAATGATAATAAGAAAATAATCAAAATATAAATTGAATGGAAAAGATCGTCCAAAAAGATGAGCATTATTTCAAACTTTTCCTTTCAAAGAATTGTTGTGAAATTCAATGAATTCTGATTTATAAGAGGCACACACGGGAAAAATGACATACTTAGATGTGCACGTGCAATTTATATCCTTTGTTAAGTTAGCGCCATGACACTAAGGTGAAAACCTAATCTGTCTTTAACATTTAAAGGAAAGTTACCATATTGTAAATTCAGGGCAAACCTTACAGCGGTGCTCTGGGTAATTACTACTGGCCCAAGGACAGTCAAAGTGGCAAGACTAACGTCAGAAATGAATACATGATCCCTGTACACAGATATGATGGTAAAGACGGGAGGGTGAGCATATAGTCGTACTACAGTAGTTTCTTTCACCAAAAGTGTTGTAGACCTTTCTTATGGATTTTAGTTAACATATTTGTTTTCATAAAAATATAAAGTATGTGTTGATGAAAAAGACGTTTAGTAGTTGATTGATTGATTCCCTTGTTTTTAATCAGTTGAATATTTTTTATCACTATAATACGGTAGCAATGTCCGAGTCATGGAACAAAAAATAGTACATTTTCTAATTTGTTAAACACGTGACTAAGCAAACTTTTTCTTTTTGTTGCTGTTTTATATATTTGATAGAGCGTGGAAAATCTTGATATGTGTGTAATGGACCACGGTAGTCGTGTGACCTCAGAAACATTTGGTAACACTTAATGGAAACTATGTCATTTGTGTTTTATTCCGACATTTCTATGGAATTTGAATGGAACTTTTCCCATAAAACGACCGTTCTTCTTAACCAAAGGATAATGCAAATTAAAGTAAATTCAAATTATTTGAAGATAATATTGCTTCGGCAACTTTGTATTACCTTCATGAACTTAAATAAATTTAACTCCTTAGTAATATGACATACATGTATGAGGATATATCCAAATGAACATATTTATGCTATCGGGGAAATTGTGTATGCTTTATAACGTGTGTGCATGTATATCACAAGAATTAGGGTCCATTTTAAAAATACTTTCGTTTAACTATATAGGTAGCAATGTTAAAGTTAGAATGAATAATCAGCACATGTACGTATAAAAAAGAAATTATGTGTAGATTTTACAGAAAAATTGATTATATTGTTTGTGATATTTTATAGCAATAGCCGATAATATTAATTCAAGTGAAATTCGGTGTTATTTTTCTCCAAATGCTTTGTTACTTTGTTAATGAATATATTTGTACACATACTATACTATTGCTGTACAGGCTAGTAGGGCCTATACTAGAGTATATAATTACAAAGACAAGTCAACAGTCATTCAATTATCTTGATAATTGTTAAAGTTGCAAATCCTAACCAGGCAATACACCGAGTAGAGAAGGACGTCTGTCATGGAGGTAAGTTGGCTAGGAAGAGAGCGATCCTGATGTCTAGCGCTTCTCACAACAGTTAGGTCTCGCTCCGATTGGTCAATATGCACTTGTATATTTAAATCTCTCAAAACGGCTTGTATATGGTGATAAGAGGCACTTCGATGTGTACATACACAACACTATTACAACTATAAACGGGAAAATTAAATAAATAAGTTTACACATGTTACTGCACGAGTTCACTCATGTTACTGCACGAGTTCACTCATGTTACTGCACGAGGTCACTCATGTTACTGCACGAGGTCACTCATGTTACTGCACGAGTCACTCAAGTTACTGCACGAGGTCACTCATGTTACTGCACGAGTCACTCCGTGGAGTTATAACTTGGTGTGTGTTAACATAAAATAACCGAATAAAAAGTACCGGGCTTCATCAGAAAAAATCTTAGCATTCAAAAATGTTTAATCTTAGTGATCAATAAAACCAATCATGTTAAGATGTGTCAATGTATAATGTCATTCAATCAAATGCCACAGCTGGTTGTCTTGTATTGCCAGATTGGTGTAGTGTATTTTGATAGAAAAGATACGGAGTACAGGTCGTCACGGATATTTGAAGTACGGCCTATTGACGGAATGCGGTCTGTGGACGGAGCATTCAAGAACAAGACCTTTACAATTATCGCAAAACAGGTACATATCTAAAACATAATTTATATTGAAACATCATAACATTAATAAAATAGCACGTTTATCCATAAATATTACAAAATTCGCACATGGGTGTTTGTTGTTTTTTCTCACTTTTTGTTAAACATTATTTTAGTTATTTCACGGCAGCCAGCTCACCTAATCACCGTTGTTGGATTGGCTAGGTGGTTATCGTGTAATGGTGAAACATGACCTCTGCACGCACCGACTACTTTGCCACATATTTAGAGATTGGAGACTCAGAACAAGGTTTATGACCAATCATCTCAGACTGTGGCGGGCAATGATTCAAGTAGACGAACCCTTGTTTCACAGTTAGATGCGTTACCGACTTAGCTATCCGGGCTCTGCACTCACAAATGGGAAATATAATTACACAAATGTTGTAATATATCCAGGGATCACAAATTCGAATCCCCGTTCGGCCACAGTCTCCGTGGTGATTGATATACGAAAGTGTGTCTCATTGGCATTCGTTTCTCACCGCTGATTCAAGCGGGAAAATTATCAGTTACTTGCGGAGATAGATGTGCTCGAGTATAAATTAACCTTCTAGAATCCCAGGAAAGAGTGAATTTGTTAGCTGATTTATCTATCGATGGCATAAAAATGACGTTATTTTTTTATCCAGTCATTGTTATGCGTATGTTTCTATAAAGTGGTTAAATATGAAGAACGATTAAACACGGTTTGCTTTATGGGCTTTTTAAATGATAGGATTGATGAAAAAATATCAGATAATGTCGTAAATGTTTCTCGTTCCAAGTTGTCAATATGATGTTCTGATAGGTGTTTTATAGATACGCCATATATGGATTTTTTTTTCTTTAAGGATGAACCGTTTGTCATGAAAACCCCAGCAGGTGAGTACGTGGGATTCTGCGTTGACGTTCTGATAGAGTTGTCAAGGAGGCTTAATAATTTCCAATTCAACATATTTGAATTGTCAGAGGATCAAACTGGACAAAATGGGAAGACGAGAGTCTGGGACGAGATAATAGCGCAGCTCAAAAACGGGGTGAATACGTTATATAACTAACTAATAAAGACCTTCAGTATTTCTTGGTGGCGCTTGTGAATATAAGACTCAATCTGAAATCAAGTCCACTACATACCTTTAAATATAAGTGAGCAGTTGTGTTCTTTATTCATGTAAAGTGATCAAAACTGTCGAAAGGCAATACGTTCACTGATATAATTGCAAGTCGAAGGAAGTATAACAGGATTGTTCTAAATTTTGAAATTGGGTATTAACATATTAAATCCTTTAAATTTGCATTAATACCATATTACCATAAGGATATCTATTTAAACTTGCCAAAATAATAAATTGGAAAAGGTACGCGCCCAGGTTATATAAAATAGATATCTCTCTTAAAATTGCAACATATTTTGTGATAGTATCAAATGAGTCACGTGCTTTTAATACGGAGTCTGTGAGTACATATAGACATGATATATTGCCAAAAAAAAAAGTTTATTAAAAAGTTTAAAAAATCCTGATATATTCATTTAATGTGTTTGTAATATCACTACAATCATTTCTATAAATCGTATACTGACTGCTTTAAAAAAAAGGGTCAAATTATCGTGTAATATTTGAATTAGAAGAAAACAAAGTTAAATTTAAACTAAAAACGGTATTTCCGAAGATTCCGTATTCTTTAATAAATATGTAGGTTAAGTCGGTGTTATATCTTCAATACGTGTACTGATAGACAAATATGTACGTGTGGTACATTGGGATCCAACAATGACACAATAGTAAACATAATATTGATGTTTTTCTATTGCATTTAATGATTAAAAAATCCATTTAAATAAAATATAATATGATACATCGGTGTGCATTCCTAAGTATTAGTTGGGTAATTGAGTATACATATATATCTTTTACAGAACGCATCTATAGCTGTAGGCGCTTTTGCAGTCACCGCCGATAGAGAAGCCAAAATCTCGTTCTCCTACACGATAATTTCCTCGTCAGTGAGCTTGCTACTCAAAAGGCCTCCAGAAACAGTGAATTTCTTCCAGGTCTGCTGAAGCTGTTAATTATAATGCAAAGTATTCAAAAGAATATGCAATTGCCTGATTGATTAACTGATTGATTGATTTACTGATTGATTGATTGAGTGATTGATTGATTGATTGATTGAGTGAGTGAGTGATTGAGTGAGTGAGATAGTGAGTGAGTGAGTGAGTGAGTGAGTGAGTGAGTGAGTGAGTGAGTGAGTGAGTGAGTGAGTGAGTGAGTGAGTGAGTGAGTGAGTGAGTGAGTGAGTGAGTGAGTGAGTGAGTGAGTGAGTGAGTGAGTGAGTGAGTGAGTGAGTGAGTGAGTTTGAAGTGAAATTTGATAATTACGACTAATTACGTTTTATAAAATAGTAATTTAACGGGATATGATTGTCCATAATTATGTTCAAAGTGACCATCAAAGTTTTTATTGCCATTTCTGATCATTTGTGATTTGATTGTTTCAGTTTCTATGGCCGTTTTCAACAATGTTATGGATAATGATAATGGTGTTCTTCCTAGTGGTTGGTCTCGGGCTTTATTTCATGAGCCGGTTTGATTCCACCCAGGATGGCTCAGAACAGAAGTTTGATCTAAAGGAGAGTATGTGGTACTCGCTGACAGTGTTGCTACAAGGTAGGTAGACAACTTTAAATTTGATTGGCTGAGTAAATAACTATGCGTATATGTAAACTCAGGGACTTTGAAAACGCACCGCTTATATACAGAAAAATGTCATCCGGTTTCAAAGAAAGTTTATGTACGTTAAGAGTATTTTTTTTGCGTCGTCTACTGTCAAAATGTCATGATTTAGACTTGATTTTTTATGCGTTTTTTTTCCATTTTCGAAACTACCACAAAACTGAAAATTCACGAACGTATGAACCATTTGCCAGGATGCATGTCCTCGTTATCTACGCCTGTAAATTCTCAGTCATGAAGTTTTGACAGTAGCAGACAAGTGTGATGGTGATTTATTTTGTCTTACCAATTCAATTTAACAGATGTTGCAACAATTATATATATTTACATTCCTACTGCAATCGACCTAAATGAACTATATAGATTTACTGCATTTCATTTCCCAATGAAAAACACTTGCAGCTGGGCGGAGCTAAAAGGACCAGTTTGCATTTCATTGGTTGCACGATTTTGTTTTGCTGGTGAGACGTCACGTTGCCGTTAGTTTCACGCGACGTTGGCCGTTAAGTTGTCCTACAAATGCGTGCACTTATTCAGTATGTTGACAACGTTCGCCGTTACATTCATGGCACTGGCTTTGCGGTTTAATGCGTATAATTTGCTTTTCAAATATCAAAATTACAAAAATAACGTAATAGTTTTATCTAAAATAGCTGGAAATATAAGGAATGAAAAACATTAGGCCACTTTTATGTTCGTGAAGCCCGAAGGGCTTCTCGTCAACATTAATCTAGCATAATGTTTTTCATCACCCGATGAAAACTCAAATTCGGCTTTTAATCCTTAAGAGGATATTAGAAGTATTTTGCGATACCAGTTTTATAAAACTGTCCTCGCCAAAAAATGAAATTATAAATCATATTGTTACAGTACATTAGAATATGTATGCGTCCAAGTGAGTTATTTGTGTACAAACGAATCCATAGGACTGTTACTATATCTGCAGTGAACTTGTATCTTTAGCATGTTAAATTTTACACACTATGTCACTACGATGATGTTTTATCCTAGTTGAAACAGTCTGCTCCGTAACTAACGATGAAATGAATTTCATGCTACTTATTATGAGTACCAATTTTTTAATTTTTGGTTTTAAGAATATCTCTTTTCCATTTAATACCACTGTTATTGACCATCTTCTTTTCTTTCTGTTGTTTTCTTTCTGTGCTGAAGGGCCATTGATTAGACTGATGCCGATTTTGTGTTTGAGTTGTTGATTGTTACTCATATTTGTATTTCCTGTCATTTTACCTAACATAAATGTCTGAAGAGTGACCTGTCGGAAACTTCTACAACAGAACACATTCAGTGTCAAGATCATGTGTATAAACCATTCTCTTTTTTAATGGATTTAAGGCCATTTTCAACACATTTCAGGTTATATATGGCATATCCAGTTTTATCGGTGTAGGAAGACCTCAGACTGAGTAGAACCACCATCCTTCCGCAAGTAACTGGCAAACTTTCTCACATAAAGTTTTAGGAGCGAGCGGGACTCGAACCTACGACCTTAGCGGAGAGACCACTCGGCTACGGAGGACCCTTAAAGCCATTCCTATGTACTTGTATTTCTTGATGTTGTTTGTTTAAGTTACATGATGTCACTGAAGTCTTTCACGTCACATATACTTAATCATTGTTGATCATGGGGATATTGTTGATCTAGGGATATTGTTAATCTGGGGATATTGTTGATCTGGGATATTGTTGATCTGGGGATATTGCCGAGAATCCAGGTCCTTCATTAGGAAATAAGAGCACGCTATAGTATTTTTATTTTACATCTTAATAGTCAAAGTATTTGAAACAAGTGTAATACATAAAAAACTAAATTCATGGATTTTAATTTTAAAACTTTGTTTTACTGAAACTCACTTAACAGATGAAAATTGTAAATATAGATATTAAGTAAGACGGTTTCTCAGCCCCATTTCGTTACAGACAACATCGCTCATTCTAGTGGTATTTTAATCTACGTTTGTGATCATCTCGTTTCATACAGATGATTGGACTTAGAATGTCCGTTAATTGATTCTGTTTGGGTTGAAATCAAGCACAAATAAGGACTTAATTTGTTTACGTTGTGTAAACAGTTTCCCGAACAAATAGTATTTTGGAGTTAATGTTAACACATGTATTGAAAATGCTCTTGATTTGTCAAAACATATTAGTAAACACATACTTTTATGATAACGAAAAAGTCAATAGTTTAAATGACTTATTCATTTTTATTTCAACAATCAGTAATAAAACTGATATTACATTCCGAAATAGTAACTCGAAAATTAGTCACAAAGTTTAGAAGTATACAAAATATAATATTTCTAAACCTCTAGAATTGGTTTTTAGTGGCTCATTAATTGAATGTGAATTTCAAGATTTGTGGAAATCAGCCCTAGTAATGCCACTCTTTAAAAACGGTAAAACAAAAGCGTCTAATTATCGACCAATTTTACTCTTAAGCTGTGTTAATAAGTTAATGGACAGAATGTGTACAAACATATATAAAATTTGCTTGTTGATACTGCGTCATTTATAAGTTAAAATTAGAATTTCTAAAAGGACATTCCTCGATTTACCTGATCATCAAATTTGTCAAGGTATAGAATTGTATAAACAATTACTTTGTATGGTACATGTATTCTGTGATATATCGAAAGCATTTGATAGTGTTCTATTCAAATTAATAGCAAAATGGTATAAATGGTAATCTTCTTAACTGGATCGACAGTTATCTACATAAATGTTTTTATAGATACTAGATTTTCAGAAATAAAAGAAACAACTGCAGGAGTTCTCCGATTGTTTTTGGTCCTTTATTCTTTTTAATTTACAGTAATGATGTAGCTGAGAACCTATTAAGTATTATACGAATATTTGCAGATGAAACATCACTCCATCAGTTGCGTTTCCATCTTCTTCGTATTTAACAGATTTAGAGGGTATAATAAATAATGACCCTGGGTTGCATTTCACAAAAAAACTTACGATAAAATTCAGTCGTAAACGTAAAGAAATAAATATGCATAATATTTAACATAGTCATCCACATGAATTTACGATTGCATTTTTAGACAATTAACCATTTTCTGAATTTGTCAGTCAAGTTTGGTTTCATTTGGAGTAATATATAAAATAATATGAACAATACTTACTGTACGTTTACGACCTGTTTTTATCGTAATTATTTTTGTGACATGAAACCCCGATTGTTATATCAAAGTGGGCAAAACAATGGTTTGTTGATTTTAATCCCCTGAAGCTATACTTTTTACTCTAATATATAACTGTTTTGAATCCGAAATTAATAATTGAAAATGTTATACTTAATAATCATAAGCATTTATGTAAGTATAAATATACCAGTGACGAAAATACATTTATATCTACACAGGTACAACAATCCGTTAAAAACACGAAACGTTGTCAACAACTGACTCCCTCGGTATCAGAGATCCAATTTTATGCATTCAGTCAAGGCATCGCCGATGAGTGATATTATGACAGCACTTAAAAATAGATACTATATGTTTTGTCTTTTCTCTCTTTTGTTCTTTGTCTACTTTTATTATTTTCTCTTTTGATTTATCTCTTCATTTCCCTTGATTGTTGGTTTACATACTATTGAATGTTATAATTGCCATCTTGATTCTAATGTTATTTGTATATTGAACAGGTAGGGACGTAACTAATGTTGTTAAAACTTGTGGCACATTTTGTTTTTTTATTATGTGAATTATGCAATAAAATATGTTAAGATGAAACACAGACACTAGTTATCTTCTCATGAAGTATGTCTCTGATGGCATTATCTAATATAACACATTTGCAAACTATTGTCACATTTAATACAATAAATACCAACAGAACTTCGATGAGTGTATTATGAAACAAAACAATATTGGATTGGAAATATGTCATACATTGGCCTGTATTTGAGTGGGGTTGCAAAACAAGATAGGTATTTGGGTAATAGGCCGGATTAAATAGTGAATAAGTGGGTTTTGTTACATTTGATAGATTGATGAAAAGTATTCCATGTGGTTGTGAGTTTGGTGGTGATGTGATAATAAAATACATCATAATTGATATAGCTCCAGAAAATGATTCCTTGACGAATATACAAAACTTGGAAACAGGTTTGCCTCTCATCAAAATCTGATAGGTTATACAATGTATATGTATTTTTTATTTTAAAATACTGCAATCTCATTAAACTCAGATCACCTTTAAGCTTCCATACACTACGCACAGTACGGAAGCTTAACACATGATTGGTCTAATTTTAATGAGATTGAAAATACTGTACAGTTTTTACAGTATGTTCTAAAAATCTACCTGTTTTAGGTAGCACCGAATTTTCGCCACAAACAACGAGCATGCGCACTATAGTGGCCTTCTTCTGGTTTTGCACGCTGGTGATCAACGCCGCATTACACTGCCAACCTGGCCGCATTCTTGACCTTGCAGCAGGTGGACAACCGGATGAAATCAGTGGACATGTTAGCCAGGCAGACGCTAGTCAAATACGGAGTATTGAACAACAGCGACCTTATGCATTTCTTTGAACGTTCGAGGTTTGTACTTTTATATATACTTTATATCATTTAACAGCATACGGCATTATCATCCGGAAAGAAACTTGAAGACAAACATTGATACCAGTATAAAAGGGTTAGTATTTTGAACATATATCTACATGTGTTTAAGCTTCAAAGAGGGTTGAAAGTGTTGCAAGATCCGTTTGATCAAACAGTTTTTACCCGGTACCGAGAGATAAATGTTGCTACGTCGTTCTGATTTGTACCGACTGTAATAAATACAAAAAACATCGGATTCACTGTCTTTATTCTCTAGTCTAGTAGCCAGCTTGGAACGGTAAGTCGTAACTCCGTTACCGGGTGCTTGAGCCTGATTTATTGGTGCACCCAGCCACGCTCTTTTTCCATCGTCATGGCTATACTACGGTAAGTGGTAACACAGCTACCGGGTGCTTCAACCTGATTTATTGGTGCACCGAGCCACGCTCTTCTTCCATCGTCATGGCTATACTACGGTAAGTGGTAACACAGCTACCGGGGTATTGAAACTGATTTATTGGTGCACCCAGCCACGCTCTTCTTCCATCGTCATGGCTATACTACGGAAAGTGGTAACACAGCTACCGGGGTATTGAACCTGATTTATTGGTGCATCCAGCCACGCTCTTCTTCCATCGTCATGGCTATACTACGGTAAGTGGTAACACCGTTACCGGGAGCTTGAACCTGATTTATTTGTGCACCCAGCCACGCTCTTCTTCCATCGTCATGGCTATACTACGGTAAGTGGTAACACAGCTACCGGGGTATTGAACCTGATTTATTGGTGCATCCAGCCACGCTCTTCTTCCATCGTTATGGCTATACTACGGTAAGTGGTAACACAGCTACCGGGGTATTGAAACTGATTTATTGGTGCACCCAGCCACGCTCTTCTTCCATCGTCATGGCTATACTACGGTAAGTGGTAACACAGCTACCGGGGTATTGAACCTGATTTATTGGTGCATCCAGCCACGCTCTTCTTCCATCGTTATGGCTATACTACGGTAAGTGGTAACACAGCTACCGGGGTATTGAAACTGATTTATTGGTGCACCCAGCAACGCTCTTCTTCCATCGTCATGGCTATACTACGGAAAGTGGTAACACAGCTACCGGAGTATTGAACCTGATTTATTGGTGCATCCAGCCACGCTCTTCTTCCATCGTCATGGCTATACTACGGTAAGTGGTAACACCGTTACCGGGAGCTTGAACCTGATTTATTGGTGCACCCAGCCACGCTCTTCTTCCATTGCCATGGCTATACTACGGTAAGTGGTAACACCGTTACCGGGAGCTTGAACCTGATTTATTGGTGCACCCAGCCACGCTCTTCTCCCATCGTCATGGCTATACTACGGTAAGTGGTAACACGGTTACCGGGAGCTTGAACCTGATTAATTGGTGCACCCAGCCACGCTCTTCTTCCATCGTCATGGCTATACTACAGTAAGTGGTAACACCGTTACCGGGAGCTTGAACCTGATTTATTGGTGCACCCAGCCACGCTCTTCTTCCATCGTCATGGCTATACTACGGTAAGTGGTAACACCGGTACCGGGTGCTTGAACCTGATTTATTGGTGCACCCAGCCACGCTCTTCTTCCATCGTCATGGCTATACTACGGTAAGTGGTAACACCATTACCGGGAGCTTGAACTTGATTTATTGGTGCACCCAGCCACGCTCTTCTTCCATTGTCATGGCTATACTACGGTTAGTGGTAACACCGCTACCGAAAGCTTGAACCTGATTTATTGGTGCACCGAGCCACGCTCTTCTTCCATTGTCATGGCTATACTACGGTAAGTGGTAACACCGTTACCGGGAGCTTGAACCTGATTTATTGGTGCACCCAGCCACGCTCTTCTTCCATCGTCAAGGCTATACTACGGTAAGTAGTAACACAGCTACCGGGTGCTTGAACCTGATTTATTGGTGCACCCAGCCACGTTCTTCTTCCATTGTCATGGCTATACTACGGTAAGTGGTAACACCGTTACCGGGAGCTTGAACCTAATTTATTGGTGCACCCAGCAACGCTCTTCTTCCATCGTCATGGCTATACTACGGTAAGTGGTAATACCGCTACCGTAGTATTGAACCTGATTTATTGGTGCACCAAGCCACGCTCTTCTCCCATCGTCATGGCTATACTACGGTTAGTCGTAACACCGTTACCGGGAGCTTGAACCTGATTTATTGATGCACCCAGCCACGCTCTTCTTCCATCATCATGGCTATACTACGGTAAGTAGTAATACCGCTACCGGGTGCTTGAACCTGATTTATTGGTGCACCCAGCCACGCTCTTCTCCCATCATCATGGCTATACTACGGTAAGTGGTAATACCGCTACCGTAGTATTGAACCTGATTTATTGGTGCACCCAGCCACGCTCTTCTTCCATCGTCATAGCTATACTACGGTAAGTGGTAATAGCGCTACCGTAGTATTGAACTTAATTTATTGGTGCACCCAGCCACGCTCTTCTTCCATCATTATGGCTTTACTACGGTAAGTAGAAATACCGCTACCGGGTGCTTGAACCTGATTTAATGGTGCACCCAGTCACGCTCTTCTCCCATCATCATGGCTACACTATGGTAAGTGGTAATACCGCTACCGTAGTATTAAACCTGATTTATTGGTGCACCCAGCCACGCTCTTCTTCCACCGTCATGGCTATACTAAGGAAAGTGGTTACACCGCTACCGAAAGCTTGAACCTGATTTATTGGTGCATCCAGCAACACTCTTCTTCCATCGTCATGGCTATATTACGGTAAGTGATAATACCGCTACCGTAGTATTGAACCTGATTTATTGGTGCATCCAGCCACTCTCTTCTTCCATCGTCATGGCTATACTACGGTAAGTAGTAACACCGCTACCGAAAGCTTGAACCTGATTTATTGGTGCACCCAGCCACGCTCTTCTCCCTTCATCATGGCTATACTACGATAAGTGGTAATAGCGCTACCGTAGTATTGAACTTAATTTATTGGTGCACCCAGCCACACTCTTCTTCCATCATTATGGCTATACTACGGTAAGTAGTAATACCGCTACCGGGTGCTTGAACCTGATTTAATGGTGCACCCAGTCACGCTCTTCTCCCATCGTCATGGCTACACTATGGTAAGTGGTAATACTGCTACCGTAGTATTAAACCTGATTTATTGGTGCACCCAGCCACGCTCTTCTTCCATCGTCATGGCTATACTACGGTAAGTGGTAACACCGCTACCGAAAGCTTGAACCTGATTTATTGGTGCACCCAGCCACACTCTTCTTCCATCGTCATGGCTATACTAAGGAAAGTGGTAACACCGCTACCGAAAGCTTGAACCTGATTTATTGGTGCACCCAGCCACGCTCTTCTTCCATCGTCATGGCTATACTAAGGAAACTGGTAACACCGCTACCGAAAGCTTGAACCTGATTTATTGGTGCACCCAGCCACACTCTTCTTCCATCGCCATGGCTATATTACGGTAAGTGATAATACCGCTACCGTAGTATTGAACCTGATTTATTGGTGCACCCAGCCACGCTCTTCTCCCATCGTCATGTCTATACTACGGTAAGTGGTAACATCGCTACCGAAAGCTTGAAACTGATTTATTGGTGCACCCAGCCACACTCTTCTTCCATTGTCATGACTATACTACGGTAAGTGGTAACACCGCTACCGGGGTATTGAACCTGATTTATTGGTGCACTCAGCCACGCCCTTCTTCCATTATCATGGCTTTACTGCAGTAAGTAGTAATAGCGCTACCGTAGTATTGAACATGATTTATTGGTGCACCCAGCCACGCTCTTCTTCCATCGTCATGGCTATACTACGGTAAGTGGTAACGCCGCTACCGGGGTATTGAACCTGATTTATTGGTGCACCCAGCCACGCTCTTCTCCAATCGTCATGGCTATACTACGGTAAGTGGTAACACCGTTACCGGGAGCTTGAAACTGATTTATTGGTGCACCCAGCAACGCTCTTCTTCCATCGTCATGGCTATACTACGGTAAGTGGTAACACCATTACCGGGAGCATGAACCTGAATTATTGGTGCACCCAGCCACGCTCTTCTTCCATCGTCATGGCTATACTACGGTAAGTGGTAACACAGTTACCGGGAGCATGAACCTGAATTATTGGTGCACCCAGCCACGCTCTTCTCCCATCGTCATGGCTATACTACTGTAAGTGGTAACACAGCTACCGGGAGCTTGAACCTGATTTATTGGTGCACCCAGCCACGCTCTTCTTCCATCGTCATGGCTATACTACGGTAAGTGGTAACACAGCTACCGGGAGCTTGAACCTGATTTATTGGTGCACCCAGCCACGCTCTTCTTCCATCGTCATGGCTATAATACGGTAAGTGGTAACACCGCTACCGGGAGCTTGAACCTGATTTATTGGTGCATCCAGATACGCTCTTCTTCCATTGTCATGGCTATACTACGGTAAGTGGTAATACCGTTACTGGGGGCTTGAACCTGATTTATTGGTGGACTTAGCCATGCTCTTCTTCCATCGTCATGGCTATACTACGGTAAGTGGTAACACCGTTACCGGGAGCATGAACCTGAATTATTGGTGCACCCAGCCACGCTCTTCTTCCATCGTCATGGCTATACTACGGTAAGTGGTAACACAGCTACGGGAGCTTGAACCTGAATTATTGGTGCACCCAGCCACGCTCTTCTTCAATTGTCATGGCTATACTACGGTAAGTGGTAACACCGTTACCGGGAGCTTGAACCTGATTTATTAGTGCACCCAGCCACGCTCTTCTCCCATCGTCTTGGCTCGACTACGGTAAGTGGTAACACAGCTACTGAGTGCTTGAACCTGATATATTTGTGCACCCAGCCACGCTCTTCTCCAATCGTCTTGGTTCAACTATGGTAAGTGGTAACACGGCTACCGGGTGATTGAACCTGATTTATTGGTGCACCCAGCTGTACTCGTCTCCCATCGTCTTGACTCAACTACGGTATGTGGTAACACCCCTACCGGGGGCCTAAACCTGATTTATTGGTGAACCCAGCCCCACCCTTCTCCAATCGTCTTGGCTCAACTACGGTAAGTGGTAATACTGCTACCGAGGGCTTGAACCCGATTTATTGGTGCATCCAGCCGCGCTCTTCTCAAATCGTCTCGGCTCAACTACTCTAAGCAGTAACACCGCTACCGGGTACTTGAACCCAATTTATTGGTGCACCCAGCCGCGCTATTCTTCCATCATCTTGGCTCAACTACAGTAAGTGGAAATACCGCTTCCGGGGGCTTGAATCTGATTTATTGACGCACTCAGCTGCGCTTTTCTCTCATGGTCTTGGCTCAACTACGGTAACACTGCTACCAGGGGGCTCGAGCCTGATTTATTGGTGCACCCAGCCGGGCTGTTCTCCCATCGTCTTGGCTCAACTATGGTAACACTGCTATACAAGACTTAAACCTGATTTATTGGTGCACCCAGCCGCGCTATTCTCCCATCTTCTTGGCTCATCTACAGTAAGTGGTTACTGCGTTACCGGGGGCTTGAACCTGATTTATTGGTACCCCAGCATTCCTCTTCTCCCATCATCTTGGTTCAACTACGGTAAGTGGTAACACCGCTACCGGGTGCTTGAACCTGATTTATTGGTGCACCAAGCCGCGCTCTTCTCCAATCTTCTTGGCTCATCTATGGTAAATGGTAACACTGTTACCGGGTACTTGAACGTGGTTTATTGATGCACCCAGCCTTGCTCGTCTTCCAACGTCTTGGCTCAACTACAGTAAATGGTAACACCGCTACTGGAGGCTTGAACCCGATTTATTGTGCACCCAGCCGCGCTATTCTCCCATCGTCTTGCCTCAACTATGTTAAGTGGTAACACCGCTACCGGATGATCGTACCTGATTTATTGGTGCACCCAGCTGTGCTCTTCTCCTATCGTCTTGGCTCAACTACGGTAAGTGGTAACACCGCTACAGGGGACTTGAACCTGATTTATTGGTGCACCCAGCCGCGCTCTTCTCTCGTCGTCTTGGCTCAGCTACGGTAAGTGGTAACACGGCTACCGTGGGCTTGAACCTGATTTATTGGTACACCCAGCTGCGTTCTTCTCCTATTGTCTTGGCACAACTACGGTAAATGCAGAAATTTACAGTCCCACGCGGGGATGTTTTTTTTGTCCCTGTTTGTATTTTGGCCGATGTGAAACTTGCACCCTGCTGTTTTAAGGAAATCTACAATTGCAGGTTTTGCAAATCTTACCGACATTTCTTAAAATAAGGACCCATTATTAAATTCTTAAGAATAAAAGCCATCAAACTGGCTGTCTGTTAGCCCTTGGTGGCATAAAAATGACGCTAAATATTCAGTCAATGAATCTTTTGTTCAGAGATGCACCTTATGAGCGAATGTGGGCGTTCATGAAATTGAATGAGAAGCAAGCCTTGGTCCCTGATAGAAAGGAGGGCCTAAAGCAAGTCCTTGAAGAGAACTTCGCCTACCTGGACGATGGCGTCATCAATAATTACATTTCACAGAGAAACTGCGAAGTGGAATCCATAGAACAGAGCTTCGGCATCAAACATTTCAGTCTCGGCTTTCCCAAAGGCGCCCCCTATCGAGGAGATATAAACAGAGAATTATTAAGATTGAAAGAGGATGGAACCTTGGATAGACTAAGGAGCAAGTAAGTTGTCCAACTCATGTCACAGTATACTTACTTTACTGAGTTCCAAAGGTTTTCCACCTATTTTTGAAATGGCAATTTTTCGAAAACGGTTAAAGGTTGATGAAAGATAAAGTATATATGCTTAGAGCAACATTTAATTCACCGGATTTCATAACAGACATCACATCTTAAAGGGATATAGGGACAGTGGTACGGCCAAATGCGATCACGGTGCCTTAGCTGTATAGCCGACAAAGGGGGTTATACCTGACATTGGCAATATATGTACTTTTAATCTGAAAGTGTTTGTGTGTTTATGTGTTGACACGGATTTGCTATGTCGTAAAATTTCATGTGTGTTGTGAAATTCGGTCAATTAAATGTTTCTCTAAGCATACATACTTCTATCTTTCATCAACCTTTAACCGTTTTAGAATTGCCATTTAAAAAACAGGTGCAAAACTTTTGGAACTCAGTATATGTGTAAAGTATAAAATTGTGAATGAAGAATATTGCATATAGCATAATAATGAACTATGGGTATAGTACAATATAATGAATGAAGATTATTGCATATAGCATAAGAATGAACTATGTGTATAGTACAATTTTATGAATGAAGAGTATTGCATATAGCATAAGAATGAACTATGTGTATAGTACAATATTATTAATGAAGAGTATTGCATATAGCATAAGAATGAACTATGTGTATAGTACAAAATTATGAATGAAGAGTATTGCATATAGCATAAGAGTGAACTATGTGTATAGTACAATATTATGAATGAAGAGTATTGCATATAGCATAAGAATGAATTATGTGTATAGTACAAGATTATGAATGAAAAGTATTGCATATAGCATAAGAATGAACTATGTGTATAGTAAAATTTCATAAATGAAGAGTATTGCATATAGCATATGAAAGAAAAGTTTCCCATATTATCAATGAAAAGAATATTGCAAGTGAATTAAATATTAATAGCATACAAATGCTATGAAATGCATGTTATTACTTTTCACCTATAACTACAGACAAAAATAAGAAAAATGCAACGGATTACATTCCATACTAACAAACACATAGAAAAAGAGACGGTAAAGATTTACGCTTTAAAACAGTCAGTTCTTATTTAAAGGTGTTGTGATATTAAATGTATTCCAAGATTTAGACTAGAAATGTTTCTATATGACACGGATGGCCCACTTAATATGTTAGTTACATTTACAAAAATTGGCCATAATCCAGCAAAGACTGACGGAAATTGAATTTGAACTGTATTTTATAATTATAATTATAATTATAATCAATATCAATTAAAACATAGACTCTTTCACAAGATATTCGCCAGAAATCAATTTGACGGACGGACGGATTTACGCATGGACGGTGGAGCAGGGTAACACTTAATTCCCCTTCACTACTCGAATGGCGGGACATAAATAGTTAATGGCTTTCTTGTTTATTGTAAATATATTCTGCTTGTCTCTTCTAAAGTGTTTTTATTAATACAATGCGTATGGCATCACCGTTTTCTTTCGGTGGTGTTATTATATCATAAATCTTTATTTGCTGAGCATGGATGTGTATATCAGTATATGATAAATATCCATCGACTATGTTTTAGATGGTGGGACAGCAAATCAAACTGTCCTCACCAGACGGCACGCAGTAGCACCCAGGTCAACACAGCGTCCGAGCTCGATATCTCCAATATGTTCGGCGTATTCATAGTTCTCATCGCATTCACAATTCTCGCGATACTCTACGAGATCGGATCATCTATCTGGAAGGTGGTGAGGAAGAGACAAAAGAAAAAGGTTATTATCGTAATGTAGTTGGTAAGAGCTCAGAAGATTTAATATACTTCCATTGTGATGTATTATGTAAGTTTGTTAAATGTTTCTCAAGACGTCAACGTTTGAAAAATATATAACTGATATGCTTCCACGCAACAAGTTTAAGTGATACGATTACCCAACAACTCCCAGTTTAAAAGCAGCACTATCAAAAATCAAAATGGTAGAAGACACACTTTGGCTTAATAAAACTTCAAATACTAAGTCACAGTATTAATACAGACTAAACAAACATTACTTTTCGCTTTTAGGATAATTTACTGCTTAGTTAAAAGCAATTGACATTTATGTTCTTTAACGAAAAGTATATATCGAATTCTAAGGCCCTCCCATGGCTTTAGGAGATCTGGGGAACATGACCAATATTTTTATTTGAGATCTGGGGAACATTGGCAATCACTTTCAGGGATCCAGGGATCCAGGGATCAAAGTCCCGATTTTGGAGATCTGCGGGAAATACTTTTGGGGAACTATGACACATGCTTTTGGGGATTTGGGTAACTATGACCATTACTTTAAAAGATATCCAGGAAACAGGGACCCCACTGGGAGGTCCTCATTTATATATGGATCTGTATGTGTATGTATATACGCTGCTCGGTTAAATCCGTTATACCAATACTGGACCAACCAGGCATATAATTATAATCATTAATCCCCTTATGTACCGAGAGGCAATAATTATCCATTAATTATATTATTTATATTTTTTAGTTAATCTATTTGAAACAGTGTAGATAGCCATTTGAGTAATAGCCAGAAAATTGGGGAGGTTTTAATAGTTTAAATACAATTGATCAATAGCGGAAAATGTAAAACTTGAACGAATGTACACAATCTATCTCGTATTTAAGACAGTGGCATTAACTGTTATAAAAATAAACATAAATAAATAATCTCTAATAAATTCCAGACAGAGAAAGCCGAAGACGAGAAACCTCCAGGAAACAGTATTCAGTTTGGCGTAACAAAACCCAGCACCACTGCTGTAGACGAAGGATAAGTTAACGTACCATGTTTAACCTGCCACATGTGACTGTTAAACATTCATTAAATATGATGTTACATATTATGTTTGAAAATATTTAATAAAAAAGTAAGTAAATTAAAAACGTTACGCTGGATTTTAAATGCATGATTGTTAGCAAGGTATGTTTAATACGAGACCTTGGACTTCAAATAATTCGCACGTACGAGTATGTATAATATGTCATTGTGGGAGATATGTACTTACAGTAATACATCTCATTTGTAATCGAAATATAATCAATTAAAAAATGTTAATGAAAATCTAATTCCATTTCATTATAGTATTCTATATCGTGTTTATGAGATATTATATATAATGTAAAGTATGTTGCTATGTGTATATGTAATATTCTGTAATAGTCTTTGAATAAATATTGTTTATATAAAAAGTCGTTAGTGGATGTTCTTGTTTTGAGAAATACTCAAATTATTCCTGTTTCCAAGATTTCGACGACATTAAAATAATAGTCTGGTAAAAAAAATCCAAAAAGAAGCATCGCATGTGGTACGGAATGTTCATAGGAAGTCTGTTGTAATAGCAAAGCAATTTAGACTATACTTAACTATATTTGCTAAAAACCAAATTGTATTATGAACTCACGAATTGGGGTCATAAGTCACTATGTGCAATAACATTTTAAATGTGTCGATGTTACTGATATACTCAAACACTAGAGACTGCATTTGAGTATTATTTCAATGGAAAACATATATTTGCTTATTATGAATACCACAATCTTGCAAAGCTTATCTTTATATGAGAATTTCTGAACCATTTTATTTTTTTGAATGTGGTTTAACGCCATTTAAAACACATTTCAGGTTATATATGGCATTTCCAGGAGGAAGACCTCAGACTACGTCAGACTTAGTTGAACAACCGTCCTTCCGCAAGTAACTGGAAACGTTCTCACATAATGTTTTTTGAGCGAGCAGGACTCGAACCTACGACCTTAGCAGTGAGAGACAAGTGCTCTTGAGACGGCGCCTTAGACCACTCGGCCACGGAGGACCCGTTATTTCTGAAACCAGAAAACAAATAATCAAAGTATCAAAAGTTTTTCCAAAAACTACATATAGATATTATGGATTTTTAACATAGTTGCTATAAAGGCTTTAAACGAAAATAACCATACCGTATGTGTGTATACGGACCATACCAACCATAACAAACATATTGTATGTGTATATACGGACCTTACCAACCTTAACAAACATACTTTATGTGTGTATACGGACCATACTAACCTTAACAAACATATTGTATGTGTGTATACGGAACATACCAACCTTAAAAAACATATTGTATGTGTGTATACGGACTAGACCAACCTTAACAAACATATTGTATGTGTGTATACGGACCATACCAACCTTAACAAACATATTGAATGTGTGTATACGGACCATACCAACCTTAACAAACATATTGTATGTGTGTATACGGACCAGACCAACCTTAACAAACATATTGTATGTGTGTATACGGACCAGACCAACCTTAACAAACATATTGAATGTGTGTATACGGACCATACCAACCTTAACAAACATATTGTTTGTGTGTATACAGACCATACCAACCATAACAAACATACTGTATGTGTGTGTACGGACCATACCAACCTTATATATTGTGAAGGTGGACCGCCACTTTTAACGGTGCAACTGTATATTTTATCGGTGCACCGTTAAAACAAAAATATCTGTGCACCTATATAATAGCGATGCACCGGTACCCGTGCTTTTGATCCTTATCGTACACCATAGATGACTGAGATGATAAATATGATGATTATCAAATATGACTGTGACTATGGTGAATGGTGGTAATGATAATGATGATGATGATGATAATGATGATGATGGTGATGATGATGATGATGATGATGGTGGTGGTGGTGGTGGTGGTGGTGGTGGTGGTGGTGGTGGTGGTGGTGGTGATGATGATGATGATGATGATGATGATGATGATGATGATGATGATGATGATGATGATGATGATGATGATGATGATGTAATGATGAATATGATGATGATGATGATGATGATGATAATCAGATATTGACTATGATTATGGTTATGATGATGCTGGTGATGAGGATAATGATGATGACTGAGATTATGATGATGACTGAAAGGATAAAAATCATGAATAACAGATAATGATTGTGTTTATGGTTATGATGATGTTAATACTGGTGTCGCGTTAGATTCACACGCACTTCGAAGAGTCCACGCTTTATGGATGTACAATAATGCTTATTTATACTATAAGTTATGTATTGATATTTAAAATATTTTATTTCATAATACCTTAACTACAAATTGGTAAAGGTTAAAAGAAATATTTCGTCCAATAAAATATTTAAAATCGCATTCAAAATCGATCAGTATTTACAAAATGAACGGTTTTATCGTCATATGTTCTTTTTTGAAACCTTAATTCTCGAAAGTTACTCAAGAAAGAAACAAGAAAACCTGGCAAAACTCATTTGATATAATACATTTTCAATCGGTCATATTGTCAAAGTTATCAATATAAGTTTTATAAGAAAAGAAATCATTCAAAATTTACTCATTTCCAAGCAATGTTTATTTTTCGGGGTCAAATAGTTCATTTCAAAACCTTAATTCACGAAAGATATCAAAAATACCAATATGAATTGCTCACTATAACCATTTGGTAAACTATATTTTAAATCGGCGATACTTTTAAAGTTATCTTAATAAGCTTAGTTTGATAAATGTTCCTCCAAAATGGATCCATTTCCGAAAATCAACATATCGCCGGCATCGTTCAGAAAGATCTGGAAGCTAATAAACAATGTTAATTATTTCATTTTATTTCATGACCTTTAAGAATTGCAAGTTTGATATATCATTCAACAGTAAACATAATTATTTATATATTCCATTGTGTTTTGAGGGAAATTATAAGAGATTAAATCCAGGCATTTGTTTCACAATATTTTGCCTCGCTTTCGAAAATCTAATCATTAATTTGCCAACACATGAGAAAATCAAGTGACACGTATGAAAATATAGTATTAAACAAGGAAATTAAATGTCGTGTTAGGATGTTGAGTATATATAAATTAGAAAATCAAGTGCCCAGTAAGAAAAATCGATAGTTGAGTAAGTATGTTATGTAGCGAGTGAGAAAATTTAGTGGCACATATGAAAATATAGTGTCAAATCAGGAGATTGAATGTTGGATTAGGATGTTGAGTATATATAGATTAGAAAACCTAGTGCCCATTAAGAAAAAGCTATAGTTGAGTAAGGATGTTATGTATCGGGTGAGAAAATCTAGTGTCGCTTATGAAAAATTAATGTCAAATAAGGAAATTGAATGTTGGGTAAGGATGTTGAGTATATATAGATTAGAAAATAAAGTGCCAATTAAAAGTAAAAAGTATAAGTCGAGTAAGAATGTAATGTATCGAGTGAGAAAATCTAGTGTCGTGTATGAAAATATAATGTAAAATCAGGAAATGGTGTCGGGTCAGGATGTTGAGTATATATAGATTAGAAAATTTAGTGCCCAGTAAGAAATATCAATAGTTGTTTAAGGATGTTATGTATCTAGTGAGAAAATCTAGTGTTGTTAATGAAAATATAGTGTCAAATAAGGAAATTAAATGTTGTATAAGCATGTTGATTATGTATAGATAAGAAAAGCTAGTGCCCAGTAAGAAAAATCTATAGTGTAGTAAGGACGTTATGTAGAGAGTAAGAAAATTTAGTGTCGCATATGAAAATATAGTGTCAAATAAAATAATTGTATGTCGAGTTAGGATGTTGAGTATATATAGATTAAAAAAATTAGTGCCAAGTAAAAAAATCTATAGTCGAGTTGCGAATCGAGTGAAAAAATTGAATGCTGTTTAAGGAGGTTGATCATATATACATGTAGATTAGAAAATCCAGTGCCCAGTAGAATAATTCTACAGTCGAGTAAATTTGTTGTGTATCAAGTGAGAAAATCGAGTGCCGCATATGAAAATATAGTGTCAAATATGGAAATTGAATGTAATTAAAGGATGTTGAGTATATATAGAATAAAATATCTCGTGCCAAGTAAGAAAATTCTATATTCGAGTAAGGATGTTGTGTATCGAGTGAGAAAAAGTAGTGTCGCGTATAAAAACAGTGTCATATAAGGAAAATGAATGTCGTTTAAGCATGTTAAGTATATATAGAAAAATCTATAGTCGATTAAGTATGTTGTGTATCAAGTGAGAAAAGGTACGAAACGTGTGCTTGTCATGCTATTGGTGCTTGTCTTGCGTAATTTAAACTCTAAACAAATGTAATGTTCTTATCATGCAGGTAATTTGTCCTGTATGATTTAGGTACAACCGTGTGCTTATCATGCAATTGG